>JAJLRJ010000005.1:48545393-48644893 GCA_024195265.1 Dendrophyllia cribrosa | reverse complement strand
AATCAGGAAAAAAAAAATCGATTTTTGTACGAGGGGGTGGCAGTACACAGGTTACCGGTATCATTTCGAAACTACCGTAGATTTCCGTAAGCTAAGCCATGCTACTAATGTTTAGGGGCCGACCATTTAACTTTTGAGGGAGGGGGTGGGTGATCTTGTGCGTGCTCGAAATTTTTTCTTTTAGCAGTGTCGCTGCAGGAATTTTTTTTGCTAAAAGAACAAAGCTTCAAGTCGGGCTTTCGCAGTTGCAGGATATTTTTTCCCAGGAGAGTTGGCTTGCAGGATATTTTTTTTCAAAATCACCCAACACCCCCCCCTCAAAAATCTAATGGTCCGTCCCTTACCTCGTCATTTCACAACAACCGGAAATTGTGATTTCACAGCTTCCATTTTTAAAACCCAGCATTCGCACACTGTTCGAATGAAACATGCCTTCCTTTAAAACGAAATGCTCCACCTGCCTGCGCGAGTTTGCCACACGAAGATCACTTCAAAAGCACACGGACAAGATGGGGCATGTTTTACAGGAAGCCGAAATACAGTTTTACAAACCTGGTGAAACCGAGCCCGTGGATTTGCCGGTTCCAAAAGTGTCTCCGAGTCAAGAACCCGGCTACAAGGAATTTTTAAGCGGCGTGGTGGAAATGGCTAACTCGTTTCTAAATCCCGAAGCCAAGAGCAGATGGGTTAAAATTGACTTAATAATGGTTCCGACCGAATATTTCACACAGTTGCTTTCGGATCTGGGGCTAAATAAACCGCATTCAGCAAGGGAAGCACGACATCCAGCTCCGCTGATAAAAGAATCATCCCTCGCGCTGTATTACAATGTATACAACATCACCGTTATGAAGGATCTGTTTGCCTCAGCAGAACCATTAAAAACAAAGGCATATTTTCGACACAATGAAGAAGTACGTGCTCCCATATCAGCCGACCTTACTGCAAAGGAAAAAGTGGCCCTTGCCCGGCAGCGCGCTGGCAGTCGTTGGGGAGCGGCAAATGTAAATAGTGACAAACCGACATCAAGAAGGCAAATGAGATGTGAAGAAGGAGAATGGCCGCACACAAGGGAATTCCAAATGATATGGTGGCCGCATGTCTTCTCTAAGGCAAACTGTGGGCATCTGCGCCTGAGATTCTTTGTAGAACATGTGGAACTTACCAATTAATTCTAGCCAAGTGGGCTCATTTTATGATTACACAGACGCATTGTAGATTAGCTTAGATTTAAAACATGATGAATTGCCTCTATCAGAAGCAATACTCGGGTTGCTTTAACTTTTAATTAGAAGTTTCATGCTTTGCACACAGTTTAAGATTCACTAAAAAAAACCTTGAAGTTTACTGACTTAAATTTAGACGGAAATGCTCTTTTACGATGTATTGTTCGCAACAATGGAATTTGTTCAAAAGGTGGATAGCACTAAAAAACAAGTGGGGACTAAGGGATCTTGCTCCACCTTTTTTTGGTCACCCCCCACTATCTGAGAGCCTGGAACAAGGCTAACCAGAGAACAATTGAGATCATGATCATCTCTGTTTATTTATTTTCTAACTAACCATTCATGTTTACTGACTGTATTATGTCATTACATAGAGGCAATAGCTCATAATTATTATTCACTGACCGCGCATCGTCACTCGTTGTTAATTAACCCTTTCACTCCCAGAGTCAATTATGAAGACCTGAAGTGTAGTTGTAACTTTTGAGTCTGTGGATGAAATCCTATGGTGTGACCATTCAAATGAAACCTCTTCAGCAATACTTTTGCATGGTATCATTTGTTTTTCAATATTTTACAAAACGAAATTTGGTATTTTTCCTGAAATTTGATTATTGGCACTCTTGGGAGTTAAACGGTTAAATTTTACGTGTATACAACCTCTTCAACTTAATTGTCTTTTTATTGCTGTATAGATATAAACTCGTTATGAGCTATTGCGAACAGTTAATCAGGTGACTTAATTGGTTCTCATTTAGTTATGTAAATATTAACTTTTATTAAGCTTAATATCACACGTTCAACTTTTAACCGATTTCCATTGGAATACTTGTTTTTGTTTTATGAACTAATGGTAACGTTCTCATCGTACAATTAAAAGTCATGATCAATGAGAACAGTGATATTAAGAAAACCTAATCACATAATTATATAAAACTATTCTTGGTTAATTTAGCTGAAATAAGAAATTGAAACTGCGAAAAAATGTACATTTGTGAACTCATTGATTGACACCTCAAGACGATTAAAACTCAAAAGCAGTTTCATGGATATTAGCCGTTTTGCATTCTGTACCTCAATTGCTGCTTTTGCTTTTCAATGTATGAATTTATGTAAAAATGATATGTTATTTCAGAAGAGAATATGATTATTTTTTCCGTTTCCTTTTAAACTGAGAAAATTGAGTACAATCGAGAAAATTGAAAATAGTTCAAGTTCGTTGTGAACATCTTATGATATGTAACTAGAGTTTTTTTAGTGTCATTTTTTTAAACATTCCTTGAGCTCCGCAATTGAAGGCCGACTCTCGGAAGGCTGTTTCAAGGCGTTTCTTGCAAAGGGTGGGATATCAAACCTTAGAAACGCGCACACCGACTTGATTAAAAAACAAAAGGCGAACACATCAGTGCTAACAGAAGGCTTGCCAGTGCCGTTGATTAATTCTGGAGTGATGTAGCTCTCCTTGTAGTGATCGCGAACGTAAAGAAGTTTCGGTTGTGGTTTCTTAGCTTTTACTGCCAGCACACTTTTTCCGAAATCAATAATAACTGGATTCGGGGGGCAACCATCCTTTGCGACGGCCTCAAGAACAACATTGTTGCTCTTGAGGTCGTTGTGAATGTAGCCACAACGATGAATATGCTGCAGGGCATCCGCAATGTTCCACAGTATCTCTTTCCATTCACTCTCCTTTTTTATTTTTGCTGTCGACGCTGCCTTATATACGGTAAGGCTTTCATCTCCGTCCCCGTGGAATTTGAGCACAAGACTTACTGGCCTTTGTTGGAGCATGACGCCGAATAAAAGGGGTATTCCAGGATGGTCCCCCAGTTGTTGTAACACTCGGGCCTCGTAAACTGCTTCCTTCTGAAGCCTTAGGAGTCGGGTGCGGTCATCAGAACTTGTCCTCTCCTTGAGCTCTTTTATTACTACCGTGATGCCTCGGTATTTGGCGAGAAAGCACGTGCCAAAGGTACCACTGCCGATGGACTTGGATCCTGTGACACGCTTCACGTTTGCCGGGTCTATTTCTTTAAGGGAGCCGCTACTTTTAGTCGCCTTGGTTGCTTGGTTGTTTTGTTGCTTTGCATTTGCTTGGTTGCCTTGAAATCTCGGTGGCTTGTGTTGCCGTTTTTGATTTCTTCTTTGTTTCCGGTTCTCCTGCGGTCTTTAATGCAGCTGAAAGCATTCGTTTTCCTCTCGAGAGATTGCTCGTTTTTAACTTCAAATCACGCCCCCCGGGTTCTTTCTCCGTTCTTTCCACCGTATTGCCGTTAGTATCTTCCGTTTTCTTCCTCTCCGGGTCTGTTAGGGCACCGCTTTGTTCCTTACTTTGTACCGTTACCGCCTCTCGCGTTGAAGTCTCGATGGCCGCTTGCGTCGTCTCTTTTATTTTGTGCTCGTTTTCCGGTTGTTCGGCGTTCTTCATTGCATCAGTGAGTGGTCGTGTTCTTTCATTTTCCGTTGCGACAACTAGACATGTTTCTTTCTCATTTTGTTTGACAAGCTCTTCTTTTTATCCTTTCGTCTTTTCTTTTGCGCCATCCTCAACTTTTTGTAGTAAGCATTACGTATTGGGTTAGCCCAGGCCTTGCCTTTCTCAATCGATTCTCTTTCCCGACGCTTTCGCTTTAGCTCCTTCTTGGATTCCATGCGATTCGATATACAGTGGCGTGGCGACAATTAGAATAAATAGCCAGTCTCAACCGAAAAAATTATCACCAACGTTGGCTTTGCCCGTTTAAAAGAGAAGCGAATGCGTGGAAGCACGGGTAAGATGTCTTGCTTGTCATCGGTAGAAAAACGATCGATTCACTGCTTCATTGATTGGCTGTTGATTGATTAATTGGTTGAAGACAGACGGATATCATAAGACTGACTAATAGCTAATCAGATTAGGGACGGGGTCGACGGACCATTAGTACAGCTAACTAGGGGTGGGGAATCCATTTTGTTTTTCAGGCTTCAGTTTGAGTTCTTTGAGTCAGTTTTAGGGATGCAGGAATTTTTTTCTATATATCCGACCCGATAATACTACGCATGTATAAATAGTTTGGCCGCTGACAACAAGGCTCACTATGATCAATGGGAGCTCTCTAGCGAACGTTGTGTGTGTGAAGCAAAACGATTTTTTTTTGGTCAAACAAACTATAAGTTTCATTTTCAACAATGGAGACCACTAAGTGGATAGACTGCTACAATTTAAAATGCTCTTTTCACTCCAATCCACCTCGAAGTGAGGATATCAACAAGCATTGTAAGGTAAGCTTATTAATTACTTGCTTATTAATTACTTACCGATTGAGGCCCACCGATTGATGCGTTAAATCAAAGTCACTCCAACTAATTAAGCTCAATTAAGTCCCTGCAATGTTAATTCTGTACAGGTTCTCACAGAGGTTATGCATGCACACATCAGCTTACCTACAATTTTCATTGAATTCATGTTGCAAGATTATACAGACCTTCCAACATCTAAAACCCTGAAATCTTGAGGTCTCCAAAATTTACCCCATAAAATCTTGAGATTTTTGGGTCCCAAATAGTGAGATTCACAAAAATGTTTTAAAACAAAGGAATCTCAACGCTAACAATACCTAGCAGTGTTCAAACTGCCATAGTTAGTACTCTTTTAGCATAATTTTTTTAAAAAAATTGACAAACGAGTACCTTAATTATGTGGTGCTCATTTGCAATCATTGATCATTGTAGACCTTCTTAGGAAAGCTATACTAATGGCTCCGTTAATTCCAAGCCCGCCCATGAGACTGTAATTCATTGTGGAAAACCGTGAGATTTCAAGGTTAAATCATAAGACCGTGAGATGACTCCTGAAATCGTGAGTCTCTGCACAACCAAATCGTGAGAGTTGGAAGGTCTGCAAGAAAGATGATAAGCATGAAAGGGTTGAGTGTATAATTTATATGCAAACCTGAACATACAAATCTTTCATTCCCAGCAAGTGAAAGATCTTACCCCAGCTGCTGAACTTGGTAGAATTGCCTCCAAAATCTGTCAAAGATAAAGATCTCACGGCAATAAGATGTGGTTATTATATTAAATGTAATGGTTTTGCCACCTTGCAAATTTACCCCATACCAACCAAATTTGCACTTTATTCAATCGAGTTTCCCCCCAAATATATATCTACTATTATTTGATCATGTGGTCATAACTTTTGATCATTTGGTGGCTCCTAAAGGAGCCGTTTGGTCCTGTATGAGTGCAACGTCTAACTCCATGGTTAGACCTACAGGAATTAAAAGTTGCCTGTATGGTCGGCGACCATTCAGGCGTGCGCAGGAGGCTGGTAGTAGATGTTTGCTTGTCCTCTCTCCTGCCTGGTAATTTCTTCCAACAGCTCGAAGATGTGTTTTTGCAATTGGCGGTAGTTGGTTGAATGTCATTACATTGTAACACTCAGGTATATACTACACACAGATTACAAAGAGGGAATTATTACAGAGATGGAATTGTTATTATTATTATTATTATTATTATTATTACATTGTAACACTCAGGTATACACTACCCACGAGTTACAAAATTAATTTGAATTACAGAGATGGAATTATTATATTGTAACATTCAGGTGTATATGCTACCCACAAGTTATTGACATGTACAATGACAGGGTTAAATTTAACAGATAGGTATAGGCTACACACAAAGTTACAAGATTAGTAATATGGTTAACTGGTTAACTGTGTTCTGGTAAATCATGTGAGGACATACAGTATCAGTTTCTTCCTGTAGTAGTTTGATTCTTCTAATGTCCAGGTAATCTGCTGATGAGGAGGCACTTGTTCTCCAAGGATAATCTCTTGAGCCAGTAATATGACACCCATACCACAACTTCCACTTCCAGCTGTCTTGCCATCAAGTTTCTGCTGTGGCATACACATTCGCCTCCACTGCAACATTTGAATTACAGAGATAGAATTATTACATTGTAACACTCAGGTATACGCTACCCACGAGTTACAAAATTAATTTGAATTATAGAGATGGAATTATTACATTGTAACACTCAGGTATACACTACCCACGAGTTACAAAATTAATTTGAATTATAGAAATGGAATTATTACATTGTAACACTCAGGTATACACTACCCACCAGTTACAAAATTAATTTGAATTATAGAGATGGAATTATTACATTGTAACACTCAGGTATACGCTACCCACGCGTTACAAAATTAATCTGAATTATAGAGATGGAATTATTACATTGTAACACTCAGGTATACGCTACCCACGAGTTACAAGATTAGTAATATGGTTAACTGGTTAATTGTGTTCTGGTAAATCATGTGAGGACATACAGCATCAGTTTCTTCCTGTAGTAGTTTGATTCTTCGAATGTCCAGGTAATCTGCTGATGAGGCACTTGTCTCCAAGGATAATCTCTTGAGCCAGTAATATGACACCCATACCACAACTTCCACTTCCAGCTGTCTTGCCATCAAGTTTCTGCTGTGGCATACACATTCGCCTCCACTGCAACATCGATAGGTGATGGGACACTGTGCTGTTCAAGTTGTTGATGGATGGGAACATATCACTCAGAACATTAACCAGTCTACCTATTAAGGAACAAAGATGGGCTGGTGGGGCGATTTTCAGGCCATCGTCAAACCAAACTGTCAGTGTTTCAAGGTCAACACAGACAAGTCCCCAGTGTTGCTTGGTTTCCATGTGTAGTGGCATTACAATTAATTTAAGTTCATGCGGACGATCAATATCCTTTCTTATTATGGTTTTGATTGGCTCCAACACTTGGTTGTCCAACCATAACAAGGCTTCAGAAGGCAAACACAGGATAGAATCATTCCTTTTTTGTTTTGAAAGCAATGTCTTTCTTAGACAGTAATTGATGACAAAGTTGTCGATGTAGCGCTCGCCCACCAGTGTTGACAGTGATTTAAAATCAACATGAATTCCATCGAGGGAAGCAACAATGTGCAATGGGTCATGGGGACTACTTCTAAAAAAGTCGCAGAGGTTCTTGATTTCTGAGTCTTTGAGGGAATGTTTGTCTTGGTTGAGACTAAGCCAAGTCATTTCTTCCAAGTAGTCTTTCTGCATGTTGGCAACAGAATTGTATCTCTCAAGGACTTCAATACCGTTGTTACTGAAATTTCCTAATTTGTCAATTCTTATTCCACTTGGACTGTCAGTGTCATCTAACTGTATGGTGTTGTCCTGTACTACCTGTGAAGAGCATGCACTCATTATCTTACGGGCTACTGTCAAAATGTGTTCTGATGGGCGACTCTTGAGCAAAAAGGGATTTTCCTCCTGAAATGTACCATAGAGGGGGACAACTTCTTTCTCGTGGATTAGAGTTGTGACTGGAAGAAGCTTAATCTGAGATAACTCCTGTCTTGTTGCAGTGTGAGACATACATTGCTTGAGAGATTCCGGGGAAGGCTGTGGTGGCTTGGAGATACTAGGGCCTTGACTGTTTGGGGTAAAATCCCCTTGGTGTGGCTTGGGATTAGAGGCAGATTTTTGAGAAGGAAAAAGGCATCTCCTTAGGGGTTTAGACATCTGTTCTGTTTCTTGTTTATTTGTCCTCTCTATTTTTCCAACAGGTGGTTGAGGAGACAGTGGAGTACTATTAACATTCTTGCCATAGTCAGCTTCCCAATTGTCATGGTTGTAGTCATAGTCAGGTGTGTCCTCTTCATCAACAAAGCAAACTTTTCTTTTGTCGTAGTGATACCCAAGGAACTCTTTGCCAAAGAGGTTATCCATCAGCTGGTTCACTGAAACAATCCATGCCTTATCCTCAATGGACCATGTTGGCCTGGGTTTGGTGGAGGGCCAGCCACAACCACGAAAGAAGAAGCTGTTTCCTAGGAAGGTATAACAGTTAACAAATATTCATGAATTAGCCTTACAGCTGTATATATCATGGATTTCAATAAGAATTGAAGTAGGTGGCTGGCCAAGGTATAATAGGCGGCTGTGATAGATAAGGGGCCATAAGGTCCTGTCCCACTAGGGGGGGTCTGGTAACTGGCGGTGAGAGGCGAATTAGTAGGCAGTGGTACACCACCAGTAGCTGGCTTCTATTGAAACTCCTGGTGTATATGCATGGAAATTTGGTTTTATCAACTGAGATCACAAAGCAAAAAGTTAAACTTACAATGATTGATCCCTTGTTTGACTACGTTATTTATATGTATGATTTCGCAAGACGCACACTCTACCTAACCGTTAAAAAACCGTTAAAAATATGCGCGCGCCTAAAGAATACATGCGCGCGCACTACTTGCTTCGGTAGAACTTATTCTAGGGTGTGTTTTAAAATATATTTACGTCTGTGTCTACACGTTGAAATAAGCTCGTTTCTCCTATTAAGCGAAGCCATTTGCGGTTTAGTTATTATCAAATATATATATATTTGCTGTAGTTTCATTACCTGGTGAGCCACAGCATCCTTTAGCTTGCTGGAAACATAGTCTCAAATACAGCAGCTTTGTGGAATAGTGATGGAGGAACATCTGCTCGACCAGGAAGAAATGTGACAACTAATTTGAGGTGAGTTCAATTAAATGTTTAATGCAGCATAATGTAGTTTATAAAATTGATGGATGTAATATGTCTTTAGAATATTGCATATATTCAAAGTGGAATACGAAAGCCAAATATATTTAAATTTAAATGCTTATCCTTAAAATTAATGGCAACGATTTGGCTTTAAATTTCTTGGTTAAATGCCTTATCGTTCAAAGTAAGTTAGTTGTTGTGACAGTCTGTTGTGTTCCATAACTGCTTGCTTGTTTACAATATGTAAATAGTACCATCTGCCTATATTCTACAAATAATTTTAGATTTGTGTTGCTGCAAAATACTTATAGTCTGGACTTTACATTTGTTGCTTTTCACAATCACTGATGATGTAATCCACCTACTTGATGACTCGGATGCCATTGCATCATGATTTGTGCAATGAGCATACAACTGCCTGTGGACTTTGTGTGCTGCTTCAAATCCCTGGTTTGAATAACGAGCCATCGACTTGAAGCGACGCATCAGCATTGGACTGTGTTCTATAGTTAAATGCCCATAGTCTCCAGTACCAAGCCCAAGTCCGAAAAGTTCTCGGCAGAGAAATCCCCATTCTTTGCACTGTTTAATTAGATTAAATGGAAGCATTGTTAATACACGGCAGGTTTTCTTTCTTTCTTTTTCTTCCTTCCTTCCTTCCTTTCTTTTAATAGGTCACATCCC
This sequence comes from Dendrophyllia cribrosa, assembly GCA_024195265.1. Classification (NCBI taxonomy): domain Eukaryota; kingdom Metazoa; phylum Cnidaria; class Anthozoa; order Scleractinia; family Dendrophylliidae; genus Dendrophyllia; species Dendrophyllia cribrosa. The sequence goes on along the minus strand of JAJLRJ010000005.1, from coordinate 48,635,423 downwards.
AAAGGTGACAAGTGCACTGTCAGTAGTCACAAATATACAGTGGATATGTATAAACAACCAGAACAGTGTCCCCTTATATAACCCTATAACTAGGTTAAAACTTGTAATCTACATGAAGTATGCTAGGGGGCATCATCTAGTTTATATATCATCATCAAACAAAACAGCAAACATCATCAAAAAGTGATTGACTTGTATCAGATCAATGTGACCTGTGGAATAAATGTGGCCTGTAAAAAAAATAAATTAGTTTCCAGCAAGCCCTAATAGTCGTTGTGCTCAAAGACACATACCTGGATGTCATATTTATCAATTTCATAATCTTCGTCATCCTCAAACACTCTACGACGCATAACTGATGCAATTCCTTTCCACTGAGAGAATACCTGAAGTATGGAAATACATTGTAATTGAGAGAACTGTTAGTAATTTGTTTGTGATCATTGATATAACTTGACTTTTTATATTGCTTCTAGGATGTAATATTTAGCTCTCAGTGCATTTGCAATATGTGAACTGAAAAAATAGGTAAAACTATTAGTTATCTTTGTTAGCACTTAATTGTATTGCTCTGATATTTGCTTTTGCAATTTGCCTCACACACTGAAGTAGTTTGGGATGAGTAATGGTTAGCCATTTTGAAGTTACTTCAGGCAATTTAATGCTATAGTATATATCAACATATGTATTCTCTTTGTTTACTGTTTTGATGAAACGTTATAATGAAATACTTCAAACCTCTTTAAATCTCAAAATTTCCAATTTTGCAGCATATTCTTTCAACAAAAGTGGACTGTCAGGTTGCTCAGCTGCAATAGTGTAGTTGTCTTCTATGTCCTTTGAACATTGCAACCAGAATTTTTCCTTTTCTTGCAGGAATATCTCCAATTCTACAAAAATCCAACAATCAATACTGTTAACCAAACAAGTGCCCCTAGGCTCTCAAGCTGCACTTTATATTCATGACTGAAATACATGTAGACAAGATCACAGAGGATTAGTCATGTAAGTGGAAGGTTTCATTAGCTGCAAACAGGTCCCACACTGGAATTAAATTATAATAATAATTTATATAACTATTAAATAAGTAAACACAAATTATATGTACATTCCTATCATATTGTACAGTGTACAGTAGGCCTTAGCTTACCTGTACCCGCAAGAGGGACAGTTTGTATGCCATCTACTCCATTGTCCCTGAGAAATTCTCCCCCATTGATGAGATCTCTGTAATACTAAATGTAAAAAATAATTAAGAGATTAATATCTCATATACAAGCAAAAGACTGGTACATAAATTATGTTGTCATTCATTTTTTTTTTGGTTTCAAAATTTTTAAACTAGTTTAATTTTTATTTTCCATTGTCTCAGATTCATTACCATTATTCTGAGCCAATAAAGGTAAACAAAAATGAAATTGGTTTGAAAATGTTTCAAATCAAGGAAAAAATTGAACTACAACACATATATGTACTAGGTATTTAAGTTGAAATTCCCCACGTCATTTTCAATATGGCACAAGTAAATATTATAAAAGTATTATAAGGTTGCAATCCATGATTATATTGTACTGGGTACATGTATCGGGGCTGTCATTTAAGGCATTGAGTTTGTTGGCTAAGTACATGAAAAAAAATAGCTCTCAGGTCATATAAACTCAAGGCTCCCATGCCTATTGACCTTTATTCAGGTTCAAACTTTGCAGAGTTTCTGGTCATCTTCACTGAAGTTACCAGCCATGATAACTGGTGGCTGTGGGCTACTAGTGACAGCTCAGAAACTTCCTGGTACCTAATTATCATCCATGAATAGTAATGATAGTTTTATCAAACATGAGGGTGAAACTTGATGACATCAAATTGAATCAAACCTTTACTCTTTCTTCGCAGTAAGATATTTTCCCAAGAATTGAATCCTCTGCAGCCTCTTTGTCAGGAAACAGATTCATGACCTTTTTGACTGGTAAGGAACACTCCACTATGTCCTCACAGTTGTCTAAGAAAGCCCGCTCAGTGTTTCCTACAAATTAACAGGTTCAGAGACTTTGAGTTAAACAAACCTTTAAGTGAAATATTAATGTGTATATTCTCCTCAGTGTTCTCCATGTATTTTGTATGACCTGTATGGTGATGTATAGTGATATTGTGAGGAGAATACTGGGGCTTTAAAGGGTCATTAATTTTGATTAGTACTTTCACTAATAGAGTGATGTGACTATTTAATATTTTGGAATAAATAATTGTTTTTTAAGAAAAAAAATAACATCACACAAGCTATCATTATCTTATATTTTTTTATCAAAATGACTTTACAATCATGATAATAGTATTACTAAAGTACCTGAGAATGATCTAACTTTAATGTTGTGTTTTTTGACATCTGTATCTTGGCCTTCCTTTAATTTCACAACAATCCGGTCTTTAACCATTGTTTCTGGACCATATTCAGACAGCACAAGGTTACATTCTTTCAGTGACCCACATCTGTGGGCAGTGAGGCCTAGGGACACAAGAAGCTGTTCTGTGTTTCTGAGTTCACAGTGGAGTGCACAAAGATTAACATCAGACACATCAACATCCATGAAGATGAGAAGATCATCTCTCACACCAGTCCATCTGAATATTTAACAAAGTTTATAACAAGAAGTTGCATTTCTTTATACCAGCTTAATGAAAGCAGCTTCAAGATTTGACTGAGCAAAATTCCACATACAAGGAAGTTAAAATTCACCATGACAATATGAAACTAATACAAAAATAGGCAGATAGGTACAATGATCTTGAAGTATATTATCAATGAATATTATAGTAAATTAAATATACAAATTATTTACTTGAAATGTATATAATTGGACATACTTTCCAATGTTCCCTTTTGCCTTTAAGAAACACTCTGCACAAGTTTCATTTGCTGCGACTCCTTTACAGTTACATCCCTGTCAAAAACATTAAATACAAAGGGAAATTATTGTGAATTCTGAACCATTATATATTCTCATCTTTACACTCAGGGTAAGAAATTATCACTTGCCCTCACCAAAGCAAGTGCACAACTCATGTAGTTCATGTCGGGCAAGTAAAAACTGTGTATCACTCACCCCTGGTTTGGTACAACTTTCATTTTTGCGAGGGTTTTGCCATGGGTAGCTTGTCTATTTTCATTAAAACTGTCACTAGAAAAACCTCCTGGACTGTTAAGTGTATTAAAAAATTAATGTTCGGAAAACCTAATTTAATCAGAATTTTCTTGTAAATATTTATTGTTAAACACTTGAATAGACATTAGTACAGTAGTTCACTTTAATAAATTAATTATTATTTTATCATTCTTGTTTCTTCTCAGACATTAATTTTGGGTTAGCAAGGTCAACAATGAATTATTGTTTCTGGGTTGATGAGTTGTCTCAAAAGTAAGTTTCTAACCTTGTGTTTGAATTTAAAGGTGTTCTTTTAAAAGCAGAAGTCTTTAATGCTTTATTTTACTCAGCAGGGTATAAAAGAAAGTCAGCACCATTATTTTATGTTAATTCCAATTTCACTTACTCGGATAGCAGTACAGAAAAGGCAAGCCTCTACTCCTTTCCCTTGTCCACCTAATTTAACTTCCTCACCACTTTTCTTTTGTGTACAGAGCAAGAGAGCTTTGTAGTCAGCTGTAACTGTTTTTAGGAGAAATGACATTTGCATTTTAATTGAAAACTGCATGTTTTTTCTTTAAGAAAATGGTATCTACACTGTAGTAGGGCAGACTGCTAGGCTAGACTAGGGTCTGCAAATGTTTTAGTAAAGCTTAAAGCATGCACATGTGAGCATTTTTTTCTACAGTGATATGTTACAAGCAATGTTGATGTTTTTTGACAAGAATTATTACTAAACCATTTCATTTGATTCAATAGCTATAATATTATCGATTGTATGTATGTTGTTTGCACATACATAATTATAAAAATGGTTATTTTTGCTATGGCCGAACTAATTAACCTGGTTAGTGAAAAAATGATATGAACTGCTTTAAATGCTTGGATCTATAGGACAGCACAGTTTAACTAATGCCTCCATCCCATCCCATGCCATGTCATTACTTATAATTCTATACTCCTTGTAATGCTTAAGAGGGCTCTGCACTTGTAATAAACAAGTTAGAAGTGACAAAACAGAAAATGAAAACAGATGATAAAGTAACATACCTGTGAATTTAATATTGTAGTTCTTGCCATCAACTTTCAGGCCATGTTTTTGTACATGCTTTTTCTGAGCAGTTAGATCTGTCAGGAGCAATTCCAAGTTTCGTCTGTAGGAAAAAAGACATTAGGTCAGTTACAGAACTGCTTAAACGTTTGCAGCTGTTCAGAGGTTTTGCTTTCGGTATTCGATCTCAGGTTCTGTTGGTTGAACTTCAAGTTAGCTAGCAACTTTAGGGTAACGGGTTTCAAAGGTGGGCTGACAAGGGAAATTTACACCATGACAGGGATATTGATTTATCACTGCCCTGTTTGGAGTCAGTACTTAAAGACATTTTACCATGATCATTCATGGTTATAGCCTTTAATTGCTTCAGTTGTGATGTTTGTTTCTATATAATAATTGCTTTGTTATAAAATTTTTGTGGTATTGTTACAAAAAGGTATGTGATGGTATGGTCTGACAAAATAAATGCTTCTCTTTATGAAGTTTTCATTATACCAACCTTGTTTCCTTGCAGTTCGCTATTGCAAGTGGAAAGACTGCCTTGCAACTTTGACTTGAAGATAATGGGGTGTTAATGGGTACAAGACCAACCATTACTTGATCTTTCCCTGGAACAAAGTGGAGGAACAGGTAAGAGTGAAATACATGTACATAATTTATAATTATTATGAAAATACGTGTGTGTATTATGAAACAATGGTCGAATAATAGATAATGCATGGTTCCAGGAATATCCATATACCCTGACCCCAAGGAAGGTCATTGGAAATTCCAAGGGGGAGGGTGATCTCTAAAGCAAAAATTTCTAAGGAAAAGTTGAATTTAAACTAGAATTTCTAGAGAAGTTGGGGCTTTTAACCATACAAAACCTTCCATGATATGGGTATTTTCTGGCACCCCACAATAAATGAATACCGGTAATAATGCAGGGAGTTGAAAATGTAGATAGCTTACCCCAAAATGGTCTGCCATCAAGCTTTATGTTAATTTCCACTTCTTCTTCATCTAAACCGTGCAGCCTTTGCTCTCGTATCAGCCACACCAAAACGTTCTGTAACTCAACCTGCCTTCCCTTTAACGGTTTTGGAGTTTCTGTTAGACCGAGGGTTCTTTTTACGATTGCAAAAATCATCCTGCGGACTGCCTTGACTTGATTCTTATTTAAAAGAATGCTTGCATCGCCATTTTTCTGTTAAAATAGGGAAATTTATTCAGTCTATGGCAATTTCTTTCTTTCTTATTAATAGTCTAATACAACTGGTAAAACTTGGTCAACTGATTATCAGAAAAATAAAGCCTTATAAACACTACAGGAACAATTTACACAAATAATGACCAGAATGCCTCTACCCCCATTGACAACATAAAACGCTTCATGCTTTCAACAGTTTGTAAATTCTATATTTGCCTCTCCGGGTTTGGAGGGTTTTTTTTTAATAGTTTTTATTTGCTTTTGGAAAATTATATAAATACAATTTCCTCTCACATAAAACTGTAATATTCACCCCCCCCCCCCCCCCCCCCCATACAAACATGCACAAAAAATAAATATATAATAAACTAAATAATAGTTAATTTAAACAATAATTTATAAATAAATAAAAAAGAAAAAAAACATAAAGTTGAAAAGGTATTTAGTATGGAGGTCAGAGTGACATCAGATTGAAAGTTAAAATTTCAATAACAATATTTTTGATATTCTTATTATTCTAAATACAATATAAATATGGTTAATATACAATAAAGTATAATGAGGAATAAAACCGAAGAGAGATAGTGTAAATTATCAATAAAATATGAAACTAAAGGATTCCACCTTTTGTAATGATTAAACAGCCTTCCATTCCTTTTTGCCATAAACAGTTGTAATTTATGAGTAGCTTTTAACTTAATTGGCTTTCAATCAGGTTTGAAGGTGCAGACAGGCATATCAACCTGATCTCTCCCTGTCTACTACTTATTTTTAACCAATTCTAACTTTCCCCACCCCCTCCCTGTGAACATATTACTACTGGTCACTTTCACTGGAAGGTTGCTACTTAGTTTTGAGGGTTGGCAGATGAAACGGCAGCTTAGCCAAGGCTATCATGCCTACCCCTCGCTTTTATCATTAAATCCAATTGTACCTTCCCCTCCCCACCCCTCCCCCCTCCCTCCCTCCCCACACACACACACGCACACGCCGTAAATATTTTAAAAATATTCTCAGCATTGTAACAATTTCTATGACTCACCCCTGTTCTTCCCAACTTTGTTAGATTCATCATTGTCTGCCATCCTTCATCTGGAATTTTGGCTTCAAGTTTGAAATAAAGAAGAACCCAATCTGGAACACGGAATTGATGCAAATACTGCTGTAGGATATCCGGCACAAGGGCTTCTAGACCTCTCTTCACTCCCTTCTTCTCTGTGACTTTGGTGACTATTTCTGAAATGATGTCCCGTGCTTCACTTGGCTGTGTTGAGGGATCATGGGAACATAAATGGCCCAGGACGGACGCCACAGAAGCTTTATGTTTGTCGCAGACATCTTCCAGCGTGCGAAGAATTTCCCCCGCGCTTTTCTTGCTAAGCCTCTGCTTTTTCCTTTTTGGAGATGCTGGTTCGTCGTCCGCATGTCTTGACATGGGATTCTGTTGGCCAAAACGGCATTGCAGCTCTCTGATCTTCTCTTTGGCTTCATCCAACTCTTTCATCGTCGCGCTGTCGTAAACAGAATTCGCGCCATTTCGCGGGAGTCCAGTAATCGCGCAATGATTATTAATGGATTGGGCGATTCTTTTGAAAGAATCGCTAGCCAAATAGCTCTGATCGTTCAGTTCGCGTTGGCGAATCAGGCCACCACAAAGCCCAAGTGTTGAAGCGGTCAAAACCTCGCATTTTAGGTATTTGACCCGGAACACGCCAGGGTCAAGAGGACTTCCACTCGCATCTCTTAACTCGCAAAAAGGAATCTTTTTTACTTCGTCTGGAAACAGGCGAAAAAAAGAATTATCGTTGTATTTTCGGAATGACGAGCCGGCCTCGTTGAAGATATACCAGCTTTTACTGGCATCAAGACGTGCGCTGAAAACTTGGAAGATTTCCATTGCATGGATCGGTAGACTTGATCGAAATGCCGCGCAAAGCTTTAAAATTGGCGCCCTTGGCAACTTTTAGTTAAAGTCAGTTTATCATATACTTATATTAACTGCTGGCAGTCACCCAAAATAATAAAATGATTCGGGAACGGTCGATCCCGAATAATAACTAGATTTTCAAATGTCGACATAACTTAGTTTTGTGACATAATTGTTTTTATTCTTGATTTCGAATAACTAGCTAACAAGAATATTTCAAGAGGTTTTTGGGAATGATTTCGTTACAATTTTCAGCGAGAGCAAGAGATTGGCAGCTCTCTGGGGATCATGACGTACTCGAAATAATTTAATTGCGTAACTGACACGTGCTGAGTTTACACGTACACGCGAACTGTACCGGTTTCTTTTTGTTCACAACCACCCACCCTGGGTATTTTGTTAGGGTGAGTGGGAGGTTTATTAAAATGCATCGGGTCGGCTTTTGTGGCTTCGCAACTCCCATAGACTCGAACTGTAATGTTTTACCGCGGGTTCGACTGGTATCAGGATGATGAAATCAAAAGAGAACATAAATATAAAGGGAATGATACACTGTTCGACAATATGATTCAACATGGCATGATACGGGTGTTCAACAACGCAACATGTTAAACCGTGTATCATAGGGTTAACCGAATGCCAAGTCAAGCTTCGTGTAGATTCATTTTTTTTGCTTCTTTTCGTAAGGAACTAAGTAGCCTGAGAAAACAGACGTCGTTTAGCGGCGCCACCACTGGTTCTACGGATCCGTTGTGCGGGGGAACCAGTGCTGGCGCCGCGAAACGACGTCTGTTTTCTCAGGCTAGGAACTAAGACGGATAGGGGAATCGGATAATGCGATACATTAACTGAGTACATCTGTAGAGTTTAATTGTGAGAATTGATTTTATTGGCACTGGGGAGACAAATGTAGCCCAGAAAGTCAACCACATTGCTGTCCTTTTCATGACACACCAGGCTCGTAACCACAAATTCGCGAATCGCTGTCATCACGGGCAATTGAGATGAAGGCCTTGACGTTCTTGTGGGAAAACTGTCACACCGAAGGTGTCTTGATTATCCAAGCGGTTGCTTTTATCTTCAGACTGACCTGTCAACAAAATTTAGTGTTAGAAAATAAATCCAATTAACTTTGGGGCAAAAATTTCACTAGTTGCGGCTTGTCGTGTACATAAACCCTGCGGGTTCTGCATGTTAGCTGTTCGCTCTGATGGAGAGACAAAGGGCCCTTACCTATACAGAGGAGAGGATGCGGTGCCAGTCTTTCTCGACAGCCTTCAACAGCTGGAAGGAGTGATCAGAGACGAGCTGCAACACAAGGTACCACTCTCCATGACAAGAGCAGACTGGGCAGAATTCAACCGTGCAACAGATTGCCACATCTGTGACAAGTCTCTCACCAAGAATAACCACAGGGATGTCATTGAGGCCTATGACCCAAACACCGGAGAATACGCGGGCCTTGTTCATCGACACACCAACAAATGTTATCAAAAGACATTCAAAACTTACATCCAGGACGATGATGGCAAATTGGAAGAGTTCCCATTTGTTGGGCCAAGAAACAAAAGGCAGGCCACCACAGACAAATTATTCGAGCAGGTCGACTGTCTTTTCTGCGGGGAGTCTCTAATCCAAGACTCTGTTCGGGATGCGGTCAAAGATCATTGCCACATCACAGGTAAATATCGGGGTGCGGCTCACAGTAACTGCAACATCAACTATTTTCGAACCACCCCGAAAACGGAAATAATCCCGGTAATCTTTCACAACTTGAAGGGTTATGATGCACACCACATCATGAGTGGAATTGCGGATGTGCATTCCGATTTGAAATGCATCCCAAACAACATGGAGAAATACATCTCTTTCTCCCTCGACAAGCTGAGGTTCATTGACAGCTTGCAGTTCATGCAGTCAAGCCTCAGTGCCCTGGTTGAAGCAAACAAGCCAGAGTCCTTCACAATCACGGCAAGCCACGAGAAGAACCAAGCCAAACGCAGCCTTCTCCTGCAAAAAGGGATTTACCCATACGAATACATGGACTCTTGGACTCGATTCGAGGAGATCTCTCTCCCGCCGAAGGATGCCTTCTACAGCGAGCTCAAGAAGGAAGGCATCTCAGATAAAGAATACGCCCAAGCGCAAAAAGTGTGGGAGGTATTTGGATGCAAGACGCTTGGGGATTACCACGACCTCTACCTTGAGACAGATGTGCTTCTTCTGGCCGATGTTTTCGAGAACTTCAGAAAAACATGTCTGCAACATTACAAGCTTGACCCGGCACATTATTATACAAGCCCTGGCCTCTCCTGGGACGCCCTTCTCAGGTATACGAAAATCAACCTGGAGCTGCTCACAGACGTCAACATGCACCTCTTTGTTGAAAGAGGCTTGCGAGGTGGCATATCCATGGAGAGCAGGCGGCACTGTAAGGCCAACAATCACTATCTTCGTGACCACAACCCCAACGAAGAGTCAAGTTACATCATGTATCTCGACGCGAACAATCTCTATGGACGGGTCATGAGTCAGCCTCTCCCAGTTGGCAACTTCGCATGGTGCCCTGTCTTTCCAACACAACACCAGATTAGGAGGTGGAGGCCAAACAGAAAGATTGGTTACATTCTCGAGGTTGATCTTGAGTACCCCGAGGAGCTGCATGATGAGCACAACGCTTATCCTCTTGCCCCAGAAAGGCAGGTCGTTCCAAAGGAATGGATGTCGCCATACCAAAGGGCCTTGGCAGAGGGACAGCCAGAAGACAAGACGCAGAAGCTGCTCCTTACCCTGAACAACAAATCCAGGTACGTGTTGCATTACAGAAACCTCCAGCAGTACCTGGATCTTGGAATGAAGTTGACGAAAATCCACAAAATGCTCAAGTTCGAGCAGAGGGCTTGGATGGAGCCATACATCTCCCTGAACACCGAGCTCAGGAAGAAGGCCACTTCCGACTTTGAGAAGAACTTCTTCAAGCTCATGAACAACTCAGTCTTCGGTAAGACAATGGAGAACCTCAGAAATCGAATCGACATGAAGCTTGTCCGGGCGCACGAGCGAGACAAGATGAGAAAGCTTATCGCAAGCCCACTGTTTTCCAGAGCAACGGTCTTTGGACCCAAACTGGCGGGGATCCAGATGCAGAGGGAGAAAATCAAATTCAACCGCCCAGTTTACACAGGCATGTGCATCCTTGATCTCTCCAAAACACTGATGTATGACGTCTATTACAAGTATCTCAAGCTGAAATATGGCCAGTGCGTAGACCTACTCTACACAGACACAGACTCTCTGCTCCTCGAGTTCAAGACGGATGATGTCTATAAAGACATGGAGAACCTTCTGGATGAACTCTACGACACAAGTGATTATCCCAAGGACCATCCACTCCACAGCCAGAAGAACAAGAAGGTCATCGGCAAGATGAAGGACGAGTGCGCGGGTAAGCCGATCTCGGAGGCTGTGTGTCTTCGCTCGAAGATGTACTCCATTCTTCTGGATGACGACAAAAACATCAAGAAAGCAAAGGACGCCACCAAGGTTGTCACAAAGAAAGAGATCACCCACCAGAATTACAAGGAAGCTCTTTTCGACCGGCGAACCTTCAAGCACGGGATGGACAGGCTCAGAAGCAAAGGTCACCAAATCTTCGGTGAGCACATCACTAAGACAACGCTCTCTCCCTTTGACTCCAAGCGCTGGATCAAGGATGATGGCATCCACACGCTGGCATATGGTCACAAAGATATCGGCGGCAACTGAGTGCCCGGCGGCACAACCATCAGCTCCTCACGAACGAAGCCTCGCTTAGGCCCGTCGTAGAGATAATAAACCACTGGCTCATTTGGCTTGGTGACAATCCTTTGTATTTGGTAGACCTTCAAAGACCAGATCGGATCAGTCGCACGCCTCCCACCACCCTCAAGCTCGCCAGGCTGGTACAGATATCTCACACTCACACGGGGTGGGAGCTTCTTCTCATTTACCACCACAGGCCTAGCATATGGAGTCGCGGGCTTGGAGGATATTGCTTTCTCTTTGATCGCATCCTTTGGCTTCTTGCCAGTGAGTCTTGTTACTTCATTGTTCAAGGCCGAGACAACATCTGGCAGTCTTTTGACCCAAGCAGTCGACCGGCCAGAGGGCATATTCATTTCAACGGCATACTGATAACCAAACAACCTTTCAGCAAGGGTGCGGTTGAATCTCTCCACAATTGCTTGGTCTCTGTGGATATCAACCCGCCCGCGACGAATGGTCGTTTTGTTGTTTTCCATTGTCTTAGTCACAGCCCCCATAAACTCTTTCCCAGGGTCAACTTGCAAGAGTTGAGGCCATTTCAAAGGCCCACGTCTGTAAATCTTCTGAAATGCCCTTGAGACTTCTTCAGACTCTTTCGAAGTCAGGGGCTCTGCTGCTTTGTATCGGCTGGCCACATCCACAAGGGTTAATGCGTATTTGTAAACCTTTCTCCCGTGGGGAAGTTTGTCGTGGGGCAGGAAGAGAAGATCTGCTTGATGCACTGCATTGGATGATGAGACATCAAACTTGGGTCGAGGTATATGGCGTGGCGCTGGGAGGTAAACTTGCCAAAGGGCTTGTTTGACCAGCCATTTCTTTGCGACATCATCAGAGACCTTGGCTGCTGCAGCTAGCTTTTTCACAGCTGCAAGCCCTTTCCAATACCCTTTCGGACTGTAATAGATCTTTGAGAGTTTGGTCTCCATAGGGGTGCGCGTGGTATATACATGTATTGTGTTGTTTTGTTTACAGAAAGCGATAAGCCGCATACCCACCCGCGAGCAGAGTGCCTCCAATGAACACAAGTTCACCATTCTGCTGTTGTGGGCTGGGCTTGTAGAAGTCCGAGAACTGAGGCTCTTTGTAGTCTTTGATTTGTTTATCTGGTTGCGTTTGGTGCATCTGATTATACAAGACCAGGGCTTGGTTAGTGGTTTGGAAGTTTTTGCTAGCTTGGTGTTTAATCCGATCGTTGGCTGCAATCCAGTCGAGGAGCTTGGTGCGGTCCTTCTGGTATTTGGCGTAAGCCGCTTGGTATTGTTCAAGGGCTTTGTCGTGACGGATTTTCTCATCCATTGCTGCCTTTCCATTATCACCAGACAGATATTTCGCGAGATAATTTCCGCCCGTGAAAGCTGCCGCATTAAGAACAGCGCCAAGAGCCATTATTGCAATCGAGGCCATTGTGCATACATATGGTTTTTACATGTTGTCTGGGAGGATTTTCTGGTCCTCGAGATATTTCTTCAGCGCGATGCTGCTAGCCATGACGGCTGTGAACTTGACGTAGTTCATTTAGCTTGCACTGGGGTCGGCAGTGAAGTTTTCTTTGATGGTCTTTTTCCCAATCCAACCAATACCAGCGACAAGGCCAGTGATTGTTGCGGCATCGAGGATAGACTTCACAAGCTTGTTGTCAGACATGGTTTGTGTCCAGTATACATATGATTTTTATTTTTCTGACTCAGACTCGACCTCGGGTTCGGCCTCGGCCTCGGGGCTCCTCGACCTCGGCCTCTGACTTGGACTCGGACTCGGCCTCGGCCTCTGACTCGGACTCGGGCTCTGGCTCTGTCACGTACACATACTTGGGTTCGTTGTGCCTATTCAGTGCCAATTTGCAAACTGTTTGAATGGCTGTCGCGTTAAATCCAAACCAAAGAAGAAACACATCTCCGATTGCAGCAGAATTCATCATAGCCTGGAAAGGATTCATGGTCAGTATATATATGTTTTTTTATTCCATTTTTTTTATTCCTTACCTTACAGGAATTTGAGATGGGGGCGTTGCAGCGGGCGTTGCAGCGGGTGTTGCAGCGGGTGTTGCCGGTGTGTTTGATTTGCTCCCAAGCCTTTGCATTATGGCTTCGCGCTGGTAATAAACACCCGCAGCAGAGACAATCAACCCACCAACCCCCAGAATATAAAAGATTGAGTTGTTGTTGCTGTCACTTGTTGTGTCATTTGTTGTGTCACTTGTTGTGCCACTTGTTGAGGGCGCAGGCTTTTGTGCTTCGGCCTTTTTCTTTGCTTCCCGGGCCAGGTGGTTGCGTTCTGCTAGCCTTTTGCCAGAAGCAACACGGCCGGGGTTCTTTTCTGTTGCAGGCTTTGTTTTAGGGGCCTCAGAGGTAACACGGGCAGGTGTTGGAGTTGGAGTTGGAGTTTGAGTTTCTTCAGGGATCGTCTCGAGTGGTGTGGTCATCCCTGTATATATGTGAGTTTTATTTTTTACAAGATGTGATAAGTGTGCTGTCAGGTTGCTGCCAGGTTTCTTCAAGGTTCCTGCGAGGTCGGCACAGGCCCCAGCCCAACTTCATCAAGGGCCTCAAGTGGATAGCCTTCACTGTCTCTGGTTGGATGTGTGAGTGGGGGTTCCAATTCTATCAAATCAGGTTCTCGTTCAAACTTGATGTGTTTTGTTGTGATGAGAGCAGCATTGGCAAGCGCCAGCAATCGCCCGCATCGAATGGCAATAGCCCCAGCAAGATTTGACAGCTCCTGGTTGATGATGTAGTCGTTCTTGAGTTCTTTCTGCAACTCCGCCAGATCATCAACCGGGATCACCAGGCCAACGCCTTTGGACGCGAGCATGATGGCAGAATCAACTAGGGATTCGGTTGTCTTGTTGCCGACGTAGGCCTCGTACCGTTTGCAGTACTTGTCAACATCCTTGTCTGACAACCGCTTGACATGATCGTGTGTGAGCTGCACGCCGATAGCTTCTTTGGCCTTGCCAGTTGAAACAAGGATTGCCAGCTTCTCGCGTTTGGCAGGAATGTCATTGTCACCAACTATCCCTGTTGGAGGTGTGGTTTCAGGGGTGGCCTCCAGCATCTGCAACACATTGTTCAAGTCGTCTTGGTCTTCAGCTGCTTGTGCCATCAGGGGTATATATGTGTTTTTTTATTTTTCAATAATTCTCTTGATGTCGGGCAAAATGGTTTCAAGCTCTCCTATAAGCCCCGCCATGGTGTCTGGCATAGAATTCAACTGCAATGGATATCTGTTGAGAAGCATGAGGCGCAGATCTTCCTCACCAGCGGCTTTGATAATTTTGTTTTGCGCATCAAGTGTGTGTTTGTGCAATTCATCCAAAAGCTTGGAAAGCACAGTGGCCTTCCTTGTTGAAAGGATCACCAAGCGTTCGAAGTCTTGAACACTTATCTCGACCAAACGAAAAGGCCTGCCAAAGCAAGCGCGCCCACAGCAATGAGTGCCTTGTTTACGTGATGTGAGTCGGGCTGTGGTGCGGGGGTTGGTTGTGGCGTGGGCTGTGATGCGGGTTGTGGTGTGGGTGTGGCCCTTGGTTTGGGCGCGATGCCCTGTGCCTGTGTGGCCTGTTTATGTATCGGGTTTGATGGGTGACTGTTTGGTGGATTAATCTTTGTTAGTCCACCGTCCATGTGGCGGAGGGAGGCTTTTTTTGTGCCCTCCTGTAGATTGTTGTTATACCCGATCACGCTCTCTGTGTTGATAATCATGTGTGATGGCATGAGCCAGCTTCCGGGTGCTGTCGCAAAGTCTAAACGCACTTTCGTTGCTTGGATGGCAAGCTGGTAACGCTGTACGCTTGTTGCGATGTCGTTCAGTATTATGGCCTCCTCTAGATGGGTGAGGAATACTCTCTGCGTTTCGAACGCCCGGCCTCCTCTTCCAATGATGCTGCTGCGGGTTTTGGCTTGTGAGCCAAGAATGCAGTACACAAAGACCTCGATTGATTGGTTCAAACGCGCGAGCCCTGGCTGTGTTAGCCCCTGTGCGTAATTTGGCACAAAGTGCTCGAACTGGATGTCAGCCCCTTGGTCGTTGCGAACGAAAGATATTCCATTGGCGCGATAATTGGGGTCTTTTCTGTCAGTCACGCGCTCATCATTGAACAGAACTAGATCGGGGTCTGGATAGGTGTAATCAGTAGAGATGGGGCCCTCTCCATAAGCCCAAATGTAGACATTCCCAAGACCGTGGTTCTTGCCGTATGTGAAACGGAAGTCAGAACTGGGGTCGATGCCGAACTCTATGCAAATCTTCTTGTACGCGTCGATGTTGTATTTGTTATCTTTCTGGGAAAATGGGGGGTCGTCTGGCAAAGCACTCACGCTTTGTTCCCCACCCATCTGGTAGAGTATTCGCCTTGTTGTGAAATAAACGTGAAACCGGTAAAACGACCGGAGCTGGGGGGTTAGGGATAGACTGGAGTTCTTATCGAAGAGAATGTCACGCGAGATTCCACAGCCGGTTGTTAGTAGTTATAGAGTTGGCGGTACCAGATCAGTTTTGCGAAACTGATCTGATACCAAGCCAACTCTATAACTACTTCCCATCTGATGGCACAATCACATGGAATAATCACATGGAAAAATCAGATTAAAAAATATGGAAATATTAAATGGTAAAATCAAATGAAACTATATGTTAATTAAAACAAATGGTGCGTTTGTTTCATTGCGTGATTCCACATAATAGAATCCTTTGCGTGACACAATTCTCGGAAACACAGGAAGTCTACACAGGATTGAATTAAGGAAAGTTATTTTTGATTTAATTCTTTTTCATTTTATAATGTCCATAAGCATATGAATTTATACCATCTTCCAGTATATATCTTTTGTCATCGAAACAGCTGAGTGATACTTTATTGATTTCATAACTTCCTAATTGATGGTTTTGACTTCTTATTGTTTTCATAGTGTGATGCATCTGTTTATTTCCTAATAACGTTTCTTTATAATCTTGATGCTTGATATTATTTTTGATAATATTCTTTTTGATTCCCTTAGCAGTCTTTCCTCCTTTTTGGTTGTCTTTTATATAACTATACATTTTCGATCTCAATCCGACGAATTCGGTTATTGGTATACCTGCTGCCTCATCTTTGAATTTACCAATTACTTTTTTATTTGTCTTGTCAAAATATTGTGAATCTTGAGCATAATCACTGTTATCGAATCTATTTTTATCCTTCCAGAAGTCTGAGTAGACATCTTCAGCTTCGATTTCATATGTAAGACTATCGGTGTCGGTAAATAGTAGCTTAGCTTTGTCTCCATACTTCTTTTTAATGTAGTTGTAATGAAAATCATACATTAACGTCTTGCTTAGATCTAAGATGCACATACCAACATATGCCGGCCTGTTTAGGATAAGTGTTTCCTTAATCTTATGAACAGCTACTAGGTTTTCATTGAATATCTTACTGCTCACATATGTTGGTTTAGCAGCCATTTTTAATAGTTTTTTCTCATCAGTAACTAGTCTCACATCTACTCGTTTTCTGATATTTTCCATTGTTTTTCCGAAGACTGAATTGTTCATTAGTTTGAAGAAGTCTTTCTCAAAAGAATTTTTAGCATTAGTTCTTTTCTGAGTGTTGAAATCAATATATTGCTTCAACCATGCGGACTGATCAAATTCAAGCACTCGGTGGACTTTAGTTATTTTCAATCCAAGATCTGTATATAATTGAAGGTTTCTATAGTGTAGAACATATTTTTCTTTGTTGCTTAATGTTGGTATCAATTTATGAACTAAACCAGTTGATATATTATATTTTTCTGCTATTTTTTTACAATATTCTGATAACATGTTTGTAGTTACTTTGACTTTTTCCGGTCCTAGCGGGTAGTCATTATGGAGGTTGTGTAGTTCTTTAGGATATTTCAAGTCAACTTCTAGTATTAAACCTTTGTTTCCATCTTCTTTGTACTTAGCTAAGTCTATCTTATCAATTTGTTTTTCTGTCATCCATCTAAAACCTCCAGTTGGAAGGTATTGACTCATTGCCCAACCATACAGATTGTTGGCATCAAGATACATGATATACTTTGAGGGCGCCTTCTCATCATATGTTTTCATGTACTTGTTATTTGATTTTCCATATCGATTAGCTATATAAGAAATACCACCTCTCATACCCTTTTCAATGAATTGAAACATGTCAATATCAGTCATCAGTTCCAATTTGATATCAGTCATTTTTAGCATAGCATCCCAACTAAGACCCGGACTTGTGAAATAGTGACAGGGGTCAAGTTTGTAGTATTGCAGGCAGGTCTTTCGAAAGTTTTCAAATACATCCGCTAATAGAAGGATGTCAGATTTAAGATATAAGTTATGGTATTCTCCCATGTTTTTGATAGAGAATGTTTCCCAAACAGTTTGAGCATGTTTATAGTCTTCATTACTAATATGTTGGTTATTTAGAATACTATAAAAGTCTTCTTTTGTTGGTAGCTTTTCATTGAATTTGTCAAAACTGTCCATGTAGTCGTAAGGGTATACTCCTTTTCTAGCCATCAGATCAAGCTTTTTACCTTTGAATTTTTGAGAGGTATATTTTAATGATTTTCTTGGTAGATTACTCACTAGTTTTTCCAAACCAGAGCTCATGAATTGGAAACTATCGAGAAAGGTTAAGTGATTACCCAACATGAAAGCCATATACTTTTCCATATTATTCGGAATTGCATTGATATTCATTTGACATTTTTCACCTTTTTTATTTGTATATGTATGCTTCTTGACTATTTCACCGATCTCTTGCATGATAAAATGAGAGTCATACCCACGGAGATTATGGAATATCACAGGTATTTTAATTTATTCTGGTTTTATTCTGAGTTTTAAATTACAATCTTGATGAGCGGATCCTCTGTACTGACCAGTGATATGACAGTGATCTCTTACTCTTAGATCGGTTTTGTTATATTCTTTCTCGCATATGTGGCATTTATCAGCTTTTTGGAATTCTTCTTCATCGTCTTTGGTCATTCTTAATGGTTTATTGAATTCTTTTTTCATAACCTTCTTACAATATTTAACTTCCTCCAGCATAGCTTCCATGAATTTGTATACAGCTCTTTCGCCTCTATAGACCTGAACTGGTTTACTGTATTTATCATCATAGCAACAGACAACTTTGTATCCATATCCACAGTCTTTATGTTTTTGATATGATTCAGTATATGATTTATCATTGTTTGGTTGACATCCTTGTACTTTTTCTGTAATAGCCTCAAAATCAGCATAGATTACAAATGGAACAGCTAACTGTTTATGATAATTGTTAAATTTTAATATGTTATTATCTTTTTCAGGCATTTTTACAGCTTGTTTACCATTAATTACAATACAGTTTTCTTTATGATTATTAAGGATTGTTTCAGAACTGAAGCATTGTAGACAATGCATGCAAAAATGTTTTCTGTGTTCGTGTTTCGTCTGATTGTACATGAATTTATTGAAGTCTTTTATTAATACATAATGTTTGTTTTCGTTTTCTGTGATCAATAACAAGTTCATATGATCTTCGTACTTTTCTTTGGATACATAGATAGGATATGGTTGCTTTTCTTCATAACCGAATACATTGATATTGATTTCATTTTGTTTTCCTATTTTATTATACAGTTTGACAGTCACTGGGAATTGAATTCCAGAGTAATCTAATTTTTCAATAAAATCTTTGTCGACTTTTTTGATTCTCTGTGGATATTTGTCTTGAGGGTTCAAGTACCTTATATGACACCATCTAAAACACTCATTGTCTTTATTTTTCATGTTTATCAATCCCTTAGCACTATTTCTTAGTTCTGAAGGTAATTGAATGTAAGATGATCCCTTTAATGGTTCGTATTTAACAATATTAATATAGTGGTTGTCAATAGATCTTATTGTCCATCCAGAACCCTCAGAAATCCATTGAGCTACACTATTTAATATCTGTTGTTTAGACAATTGTAACGCTTCAGCGATTTCTATGTGGTTAATAATCGTCTGAGCCACACTGTTAAAATATGCAGTCTTAGGCACTGTTTCTCCATTTGATATTTTTGTAAATGTTACCTTAAGCGTTTCAACGAATTTTAATCCTTTCATTGATGTTAATACACTGATCATATGGTATGCAACAGCCTTTCTTGTGTTTTGTAGTTGCATTAGTGGGTCTTTGTTGTTTTTTATGTCTATTTCATAAGACTTTGTATAGCCTTTAAGAGCTTTGTCTGTCTGCTCTATCTTAGTTCTAGGTGCTGGCACTGGTTTGTAAGTTCTAGATGCTGGCACTGGTTTAATAGTTCTAGGTGCTGGCACTGGTTTAATAGTTCTAGGTGCTGGCACTGGTGGTAAAATGATATTATCTTCATAGTTTTTGACCATATCCCTAACAGATTTTCTCGGTGTAGGAACTGGTCTCCTACGTTGTTTTTCGTCATCCACAATGATGATTTTAGGCTTTTTATTCTGTTGCTTTAATAGCAATTTAATGAGTTGAGATTTACTAAGTTTTTCAAGATCACTCTTATTCATATCTACAAGGTTAGATTTTTCTGATTTCATATATATAATAATTCTATAGATAATCTTTTAAATAGTTTTACAAATGTGCGTTTAAATATAGTCGAGAATTCAAATAATCCAATCATGGATCCTTCGAACTATAACTATGAAAAGAATTAATTTTGTGTGTAATTTGGATTATTTTTTTGTGTTATGTTGATGATTCGTTGCATTATATTGTTGACATTTACATTCTTCATATGCTTTTTTGTTTTCAAGTGACACCATTTCCCTGCAAGTGTATAATTTTTATCATTTTTACAAACATTACAATACCACTCTTTATTTAACATACATAAGGTTTTATGTTTTTTTAGTTCTTCTGTTGTGAAAACTTTTGGTCTACCGCGACCTCTCTTAACATTTTGATTTTCCATATATAATACTATACTATAGATATTATTTTAAATAGTTTCATAATAGTGCGGATAATATTGGTCAAGAATTATATATTTTGCATTATTGCGTAATAGCCAGAAACAATTATATATTTTTGGCTACCAATGAATAGCGAATGCAAAGATATAAATATCTCAGAAATTTCTGGGATACTTGTAAATAGTAACATCTTTTTAAACCTTTTTTAAAGCCAAGTCTCATTAATCAAATGAATGTCTCTCAATCTCTCGAAATTTGCATTACTTGTTGTAATCACAGGTGTAAAAATATTATTTTCACGTTTGAGATATTTGACATTATCAACTTTGGTTTGTTTCAACACATTACATTCATCATCGTATCTATTGTTTTCTATCTCATTGCAGATAATATTCAATAACTGTTTCAATGTTATATCTTCATCCATTTCATGTATTTTTTTATGATAAAGTTTCAATAATTTCTTTTTATATTGTAACAGATCCAATCTACGCTCATTATCATATATTTTATCATGAAGATTGTCTTTTTCATCTTCACATTCATGAATTTGAAAATTTATTTTTTTGATATATTTCTCAATGCCACTCATGATATATATAAACGTTAGATATTTTTAACATCACTCAGAGGTACCCATGAATCAAACTCTTTTGGATAACCAGACCAAGAAACTAATGCTTGTTTCTTTTTATAATCTCGTTTGATGACCTTATCAATACGGAAAACATCCTGTTTAGCTTTTAATAATTCAGGTTGGTAGAAAGATCCTTCTATTAGTTCATCATTGAGATCCTTTAATTTATAAGTGATTGGATTTGTGTATTGAATTTTATCAACTATGAATATCTCCTCTGTCCAGTTTGGAGTGTATCCTTTGTCAAATGTTTTTCTCTTATATTTAGATATTCGAACTTTATCACCAACTTTAAATTTTGGTTTATATGACAATAGTTCCATATCATATAGATTGAAATAAACAGTTCCTTCATTCTTTTTCATAGATGCTTCAATAGGTTTCATTTTAATGCTTGAATGCTTTGTACTGTTGTATTCATTTAATAGTTTTGGTAACATGTCTAAATATTGTGTTGTATTTTGAGCTGTAAATTGTTTCCACATTTTAGATTTTAATGTTCTGTTTAATCTCTCAATAACAACAGCTTTACCTTCATTGAAAGTAGAATACATCTCAATATTATTTTTCTTTAGCCAGTCTTTGAAAGTTTTATTATAGAATTCAGACCCTTGGTCTACCCAAATAAATTTAGGTTTCCGTTTGGATTTTTTAATAACATCATCAAATGATTCAGTAATTGTATTACCTGTTTTATTTTTAATAGGAATGCTCCAAGCAAATTTCGAAAACACATCAATGATATTTAATAAATATCTATATCCTTTATTCCATTTTGAAAACTTCTGCATTTCTACAAGGTCAGCGCTCCAAATATCATCTATTCCATTAACAATAACTCTTCTTGTTTTAAATTTTCGTTTGATTGGTTTATGTAATTCATCAGCTAATTGTTGAGCCCAATCATTTTTACTCAACGCCGCTTTCCGTTTTTTGGCTTCCTTTTATTTTGTTTGGCACCAAGACCTAATTTTTGTTTCGTATTAATTAAAAATCGTGCCGTCTGACCCCATTTAGGCATCTGACCATAAGGAATCTTATCTAATGACTCAACCATCCTTTTATCACATTCTCCTTTGTTCTTCCCCATGTCATAGCAAATATCATGATGTGCCGCGATCTCATCTACTTTATTATAAGGTTTAACATGCCATTTGGTAACTTCACCAGTGTCCTTATCATATTCAAGTTGTTTATCAAGAGGATTGTATGGCCCCATATATTTGTATTGACCAGGAGTCCATCCGCTTTTTGGTTTTGGTAATTTACCAATTAATGCATGAACGTCTACGCCACTTCCATGTATTGGATCTAGTTTCTTGCTAATGTCTGAAGTCAAACTATCTAATGCTTGATCTAGATATTTGTTAGCCATTCCTTTAATCTTTTGTTTTGTAAAATCAGATTTGACCGCTTTTGATGCTCCGATTCTGCCTAAATTATACAAACCTTTTAAAGCACTTTTAGCTGCAATTTCACTAAGACTGTGACTACCTTCTATATCTAAAAATCCGCCAGCCATCTCTGACTGGCTATTTAGTTTAAATTTTTTTTATTGGATACAAAACGTGTCTTAGTAGCCCCACATTCAGCGCAAGTGCATTTCAACATAGTTCGACCATTTTTAGTTTTCACATATCGTTCGCTTCCTGGTACACATTCAGTGACTTTTTTCTGTCTAACACAATAACTTTTCGTCATATATATATAAGTTAGATATTTCTAAAATAATGTTCGAGGAATCTCTCATTCTTCATTGTGTCATATATGTCAAACACTTCTAATAGATTGTAATATGAATTCCCTTTATTCATTTCGTTGAGAAAGTATAAACAGAAGTAACCACATGTTGACGTTTTTATATTTTGGATTTGATTGTTTTGATGTAACAGTCATATTCTTCCTTTTGCTATGATTTACGATCTCTTGAAATGAAGGCATACCAAAACTGTCAAAATAATTTATTACGTTGTCATTGACATATGTGGCCACCCAATGGCTTCCACTCATATATGAGGGTTCGAGATTGTAAATGAATAAAGCTTGTTTATGCTTATGTGGAACTCTTTCATCCCTTGACAGAACATCACTGATTGGGATGTTTAAATATCTACACCATTTTATTAGATCATGATTACTTAACGGGATGTCTTTGTGGAATTTCGGTTTTACAGTATTGCTCCTAGAAGTGGAATGCCATTGAATGGGCTGTTTTTCCCTAATAGTATGCCTTCTCCCGACTTGTTTTTTTTGGTAGTTTTTTTTTAATACCCATACCAATTGGATTATCCCATGAACCTATAAATGGAGGTGGTCTATAAATTCCAATTCTCGGAGCTCCCTTACCCCCTTTTTTCTTACTAGTTCCCATTCGTGGAGCCCCACTACCAGTTTTACCAGTCAAAGCATTTAGAAGGAGTGGAACACCAATGCTTGCCAACAGAGTGCCTAAAAATCCACCTGATTGTGTTTTTGTTGGTTTCACATGAACACCTGAACCTGATTGAAGGGCATTCAATATATCCTGTTTTTGTTTCGCAGATAAAAGATGCTTATATTCTATCAGCTTATTAATTTTGTCTTGTGGTACGAGAAAACCACCCGACTGTACGCCTTTGCCAGATATTGATTTCACAATCTGAGAAGCACCTTCTGAAGCCAATCCAGCAAGAGCTGATAGCCCAAGGGTTTTGCCTATAGTTGGTGCTAGTGTCTTTCCAATACTTAAGATAGAAGTTAGTAGACTACCTCCAACCTGTTTTCTAATATTACTTTTAACAAGTTTGATATCCATACCCTTATTCATCATACGATTCTTCTCCAATCTCTTCTTCACCATCGATGGTACATATAAAACGTCATTGCCATGAAGAGATTCATTTGATAGTCTGAGAACAATAGTTTCCCTTTTTTTGAAAGCATTGCTAAGATTCTTCTTTTGATTGTCAGACAAATTTACTTTGATTTCAAAAAGCTGAGTCATTTCTTATATATAATATATATTATATAAAATTTCACATAATATATATGAAATAAGGATATTTATTTTACACTATAACCAATTCATTACCCACCTTGTCAATGACAACAGATTCTTCATATAGGACTACAGCATGAACATTGAAGTTTGCAGCTGCATTCTGGCTTAGTCTATACCTGAAGATTAGCTGTTTCGGATCTCTTGTTATTTTTTCAGTTTGATACGTAAGATTAAAGTAAATCAACCCATACAGAGAACTATAGTTTGCTAAGTTCAGCTGAGTTCCGCTGTTATAGTCATTTTTCCGCATAGTATATGACATCAAATCGTTAAAGATTCTCACTTTTGATTCTGTATCATACTCTGTTTCTGGATAAAAGACTCCATTTCCATATTCTAGTCTACAGTTTAAAAGGGAAGAGTTATTATCAGCAGCATTAAGTTTAAAAGTGTTCATTAGATAAGGACTGTCTTCTTCAACTGCATCATTAGGCGGGTTTGTTCTTTTCAAGTAAACAAAAATGTGTTTGACATTGTCAATACTGCTTGAAATCTGGAAAAATCCTGATGATTGTGTAGGAGCTGATGCTTCGTACATTTCCCTTAAATATTTCCACTGAGTTTCTTTAAGAAATGAACTAACGAAATTGTCATACAATGAATCCTTTGGGGTTAGTTTTGGCACCCATAGCAAAAACCTATTAACAACAATTCTTCCAGCATCAGTTCCATTAGCCATGTGAATGAGTTCACCATCGTTTTGTAGCTCAATGTTAAATTGTATTTGCATTGGTACAAGCATCTTATCTTCAAGTTCTTCAAAAAATGAGAACCTGTTCAATGGTATAATCACATTAATGTTTTTAGCACCACCAGTCCCATTGTCTCGAAGTGCTTGAGTTTGCAACCGGCGAGCTTCAAATCCTGTATTCGTGTTGACTGTTGTAGCATTCGTGTCCAAATACCAGAAACTGTTTTTAGCGACTGATCTGCTATAATCATCAGAATACTCTAGCAAATTCTTCACAAAAGTGACCTTGTGTAGATTGTCAGTGTCGTACACAATTTTCCCAGCGCTTTTAATCATTATGTGGTCAATTAAGGAATGCGCTCCATTAATGACTGTGATTCTGTCAGCAGCAGCATATCCCGATCCGTCTGCTAATTTCTGTACTTGGAATTGGGCTTCAATATAGGCATTATACCAATCGTAGAATGATGACCGATCGTTGATTGTGAACTTGTAACCATTTTTGACCTGATGTTGACCGTTAGCTGGGGACCTGATTACATCATCGAGTTGGAATCGCACCAACTCATTTCTTTGAAGAAAATTATCTGTTCTAAATGACATTATAATATTATGTTAGATAAATTTTAACAATTAAAAAATATATTCATATTAAAATCATTTTATTGATTCTATACTAATCTCACTCTACGTCTTCTCCTCAAACCATCTCCAGAAATGAGTCTATTCAGTATCATATCAGTACTTTCATCTTGCTGTTGCTGTTTAATGGGTGAGGATGGAACAATTGCTGTTTGTCTTGTAGCTCCTTTTCTCAAATTTGCCAATCTTTTCATTATTAGGTCTCCTGACTTCTCTGATACCGCCTTACCCAGTCGCTCACCTGCATGGGATATCCCCGATTCTAACGCCTTCTTTGCTATTGGCTTAGCAAATTTCTTGAAAACAGATGATGCCACACTCTTTAATGGTTTGAAAATATTATCAACGATAAGCCCAGACCCTTTGTGTTGATATACAAATTTACCAAGTTTTGGATGGTAAAATCTTTTGAATTCATACGGTTTCATTATACTATTATGTTATATTATTCTATACTTTTCAGAATTAGTGAGAAAGATGTATCTGCTCCATTCAGGTCAACTAATCTTCTTTTTCCATCAGTAATGTATACCCTGATACTACTAATATTATTCTTATTGACTGGATTGAATGTGACTCTTCGTGGTTCGAGGGTAAAGGAGTAACTAGGTTGGAGTACACTGGTCGAGAAGGAATAAATGATGTCTGTATCTTGACCGTCGACAAGACTGTCGTTTATTAGGTTACAATGGATATTCAGGATATCTGTGTCTTGACTGAGATTGGGCACTTTCGGCCCTATATTTGTTTCATTAGATAATACTGTCTTATCAAACCCGATTAGATCATTAAAATTGGAATGCGTCAAATCAAGCTGATAATTCTGAGTCAATGTAATCGTAACCCTAAATGTTGTATTATCGAATTCAAGAGTGATAGGATACGTATCACCAGTCTTCGTTATATCCTTGATATATGTATTGAAGTCTGTATAATTCCATACTCCGGCTGGAAAGGTGATGTTGTTAAATGTTGAACCACTATCAGAGCTAAATTTAATTAATTGATTATTGTATCCAGCATTAACATTAAACCATGTAAAACTCATATTGATAATTCGGTTAAGGCCGATCACATATTGAGAATTACTATCCAATATCATTGGTCTAGTAAATTTTGTTGTGAAATCTTCAGGTTTATTATTCCCTTGATTTTTTACACTATAAGATGATAAAACTATCTCTCGTTCCATTTATATAATAAAGTTACATAAATTATATTTTGAAATATTGACTATACAATTTACTATATTGTGACCTATTGATTTTCGACATTTTCAATAATGTGTCCAATATAGTAACTCCCATATTTCGCATCTCAATGCTGGTATTCCCTGCCAATCTTTCACCAATAATCAATTCCAATTTTTTCAAAAGCTGCTTTACATCATTAAAAAACATAACATTACCACCTCTCTGTTTTCTGCGAATTCCAGAACCTTTCATTGTTTCAACCTTACTCTCATAATATTTTATGTATTCATTCAATGTAAGTCTTGCATTGTCTATTCTTTTGTTTCGCATTTGTCTCTCAGCTTCTGATATAGCCCCACTTTTGAACTGTTTTGTAACATGTGACTTATAGCCTCTTAATTGGCCCCTTTTTGTTTTGGCATTTTTTATAATCTTATTAAGATAGGCCTTAGTCTTTTCATGTGTCATTTCTGGTTGATTTAACCTCATTTCCACATTTTCATAATCCGTAATACCAATATCATTCAAAATCTCATTACTTGTATCTTCATCATCTAATCCATAGTCCATCTCTTCTTCTTCATATTCTGGTGGTAATTCATCAGGTTCAACACCAAAGTACTGAGGATCAACATAAATCTCCTTCTTCCCTTCTAAAATATCCTTCAACGATTCTTCATATGTTGGTGGTTTCGGTACAAGTTGTTTCTCTTGATTTGGTGGGACATAATCACCAAATAAATCATCAACTTGCATGTCTTCGAAAGGGTCAACTTCAGGCATGTAGTCAATACCTTGGTCACCTTTTTTAGGTGCTCGTTTCTTTCTTATAGGTACCCTTAAATCTAAATTACTGTCGATAACATCATCTAATTTACTAGTTACTGGTTTGAATACCTTCGTCAACGATTCCTAACTTATCTGCTGACCAAGATTATGTTTTGTGATTGCATCATGAACATAATTAATTTTATTTCCTAATTCAGATTTTCTTTTTGCAAGTTCTTTCCATTTAAGTAAACTCATTTTTATTATATTATTAGGTTACATAAAATTTGGAAATCATATATAAAAAAGAGCATTTTACACCGTGTTGTACACTGTGTTGTACACCGTGTTATACACCATGTTATATTAAAATAATATACCCATATAATATAAATGATAATACCAAATTACGATGTTGAAGACGATATGGTCTCGAACTTTAGACAGTTATATGATTTCATGCCAGATCAATCATTTAGGATGCTGGTTTGCGGCCCAAGTGGTTCGGGAAAAACAAATACACTTATGCATATGATTTACAATTTATTGTACTTTGATAAAATATACCTGTATGCGAAAAACTTAGAGCAGTCCAAGTATCAGAATCTTATGGATATGTTCCAGCCAATAAGTGATGAAGCTGGTTATAATGTTATTGAAGCAAGCAATGATCAAATTATTCCTGTAAATGATATTGATAATGAAAGTCAGAAAATAGTGATATTCGACGATTTCGTATGTGATAAAAACCAAAAACCATTAGTCGACTATTTTATACGAGGGAGACATAAAAACTGTAGTGTGATTTATTTGAGTCAGAGCTATTATAAGACACCGAAAGACATAAGATTGAACTGTTCACATTTCTGTATATACGAATTCCCAAGTACCAATGAGAAAAGTCTAATTTGCCGTGAAAACAGTATTTCAAAACAATTATATGATAAAGCAACTAAAGAACCATTTTCATTTTTATATATAGACAAACCAAGGAAATTCACAACCAAAAATTTTAATGAAAAAATATAATCAAAGTAATATAATGTTATTATATAAATGAGTTACTCAAACGGACGTTTACCTGAATCAACATTTAATAATCAATCTCAACGGGGATTACCTGGTGTCGGGTTTGTATTAACAGATGACGGAAATTATGATATTCAGAATAAAAGATTGACAAATGTTGCAGAAGGAGTTGACAATAACGATGTGATAACAAAACATCAGATTGACGTGCTTAAAACAAGTGTGGAAAACAAACTGATTCAACTGAGGGCTGATTCTCTTCAGGTTGACGGAACGAGTCATATGGTGGGGGATCTTAATTTGGGGGGACGTAATTTAGTTTTTCCTGGTGGTATTAATATGGATCAAAAACTTATCACTAATTTGGACACTAATACAAATGATGACTTGTCCGCGGTCAACATGATAACTCTCAAAAATCAGGTTAATAAAAAAGCTAATATTACAGATACATATATGAAAAATGAAAGAATAGTTTTAACTGATCACTTAGATGCTAATTATCATTCAATGACAAATATCCAAACAGCAAGTGATAATGATTGTTTTAGTCTGTATCATGGGAAAACTATTTTTTTAACATCAAATGGTCAAAATTATGATGCAAAAAATAAAAAAATCATAAATCTGGACACGGATGAAAACAATGATTTGTCAGCAGTGAATATGTTAACTCTGAAAAACTATCACCCAAATGCACCTTCTCATACGCATGAAGTCACTCAGGATATTGATTTGAAGCATCTGTTCAATATTGTGAATTCAAAACAACAGTCATTTGATTTTTATCGCAC
This sequence comes from Dendrophyllia cribrosa, assembly GCA_024195265.1. Classification (NCBI taxonomy): domain Eukaryota; kingdom Metazoa; phylum Cnidaria; class Anthozoa; order Scleractinia; family Dendrophylliidae; genus Dendrophyllia; species Dendrophyllia cribrosa. Next base: position 48,606,587 of record JAJLRJ010000005.1, on the reverse strand, counting down.
TCATTACGATCATCTTCCATGTTATGAAGATATCCGGGGAATATTTCTCAGTCGCAAAGAAGAATTTCCGATGGAGGTTCAACTTAACATGAATCATCACAGTATCACTAATCTCAAAGATCCACAATATGGAGGAGAAGCTGCGACAAAAACATATGTTGATACACATTTAAACGAAAAATTAGACAAAACGATTTCCAGCGATCTTGATATGCAAAGTAATAAAATTACTAATTTAGCAACACCTAAACCAAATGAGAATGGTGCTGCCGTCAATGTTTCGTTTTTCAACTCCGAACTCAACGATTCTAATTCGAACATGTACACACGAATAACAGACGATTATAAGAGTTATGTAAACAAGTCACATATATCTTCCTCAGCTAAAAAAGACGTTTTCAGATACATGATGGAAGATGTTAATCAGAGCTCATCGGAGAGTAATATTGTTGTTAATGGTATTATCGATTTTGTATCCAGTCCACACAAAATTAACAAGAAAGCCTATGATATAACTCTTACGATAGACAATGACAATGACTTCGCGTCAAGGATAGGTTTTAATGTTCTAAATCTTAATCAAGGTGAGTACACTATGGTGATTGAGTTTTTCGTTCCAGATAAAGCTCATATTAGTTCGACAACTGTTAATGTTGTATCAACAGTCATTAATGTTGGGCAACAAACAACAAAAATATTTAACACTGAAGGATATACGAAAAGCATTGTTCACCTGCATAAATGGCAGGTCAGTCCTCCAGAATATATAATGATAGATCTTCATGGAAGTATAACAAAAGGAAATACAAATAAAGCACATCTAATCGTTTATGGTGTTCAAGGACATATCTCGAGTGTTGATTCAGATGTATATGATTCTATTTATACAATTGAAAATAGAAAAATGACAATGGAGACAGATATTGATTTAAATGGTAGAAACATAATTGGTTTACCTATAAAGAAACAAAAATTCATATTTTTAGGCAATTATATGAAAAATAAGAACACTAATGATATCATATTCAACGGTTCATCATCATTTATTGCATTAATTAATATGAAAATAGTAAAATTATGGTTAATTATATTGGATAATAAACCGCCTGAAGGATACAAAAAAATGGTTATATTAATCGGTAACACTTCATTTGCACCGCAGAATTGGGAAAAAACATCAAATAAAATTTTATACACTTTCAATATATCAACATCAATTATCAATTTCAATGAAGGTACAACTGTACAAATCAAATTATTATCAATTGATCATATTACATCTGCACCTTATAATTGCCATGTCAGTGCACTTTTTGAAGAGTTTTAATACATAATTATCTAATATATTGATATATATAAATGTCAATTCTCATTCAGTCAATTAATTTTTGTAATAAATTTTTCACAACCTAAAAAAACTTACATCCAAATACTAAAGATGAAATATTAAAATCGGCTTTAATATATCAATTTTTGTACGTTAACTATTTGAATAAGCCAATATCATTAAACCAAATATTAGAAAAACACTCTGACATTGGATTAATAGGACCAGGTTCTTGTACTCTAAATACCAATTACCAATTTTTAATTAAACATGCTATTTTTCATGATGCATTTGGAAGATTTTACAATGACTATGAAAAGGGGCCTGGATACACATATTGCTGCCTTTCAATACCGAAGAAATTAAAAAGATCTCCAATAATGGGTCAAATCTCTGGATTATTATATTGCCTCATTTCAAATCCTAAAATTTAATTATTATCCAAATATATAATATAAATGACTGAAACAGACATCTTCAATTTTAATCATATTGATAAAAGCATCAGCAAAGAAAAACTATCTGAAATCAAAGCATTATATCGATTTTATCACAAGCGTTTTTGGTGCTATAAGAAGGCTTTCAAATATTTTAAGAGATTGAATTTTATTATAAATGTAACTTCAACAGGCTTAGTAGTTATTGGTACAGTAGCTGGTAGTATCACATTAAATCCTGCTATACTAGCTTCTATTTCTGGAGCTGGTTTAGTGCTAAAAACAGTAAGTGAAATTAAGAATTATAAAAAGAAAATAGAAATGTCTAAATTTGCATACACAACATATCAAAAAGTATTAGTTGATTTACGCTCATGTCTCAGAGGAAATCAATTCAACCACACTGTTTTCATCAATGAAATGAGACAGTTAGATGAAATAATCATCGATCTTTGTCCTCTTGCTGATAAATTCGAGAAAAAATATGATAAAAAATTTGAGTAAACCTTCAAGTAAACTTTACTAACAAACTTCATTCAATAACTCATTCATAGGGAAACCCCTTTGCATGACGATATTGGATCATTTATTAATAATTGTTTGTATTTGATCACCTATTAACAATAGGATATTATCCCAATATTGTTTATAGCAAGTTAATGTTCTTTTCGATTTAGATAAAGGTATATCATTTTCAATTGGTAATTTTAACATCTTAAATAATTGTTTTAAAATGTAATCAATATTTATCATACGTTTTCGGTTTCCATTTATCTGTGGCGAAATTTTATCTATCTCCTCAAAAATTTTCATGATTTTAGTTATATTATTGTTTGATATCTGTAATTTGTGTTGGCTACAGATGTCATTTATTATGTTTTGGATATGATATTTCCGATGATATACCGATTTTCGCCGTATTTTATACTTACTCTCATGAAAATTAACATACTCTTTAACATAATTATATCCATGTACGGAACCACAATTTAGACAAACACTCATGCCATCTATATTATTTATATCTTGTTCACAACAACATGACTCGATCACTCTCACACTACTATCAACTTCTACTAATTTTACGTCACAAAAATCACAAATAAAATTACCCATTGCTTTCAACTCATCGTGAATTATCTTATCACAATTCATTCTATACTATTATATGAGATAATATTTTTAAAACAATAGCTATAAGCGGCACGTGTCTAAATTCCCAGAAAACAAAAATAGCGAACATGTAAAAATCGGCTAACGCGAATTTATTGCTACCGAACGATGTCATTTCCTCACAATAAATATTCCCACGCGTGGGAAACTATCTTTGTTCCATTGCGTAGATGTTATTTTTAATCCAAATGCTAATCATGGAAGCTGTCATAAAAGGTGATGAAACAATAAATATTCCCACGCGTGGGAAACTGAACCAATATAAACAAGAGTGGAAGGCATAATATTTCGCACACCTTTGATATCACTGATGGATAAACAGCGTTTTATTGAGTTTAGAACAGACCGGGCAAAGTTGAGAGATCTTGTAAAGTTAAATCAAACCCCATAATATGTTGAAAATATTTTCTCTCGTGATCTGAAACAATAGCTATAGTGATGACTCATTTCATAGGGGGCTTCCCCTGTTTTTTCCGAGAATGTCACACACCGATAACTCCATCCTGTTTACAATCTGATGACTCATTTCCTCACAATAAATATTCCCACGCGTGGGAAACTATCTTTGTTCCATTAGTGAACCAGAATTGTTTATGTAAGATTTTGTACATCGCCCAACTTCCTGTTTTTCCGAGAATCATGTCACGCAAAGGAAATCACGCAATGGAATAAACGCACTTTGTTTTAATTAACATATAGTTTCATTTGATTTTACCATTTAATATTTCCATATTTTTTAATCTGATTTTTCCATGTGATTATTCCATGTGATTGTGCCATCAGATGGGAAGTAGTTATAGAGTTGGCTTGGTATCAGATCAGTTTCGCAAAACTGATCTGGTACCGCCAACTCTATAACTACTGTTGTTGCACACCACAGTGCGAAGGAGAGTTGTTGCGGCCAAAAGCTCATATGAGGACCACCCATCCACTTTCGGCCGTATTTGGCGGTTGTGAATGAAATCTGTGTGTCCCTGAAGATATTTCTGTATTTCGTTGTGAAATAATCAGTTGGCGTGACGTAAATCTTTTGCGACTCATCGTTCAAGATTGCGCCAATCATCATGTCTTTGTCTATTGTGGTGGAGAAAGCAACAGCTGGGATTGACTTTTCTGGTTGCCCCAACGATAACTGATAAGGGAAACCCCCGTCATAATGAAGGCCAAGAGAGTCTCTTTCGGCGCCAGTCCAATCTTTGTGGGGCATTTCTGTAACGAGTGCCCATGAGCCTTGACCCTCTTTGTAAAGCACTTCTCCTGTGGCTGTTTTGTGGTCGTCACCAAACTCTACTTGCACTTCAAAGTGTGACATATCGGCGCTCGGGAAACGCTTTTTGAAGGCTGAGAGCGCCTTAGCCTTGGCCGCAGCAGAGAGCCTGGCAGCCTCCGGCGAACTCAACCAAGCCATTTCAGGATTTATGTGTGGCTTTGGCTTTACATGGGTATAGGCGTTTGGAGGCGAATAAAAAGGGGGTGGGGGTCCGTAATTGTGGCCGCCGATGTTTATACCAAGATTTGAATTAGGAAAAATTCCACCGGGACGTCTGCCAAACATGATTGTATATAATTATATTTTTAAAATATATATTTATATGCACAATGTTTTCCTGTGTATATATTTATGTTTTTCCCAATAAACTTACATATACACACCATGGTTGTGCTTACAGTTGCCACAACTTCGAACCCCTACACTCTGTACTTTGATCACGTGATCCAGAATGCACACTATATCCGCCTCCTGTCTACCTCGTTTTACAATTCGTAGGATAACTTAGCAGAAAAAGTGAAAATAGCCGCAGTCCTTTCTGGTGATAACCCAAAGACTACCATCATTGACATTGGCCCTGGGTTTGTTACTCCTAATAGCCTTGCAGACATGATAAATGGTAAATTTAAAGAAAAGGGTATTGCTCTGCAGGCAAAACCATATGAACTTGGCGTTCTTTCTATTTTAAACCCAGGACAAAAATACATAATATGGGTTTCCCCAAATCTCGCAAGATTGTTTCATATAGACATAAAAACATATCCTCATTTTACCATAAAGGGTTTCAAACTTCCAGGCTCATACTTTGTCTACTGCGATCTGCTTGACAAAGAACAGAACCTTCTCAATGGCAATGCTTCAAGCTTATTGGCTCGTTTTGATGTAACCGGAAAACCTTTTGAGAAGATCAACTACCAAGTGACCCAACATGGCGGCTGGCATAGTGTCGATGGCTTTGGTAAACATGTAAATGACATCACACTGTCGATCAGAGATGAAAAGAGCAACCTCGTTGACTTCAAAGGCATGCCCTGGGAGTTTGAAATTGAAATAAAATAAACTTAAATATACTCGCATCTGTCATGGTTGTGTTGACATTTGTCACGACTTCGAACCCATACACTGTGTACTTTGATCATGCACTTCCGATGCCCAATTACATCCGGCTCCTATCTGCCTCACTCACCAACTCGTGGTACAACTTGAAAGAAAGAGCGGTTATCTCAGCACCTGGCAGTAATGGAAAGACTACTGAAGTATTCTTAATTCCAGGGTTTTACACAGTGGATAACTTTGTAAAAGATTTCATTGAGATAAAAAAGAATAGACCAGTTATTGATCTAACAGTTGATACACTCACAGCAGAAGGAATAATGTTAATTAAAAGTCCCAATAATGTAACGTTTAGTAAAAATCTGACAGATTTTCTGGGTATAAGTGGTACACCGTTTTGGAGTGCAGTTGTCAAAGGGTTTACATCTCCAAGCACTTACTTTGTCCACTGTGACCTGGTTGACAAAGAACAGAACTTACTCAATGGCAAACCTTCGAGTGTGTTGGCGCGCTTCGACATTCGTGGGAAACCCTTTGAAAAGGTTCATTACCAATCAACACCACAGCATGTCTTGCGTGACGTTTCGTCTGGTGATTATGTAAACAGCATAACACTGTCAGTGAGGGATGAGAACAATGACCTCTTCAACTTCAATGACATGCCCTTAGAATTTGAAGTTGAGATAAATTAAAAAAACATATATATACCCACGCAATGAGTTCTGCCAATGTGCTGCCATCGGCCCCGGAATACAGCGAGACACAACAGCTCTACCCTATGCGTGAGATCACTCAAATCAATGCAGACAATTTCCGGCTCAAAAAGATCTCTGACTTGCTTAAGGAGTTGTCTGACGAAGCCGAGCATTACCGTCAGGTCGCAAAAAAATATAAACGAACCCAATCCTTAGTTCATTACTCGGCGGTTGGCCTTGGGTCGCTTTCTGTTGGGCTGTCATCAGGGGCCCTTGCCACTGCATTGACTGGGTTCGGAATTGTTGCAAGTCCAGCACTTGCCGGCGTTGCCACGCTTTGTGGGCTGTCCTCTGTTGGTTTTACAGCTGCTAACAAGCGGCTAGAGAGGAAAGTGACCAAACACGAGAATATCTATACACTGGCCCTGGCTAAACGCAACTCTGTCAATGAACTGGTCTCAAAGGCTCTGGAAGACAAGAAGATCAGTGATGCAGAATTCACCATAATTACTCGTGAGGTGGAAAAATATTACGAACTCAAAGCTGCAATCAGGGATGGTGTTAAGGCAAAAAAAGACGTTGGCACTCAAACACAAGCTCCAGACCTCGAGAAACTCAAAAACGAATTTCGCAAGGAAGTCAAACAAGAGTTTCAAAAAAAGATAAGTCTTCTCACCGCAGCATCCAAGTCCGATTTGAGAAACTAAATTCTGGATTTAACCTCTACATTTCTAAGGATAAGTCCTTTGCGTCCAATTGAATACACAACACGATGTATATCCATGGAGAAGTTTGCTGAACAACTGGCTGATGTTCGGTCCTTGGACACTAAAGGCGAATACATTGTACAAAACCAAACTCGATGGGCTGGATAAAGAATACAAATTTATCCTCCTACGCTCACTCGAAACCTACAACAAGGAAATACTGCGTTCAAGTCTGTCAGAACGCCTTCATCACATCAAGGAGTGTCTTTCTCACGAGGCACAATACCACCCCAACCCACCTTTCACCATTTTGAATGAAAGGACAAAATTTTGCCAAAACTGCAAAGGCAAATTAAACCTCAGGATGTTTTCATCAGAACTTTGCTGTGAGGACTGCGGGCTCTTAGAGCCTCTGGATGGTGTGACCTTTGATTATAACGAGCTCTATGGTGGTGATTACAAAATTACCAAAAAAAGAAGGCCCACCAAACGCTACAACTTCAAAAGCTATCTCAACAAACATCTGAAAATTTGTGAACCCTACTTCTGCTTGTCCTATGATGAAATACAACATGCAAATGAGGCCTTCAATTTCATCGAAGAACATCTACCGGATAGAATCTCTATGCCATTTGTAGCCTACAAAATCTTTGATGGGATACTAAAATGTCAGCAATCACAGCATGCTATTCTCAATTATTTCTGGCTACAAATTCCACAAAACTCAATATGGAAACACGAGCAAAAATGGCAGATCGTGCTTGAAAAGATGGGTCACGTTGTGTGACATTGCGTTACTTGTCACGCGTGACACCTTGCGTGACAGGTCAACAAGAAGGGCAAAAACCCTTGCAGGGGGGTGCCGGTGGCAGTTCTTTGCCTAGCCTAGGCTAGGACTTTAACCGCTGACAAGGCGGTTGTCATTTCCACATTTTACCTCTGGGAGCGAGGGCGAGAACTAATAGGAGAACTCTGTTTGGCACCCCCCTGGAACCAGTAAGGCCAGAGCGGGCTCACCCGGGGGTACCGTCCACTGGAAGACATCCCCCTCTACTCTGTAATTCAATCATTCGCACAAGCCTTTAAACGGGATTCAGAAAGTTGGCCAGCTTTCACCTCCCTAGACTTCACCAAAATCTATTGAACTAAGAAATATATGGGGTGATTTTTCTATTTATAATGATCAGTTCAACAAGCCGCTTACTTGTGGTTTCGCTTTTGGCTAACACTGAGAAATTGAAGCAATACGCATGCGCATTTAGGGCAATAAAAACCAAAATACTTTATAAATAATCCAAAATACTTTATTCTACATGGGCCGAGATACTTTATTCTACATGAGCCAAGATACTTTATTCTACATGCGGTTTTGAGGCAATAAAGCCAAAATACTCTATTCTGTACGAGCTAAAAGCCTTTATGCTACATGGCCCAAAACACTTTATTCTACGTACGGTTTTGAGACAATAAAAACCAAAATACGTTAAAATACCAAATAACATATGAAGCTGTAGAATCCATCCTGGAAGTATTAGAGACTGAATCATCAGTTAAACAAGCCCAAAGAAGCACTTCCTCTCGATCGTGGATCGATCTACAAAACTGCAAATCCGGTGATTTTTTCACTTTCTTCTGATTCTCTCACTCTGAAAGTTTCTATGGCATTTCTCGAATCTACTACATCCACATCTGCAGTGTATTTTAACAAGATTGAAGCTCTGGTGTTATTTTATCGGCCAAAGTTTGATAGCAAATGGCCGCCGAAGAAATATTGAAGGCTCTGGCCGCGTGGGGACTGAGACGGGGCAAAGTGAGATATTGTATATATATGCGGCACGAAATGTCCATTTTAAGCAACAACGAGCGATTGTAAATTACCTGAGACAACAATGGATGTCTGATGCTATGATAATCAAAAATGAACATTTATGGGATAATGCATTCAGAACTCTGGAGTAAGCATTGCCGCTTGCTCCATTATAAAGGCTTCCAAAACGGCCTTGTCATCGCCTGTGTTTTGGAGGTCAACGCCCTGTTATCAACCTCAAAGGGCTAAATCATTTCCTCGAATACCAACATTTCAAAATGGAAGGTATCCATATGCTTCGGAACCTTTTAAAGAAGAACGATTTTCTAGTGAAAATAGACCTAAAGGATGCCTACTTTACAATTCCCATTTGGAAAAATCATCAGAAGTATCTCAGATTCCTTTGGAGAGATACCCTTTGGGAATTTGCATGCCTTCCGTTCGGGCTGGCTTCAGCTCCTCTTGTGTTCACCAAGATACTGAGACCAGTTGTAGGTTTACTACGCAAGCAGGGAGTCAGATTAATAATTTATTTAGACGATCTCCTGATCATGGCAGAGTCTATAGAGCTGGCCAAGGCCCATGCCAATCTAGCAGTCAACTTGCTTACCAGCCTGGGTTTTGTCATCAATCACAAAAAGTCTGTTCTCACTCCCTGTCAGCAGTTAGAATTTCTGGGTTTTGTAGTGAGTTCAGTGGCCATGACTTTGTCATTAACCCGGGAGAAACTACGTCAGATCCGAAGAGACAGCCAGTCCTTACTGGACAACAACCCTGTCACAGTAAGGGAGCTATCTCGTTTCCTAGGGAAGTTGAACGCATCACTTCAGGCAGTTTTCCCCGCTCCCCTGAATTACCGCCACCTTCAGCGAGTACAAAAGACAGCTCTCAGTCATTCTCGAGACTACGAGGCATTAGTCCTTTTTTCCCCAGAAGCTCGGGAAGAATTGATTTGGTGGCGAGACCACCTGATAGCCTGGAATGGCAAGAGCTTGGTGTCGAATGCCCCAGATTTAATCATAGAAACAGACGCTTCAACCCTAGGTTGGGGGGCTCATTGTGGGGACCTTCGCACCGGAGGGTCTTGGTCCCAGACAGAGCGTTTGTTACACATCAATTGTCTAGAACTGATAGCAGGCGGATTTACATTGAAATCATTCGTAAAAGGCACTTGTCGGATCAAAGTTCTTTTATTAATGGACAACCAAACGGCAGTTTCGTACATCAACAAAATGGGGGGCACAACCTCGTGCATTCTGGCCTCCATAGCCTATCAAATATGGGAGTGGTGCCTTCAAAGGGACATATCGATAGTTGCGCAACACCTCCCGGGGTGTCTCAATCAAATAGCAGACGAAGAGTCTCGAACTCGGAGAGACTCCAGCGATTGGAAACTGTTGCCTCAGATTTTCCATCGAGTAAATCTACTTTGGGGGCCCCTAGAAATCGACCTCTTTGCCTCTCGACTTACCCACCAACTCCCTCGCTATGTAAGTTGGAGGCCAGATCCAGAGGCAGAAGCGATAGATGCTTTCTCTCTAGACTGGACCCAGTTCAAAGGTTATGCATTCCCACCTTTTGTACTGATCGGAAGATGTCTAAAACAGGTGATTCAGCAACAAGTTCCCAGTATTGTAATAATAACTCCAGTTTGGGAGATGCAATCATGGTTCCCTCTAGTCCTGGAGTTGTGTGTGGACCAACCAGTACTCCTCCCCCTCAATCCCAATCTGTTAACCAGGGGACGGGAACAACACCCATTGCAGGATCTGGTTTTGGCCCCGTGGCTTGTCTCGGCAGACAGTACGAGACAAATGGAATTTCGCAGCCAGCTAAAACCCTCCTCTTATCTGCCTGGCGGAAATCCACAGCAGCATGCTATGACTCTGCTTGGAAGCAGTGGGTTAGCTGGTGTTTATCAAAACAAATTAATCCAGTTTCAGCACCTTTGAGTGCTATCATTGAATACCTAACCCATTTGTTTCAGCTAGGTAGGGAGTACAGAACGATCAACCTTCATAGGTCTGCTATTTCCAAAACGCACCCCCCAATTGACTTTGTTAGGATTGGGGAACACCCACTAGTTTGCCAACTTCTTAAGGGTGTTTTTCAGAGCAGACCACCCTTACCTAAGTACTCTAATACTTGGGAAGTTAGCAAAGTCCTTGATTATTTGGTGTCTCTGGGTCCAAATACTCAGCTTTCTTTGAAATGCCTGTCCCTTAAATTGGCAGTTCTGTTTATGCTGACTTCAGCAGAAAGAAGCTCTGAAGTTATTGCTCATGATTTGCGATTCCGAAAATATGTGCCAGAAGGAGTTTCATTTAACCTCCCAGAGCTTACTAAAGTGGTTCGTTTGGGGCAACCTCTAAAAGTGTCTTTTCATCCTTCATTCTCTGAAGTTAAGGATTTATGTCCAGTGGAGTGCTTGAAGGAATACGAGGCTCGCACATTACAATGGCGCCCAATAAATCCTTCAAGCCACAACAAGCTTTTCTTATCCTTTATAGCTCCCCACAAACCAGTCTCTGCAAATACAGTTTCTAGGTGGGTTCGTTCAGTTTTGGAATTGATACCTCAGTTTTTAAATCTCATTCCGTTCGAGGCGCAGCCACATCTGCTGCAGCTCAGAATGGGATTACTTTTTTCCAAATTCTAGAGTTGGCTGATTGGTCGGGGGAACGTACCTTCTTGAAATTTTATTATAGACCAAAGTTTGATCCCACGGCTAGTAAGGCTGTATTAAAATCTACATAAACTGGCTTTGAACATACATTGTTATACAAGGCGAGTTTAGGTGAAGTATAATTACTAATTATGAGGGTCGTAGACCCGAAATATAATTGGAATTATACGAGAATAAACGAGACGAGTATAACAATGTTTTCCACACCCAGTCCCTCCCTCATTGTCTTATTGATGTTGTTGTTGCTATTTATTTCAGGTCTTGGTTGCTCCGTGATGTGGGGTGGACCGGCAGGATAAAGGGGCCCGGCCCAGGTTACCCGGGCCCACGGATGTTGATATTTTTCATTGTTTCTTTAAAGTTCGCTGTTTAGATTTGAAGCAAATAAAGGCAATACATTGTTATACTCGTCTCGTTTATTCTCGTATAATTCCAATTATATTTCGGGTCTACGACCCTCTTATAATTAGTAATTTCCAAGCGAACATTGCGACAGGTTTCGGCCATTCTCTACGCGGGTTAGAGAACGCTTCTTTCATATAGTTTAAACGTAAAAATTCATCATTTTCGTCACGGTCTGTGAACGCCATTCGTATTTTTCCATAAGAAACCCAAACATCTTTAGTGGCAATTAAACCCATGACATGTTTAAACAAAGCAATTGTTTGTGTTGCCCTAAGATCAATAAGTTCGGCTTGATTGCTCTTGATGTTTTGTTTGCTGAATAGATAACAGACCCCCCAGGCAAGAGTTGATTTGTTTTTTGTCTTGTATGTTCTCCCGGCGTTGAGAAAAGAATTGTGAGCTAAACTTGGTTCAAGCTGGTTTAAAGAACACATTCTGAAATAGCCGTCAACAAACAAGCCTTTGGAGACCATGTCGCCACTCAAAGCGAGCCCTGTTTGTATCTGATCGCTATAATAGCTAGGAATTCTGTTAATAGCTATTTTTCGCTTGAACGGACATTTAAACTCTAACAAGCTTAATGTGTTATCTTTATTCATGAAATAACCGTCTGGGCTACAAGTGACCTTTCGATAAAGCGGATGCTCTCTTGCTAGATTAAAAGAGATGCTATGACCAAAAACGGAAACAGAATGTTTTTGCTCAAAATACTTGCGAATAAGCGGTTCGAACAGACTGCCCCAGGTACAAGCCGCATTGTTATGCATAACCGGGGGTTGAATTTTCTTTAAGAGCAAGCTTCTTCGCGTTTCGAACGGCGAAGTGGCTGTTAAAGCAGAAACTTCAGAAGCCCCAATTGTATTTTGTCTGGCTGAGAGCCAGTCGGCGCTCTTTTGTTTCAGACCAGTATTCCTCGATTTGAGAAAGTTCATGAAATCTTGTGTTGTCGCCATCATTGGTATACAAAGTCCAGGCGTTTTTTCAATTGGTAATCAGTGAAACAAGTTGCTGTGGAGATAATGCTTTGGCAATTCTATGTATATCTGGAGGGATAATGTTTTCTTTTGGATTGGGCTTCACCATTGTATTAGAAGCCCTTCCAAAAAAATATTTTGTGGGGTTGCGCCGATCATAAGGAGCTTCTTTTTTCTTACCAATGACAACAAAGCCGCTTCTTCCTCGCCCCATTGTCACAATTTGCGATATACCATGGGTAGGGATTTCTTCAATTGGTGGTCTCGTACCGGGCCTCTGTGCCATGTGGGTTGGGGTTGGGCGGTGGTCTAGTACCGGACCAACATTCACAGTGTGTAGTAATAGACGTTGGTGTATTCTGGACCCCCCAAAATAAGGCCCCAAAGGCCCGAGTTACGGCTTCCCACGAAGAATGAAAATGACTCGTGGGAAGCCGTAACTCAGGCCTTTGGAGCCTTATTTTGGGGGGTCCAGAATCACCAACGTCTATTACTACTCCAAGTCATATTTACAACGTACTATATTAAGACGTTTAGAACACGTTGTATAATAAAATTGTGTAACGTCTTGGATATTACGTCGTAATATTGAATTCGCTAAGATTACGTCGTAATATTTAGCACTGTAATATGACCTTCTAGACGTACAAGAGGTGTCTGAACGTCTAGAAAGTCGTCAAAGTGTTTTGAGCAGTAATGAACGCCATAAACTAAACGCCTAAAATGCTTGAATATGGACCGAATTACTTTGTAAGCTTATTTCAAAATACTGTATTAATGTTAATGTAAAGAAAAGCAAAGATCTGAAGATAATTAAAAATATCAAATGTGATGTAAAATTTAGTTTAAAAACATTAACCCTTGTCTTTATAAATTCATTTGAAAAAAGTCTAATGTCAATGAAAAACACATAAACTGCAAACTTATTTCATCATTAAAACTATTTGTTTTTCCACACAAAATTCAATCCTAATGTACGGATTCAAAAAAAAAAAGAAAGATCAAAACTGCGTCACTGTACATAAACTTGTTTAACTGCAAAAACCGTGGACGAAGATCCTGCTGGTTTTTCGTTGGATCTCGTAGGAGGAGACCTAATCAGCTAAAATGAATCAATATACTAACGAGAAGTCCAAGGACTACTGCAAAGCTGATGCAACGAGTAAATATATTTTAAACAATATTTTGGCTGGCCCGACCAGCCTTCTTCAGGTTATAAGATGTTACTAAATTATAAAATGAAAATACAACATTATATAAAGGAGAATGTCTAGTATACGTAAACTACAATTCATCACGTTTGTTCAACCTACGTGGTTCTAGTGTTTTCGCTCTATCTATTAAATACGACTCTCTGGTTTTACGAATAGAATCCCGCGAATTGTGAATTATTTCTAGTGGTCAGTGTTGGAATGGTTAGAATGGGAAAGAAAGTGTTCAGAGACAGTAGTAGGTTTGGATTTAATGTTAGGTTTGTCAACGGAACGTCGATGTTCGTTAAATCTGTCTTTAAGACGTCGCTTAGTTTCACCAATGTATTGTAAATGGCAGCGGTTACATTGTATCATGTAGATTAAGTTTTCAGTGTTACAAGTTATATGTGAAGTGATGGAACGGGTTTCGCCTGTAGAATAAAAAATATAGTCTTTAAGACCGTTAGTGATGTAAGGACAAGTGGCACAATCGTGTCCACAATAGAAAGAGCCCAGTGGTAAATTAGTATTGTTAGACGTGGTGTGTGGTAATTGCGCTCTAATTAAAAGGTCGCGTAGGTTAGCACTACGTCTGTAAGCAACGAAAGGTGGGTGTTTAAAGACGTCCCGGCAGTGATTGGAGGAGAGTAATATGTTGAAATGTTTGCGTAAGATATTAGAGATGCGAGGAATAGCTGGGTTATATGTGACAACGAAAGGTAAATGGTCAGTGGAATCATCAGGTTTAGTTAGCAAGGTGTCATTGCGAGAAATATTAGCAATGCGCAGAAACTGTTGGTTAAGGAAAGTTTTATGATAACCTCGTGCGAGGAGATATGATTTTAATTGATCAGTGCGAAGTTTAAATTTAGCGTCAGTGGAACAAATGCGGCAGAGGCGAAGAGCTAAACTGAAAGGAATAGCTTTTTTAGTGTGTTTAGAATGGCATGATGTACTGAGGTGTTGGTGTTTATCTGTAGGCTTAGTATATAAATCAGTTTCTATTATGCCGTTGTGTAGAGATACCATAACATCGAGAAATGGAACGTTAGTTAATGAGTGACAGCTAGTGAACTTAATAGTGGGATGAATATTATTGAGATAATCAATGAATATTTTCAGATGATCTAGCCCTTGAGTCCAGATCATGAAAATATCATCGATATATCTCCACCATGTGTGAGGTTGCCAAGGGGCATTAGAGAGAGCGTTAATTTCGAAAACACCGAGAAAAAGGTTAGCAAAAGAAGGAGCCATCTTAGTACCCATAGCAGTGCCATGGATCTGAAGATAATGTTGTTGATTAAATGTGAAATTATTCATGGTGAGTATCATACGTAGAAGGTCACAAATAGTCTCAGTGGGAATGCGTTTGTTAATGCGATTACCAAGGAAATAACGGCAAGCATCAATTCCTTTGTTATGTGGAATGTTAGTGTACAGCGATGAAACATCAAGAGTGACAAGTATAGCGTCGTTAGGTAGCGTGCCAAGGTTAGAGAGTTTGTTGAGGAAGTCAGTAGTATCTTTGATGTATGAATCCAAGGAAGAAACGAGAGGGTTAATGTGGTAGTCAACGAATTGTGAAATGCGTTCTGTTGGGTGGCTATTAGATGAAACTATGGGACGTCCTGGATTGCCAGTTTTATGTATTTTAGGTAGTATGTAAAAGCGTCCAGGTTTAACGTTAGTGTGTATGAGGTATTGTTTAGTTTTTTCGTCAATGGGAGTGTACCCTCCTCCCCAGCAGGTTCAATTTGGCCCTCCTATTTAACCCACTGAAGTGGGCTTCATCTAGGGTTTTTTTAATGCTTGATAATGCCGACCTCTCCCATTACAGCTTTTTCACAAGAAAATCTTTAACTTTGGTTTTTCCATTCTCGTCCTCTGATAGATCAGATTCATTCGAACTTGTATACTGCACACTACCAATTGCCTGCTTTATTGTCTTTTTTTTTTCTCTGCACTCCAAGTTTTAAGGGTTGATAGTCTCCTCTGAATTTTCTGGGAAAAAAATCAATTACATACAAATTATAAAACAAATTTAACAAAAATGCATTCAGTGTGTTGTCGACAATGATAGTGATAATATAATGTATACAGACAGACCAATACATGTATCTATTATTATTTTGACATAGCATTCTAGAGTACAAATACGCATCAAAACGAGTAGAAATATATATATATATATATATATGCCTCGGGCCGTACTCAAGACCTCGGGCACAGTTTTTTCCTATACGGACCGACCAAGGCCGGTAAATAACCTATTTTTTTCCTACTTCAACTTCAAAAAAAAAAAAGATTTGCCGAGAAAATCGTGATACACTTGTACAGCTTTCCAAGAAATCATGCCATTACACACCGCGTCAAGCAAAACTGACACAACGCATGCAAAACCTAAATTAACTCGGTAATCTTCAAAACTTTTTCATTCATAAACAAAAAAACTTTAATACTTTGCAAAGTGAACTCATTTTAGTTTATGTCTCTCGGGGTAGAATAAACGGCTGTTGTGTTTGCTTCTTGTGAGGATAGAGAAATTTTCTTGCCCACAGCGAAGCCGTGGAAAACTAAAGATTAACTTTAAAAACTTTTCAAATTTTTGTATAATAGAAAAGTCGAGCGTAATTCATTCATAGCAGTGCGAAAGTTTAAACTGAGCTATTCTAATTTAAAAATAATATTTTCTTGAATGAAAACTTACAGAATTTAGATAAAAGAAGGTAACAACTGCGAAATAAAAGCATTCAAACCGAGTAATGTAGTGAAAGTCCACCGATCGCGAAATTGCGTGTATTAAAATTTATATTGACAACAAGCTAGAACAAAACTAGAATCAAATGAGAAATTTAAGCAAGACTTTTTAATGAAAATTAACAGAATCTCGATTAGAAGAAAAAAGAAACGGAAAAATAAGAACACTTGAATCAAATGGAGTCAAAAACTTTGTAAACAAGCGCAAGATTGTCTAATTACAGTATTTTTTAAGCCAAAAGCCGCTTTGTAAAAAAAAACACAAACGCCGAACAAACTATGAAATCAACAAATCATAAAATCCAAACTTGTACTCGCCTTTTTGAGGAATAACATTGACCTTTAATTTTACGGCTGATTTGTCCTTCCACCCAGTAGTTTAATCTCTTTTTCTTCATTGAGTCTTTTTGATACCTCGTCTTTAGCGTGTTTTCGGATCTGCCGACCGATCAGCCATGCATGGTGAAACTTTGCTGGTTTTCTTCATTGTTTTCTTCATTTGTGTCTTTAAATATTTTATCTGGCCAATAAAATTCACTTTCGCTTTGGTAGCTTTCGTCTGGGTCCATAATTAACGAGAAAATTCAATAAAACCAGGGCTTACAAGCTTAAAAAAAAGGAGTCACATCACTCACGAAAGCGTTACCGTGCCCTTGGGCAGAGATAGGAAAATCCGGACCGCACTGAGAACCAATCAGATTGCAGGATTTGCTACCGCGCCCTCTTGGAAAAAATAAAAATAAACGTTATTACACTCTTTTGACCGCACGCTTGGAAAAACAGCTTCAAAAACTTTGGATAAGATAACCGTCGTATAATAAACAATTTATTCAGCAAAAAGTTGTGTAATTATTATACGGCTGGGCATTTTTATTCGTCAGTTTTTATTTTTTCGAGCCTTTTGACTCGTAAAAATACTCAGCCGTATTACACAACTTCAACAACTGAATAACCTCTACGTACATGTACATATATTAACAATGAACTCCGCAAGAATCAAGAACTGATATTGTTAAAACTTTAAGACTTAATGTCTTTGACACTGACTTGATTTTGTACTTGACTCAAAGATGAGATAGTTCATGCACTCAGATCAGCTTATGTACACTTTACATCTAAACTGATGAAAGTGAGTACAAAAACAAGTCGGTGTGAAATAATATTCTTCACCTTTTGACAAGACATAAAGGTGTTATAATTAGTGTGATAAAAACTTACATCTCTCACTCGCCCTTGCCTTCTACAGAGGGTGTTATGGGCCGCCAGCTTTTCTTTCTTTGCTCTCATCGTTGCATCATATAAACTTCTAAAGTATGTTGCGGCAGCACCTTTAGGGAGAATGATACACCTGGTTTATAATAAATATTATTATACGTGGTCACTAGAGACAATGAACCCTTTGTTTCTTGTTTGATATGTTGTCAAAAGAGTGCAGTATTCATGATAGAACGCTAGTAGATTTATACTGGTACGTGTGCATTCCCTGTAAAACTCTGTATGAAATGAAAGCTCCAGTGAGCATATCAGCAACACGACATTGTTTTTTTTTTTACAAACAACTACATGTACCGGCACATGAACCTGAATACCTTTCAACTCAGCCCTTAAGGACAAGGGCAGTCATCAGCTGAACAGCAATGCACGATGGAATGTCAACTTTTTTTATTCTTACAACTAGTAAGTGATCTGATTCGCCTAGACTCAAAAACCGCTAAAAAGTTAAGGTTCAAGGTGCATTAAGTCTTTTTTTTAAGGTTTCAAGTATTTTGAGACCCAATCGCACAACATGCAATTTTTGAAAGATATTGTATTTGGGGAACTTCATCAAAGAAGCAAAATTAGTAGCTATTGTCTTCGGCTATTCTGATTGGTTAAGCACGAACAATTCCTTAATGTATTTGACGCAAATGGATTTTCTGTATTTTTAGTATAAAATATAATTATAAACCATCAGCCCCTCCTGAGACTATTCTTGAAATCAAAGATATTCTATGTGGAAAAGAGCCAATGCCGCAGAACAATGAAGTTTACTATAGTTCAAATGTGAAGCATTAACAATTATTCATTTATGTTAAAGTGAATAGTGGTGGATATTTGCTGAACTGTGAAGGAGTGAAGTACCATAAATTATCAATACATGCATCCATCACTCTTCACTGGCATTGAGTTAAAAACTGTTTTCAGTATATGCCAAATCAGTGGATAGCCAGCCCAAAATGAATACTATACATCTGACAAATGGGGAAAAATCTTGCATGTCAAATTCAAAACAATGACTGGAGGTGAATAGCAAATGATCGATATTCTGACATTATCGAGTAGCTGCCAATCAGAGAACACAAAACATTTTCCACTGGTTTGGTATACTAAAGAGTATTAATAAATATTGCTTTTTATTTAGCTTTCAAAGAAAGAAAGTGCTCTTAAAGCTGTTTCTGGAAAACAATCAGAGTATCACGTGAGATCCAAATTTATTTGGGCAGGACAATCTATTATTCTTCTAAGAGTGTGGAAGTTACCAAATAAAAACAACTTTTTATTGTAGTAATCTTATAAATAATTACCTTATGTGATGGAAGTTATAAAGTTGAATTAAAGTTGTTGATTGAAGAAGTACCTTCCAGATACCAAATCGCAAACAGTGACCAGTTCAAAGGGGAATATCTCAAGAGTCCTTAGCACACCTCAGTCATATACTGTCCAAAGTGCAAACTGCCGTCTATACAATGCAATCAGTTTTAAGCATTTCTTTCCTTTTTTCAAAATTCGTGCTTATTATTATCGATTTACCAGGTTCTGTAGTGTGCTTAAGGGTCAGAGGACCGGGGGGAAGGGGTGAAGTAAGTGAGACATCGTAAACAGGTTGCTTGGAACTACATAGCCATTTACACTGTTTTCCCCAATTTGACAGCTTTATTGACGTTTCCGTCAAAGCGCAGCTTTATGCAATAGTTTACGGGTAACGTAAAGGTGTGTAGATGTGACTAATAAACATTTACGCTAGCTTTACGTAAACTTTACAAACGGACACTTAAAGTGCAAATTTACGCAAACTTTACATCCTGCGTCAAGCTAGCGTAAAGTTAAATCACCAACTTTACGCTCGCTTTACGCAGGCTTTACATCCCGATCACGTAAATCTACCTTTATCCACCTTTACGGACAACGTAAAGTTGGTGTAAAGTTTGTTAACCAACTTTACGCAGATTTAAGCAAACTTTAATTTTCCGTAAATTTGAATTTTCATGCTGTGAAATTGAGGACAATTAAGCAAAACGTTTTTCGGGTTAGGCTGTCCGAAAAAACAACAACGTTTTTTAGTAGTAGTGTAGTTTAATATATATTAATTTTCCCAGGGATTCAAGTTGCTCGTTTTGTGCCTTTGTCTTCTGGCTGTCGCTGTTAGAGGTTCACCTTTGTGCGAATGTGCCTCTGAGGAAACTGAGGTCAGTATAGTGTTTCTTCTCTATGTGTGTTGTTCTCTGATCCAGGAATGGCTGACAATTTAGAATAATTTTACGTACAGTACCAAGTATCTGTAGTATTTAGCATAACTACACTCCTTCCAACAGCTTGTTTCTCGTTGCAGAATTCAGTGAAAAAATACAACCTGAAAATGTCCAAAGACGGAAAAGATTATGACGAGAAGATTGAAATAGACACTGAAAAGGAAACAGAGACTTTTCATGTGCCAAAGACTTCAAACGGAGAAGAAGCAGCCGATATGATCTACGACTTCAAGAAGGTAAGCAAAACAACGGGACATCTAACTAATGCGTATATGGGTAAACATTTTAAATCATGACCACTCAAATTATGGTTAAAAATGCAGTAGGACAGTACGAAATCGGTAGTACCGTTTGTTCAAGGCATTAAGGCCGGCTTCAATATGCAAATGCAATTCCAGTGGTGGCCTCTGAGTTGACTTGGGACTATATTTCCATTCGCAAATAGTACTGCAACAAATGTATGCACACCCGTTAAGGGGAATCTGTACGTTGAAATCGTGGCTCGCTGTAGTAAGATTTATAATTAGCTGTTGATCTTGTCCCGCAGAACTTGCTCATGGTACGTGTACCAAAAGCCCATGCAATCCTGTTTTATGATTAATTCAACTGGTGACGCGCTCAAACCGGCTGAATTGGCGACCCTTCTTGAACGGGTAAGTGCAAACACAGCTCATTGCTTCTGCATTGACTGTTAAAACATTTATTATTTATTTATTTACTCCATTTTTTATAATTACATACGTTTTTGAAGTTAACAAGATAAGATAGACTAGAGCAAGATATAGGTAAACTAATTATATGCCCTATAACTAAATATTATTACAATTTTTTTAAGAAAAAGAGAAAACACACTACAAAGAAAGGAATAGAAACATAGAAGTAAACATAGAAGTAATGTTAGAACATTTTGCTCGATTCCAGATGACTCGATGCATTGCTAAAAACCAACCAATTTTAGGAACGAAGGATAGATGGCATAAGTAACTACATTAAGATAACGACAATGTTACTTTTCTATTTAGAATATAAACGATGCCGTTCAAGACGAAGCCCCTCAAAGAGAGCTCAGATTAAAACAGGCAGGAGCCCTGGATGATCGTTTGGACCTGAGTGATGAAATGGCGGACCTGTGTAAAAAGCTGCCGATTTATCGAGTCGTTGAGGCAGACTTCGTAGATAAGTTTCCGGAGCAAAAACCTGCACAACGTAAGCGAGTTTAAACAAATTAAGTGACATTATATTGAAAACATGGACGTATTTGTTACAAATTATTTACGTTAGAAGGGGTGTGTTTAGTACATATTTGGTAAGTTAGAAGGGATGTTTAATACATACTTGGTACGTTAGAAGGGATGTTTAATACATACTTGGTACGTTAGAAGGGATGTTTAATACATACTTGGTACGTTAGAAGGGATGTATACTTTTTGGGTGTTAATTTTGGTATTGAAAAGGCTATGTGCTGTTACTGTAAAGAACAGTCTACAAATCAATTGTTCACTCAGAATTTAGAACAAATGTGATTAACGTTTACGTGTATCCGACCAGCCCAGACCGGTTGAAACTGGACGAAGAGGGTATTTTCCGTAATAAGATGAGTCTCCCTGCCGCCTTTTTGTAAGTTTTTTGTAAGTGCACGCCCAGATATTTATAAGATGTTGTGGAATTAAAAGAATAATCCACATAATCATTGTAACATGACCCCTTTGATAACAGTTCCCTGCACTTACGGGTTATCTTGGATACATTTTATAAAAAAGAAACAATAATTAATAATAATAATAATAATAATAATAACTGTACAGAGCTCCATATTTTTATTATTTATTGTGACATTACTTAAGTGATCCAAATAAACGCCCCCTCCTTTACGCCTTGGGCGTTTATTTTAATTTACTACCCGAGGGGACGTTGACTCGTTTTTTTTTTTTTTAGGGAGGACGTTGACAGTTTTAACACGTGTATCCATACATACAAATTTGTTGAGAATGAGAATTCGCACCAAACCGACTGCAATTGTGAAACGTTGTAACTCGCTTCTGAGTGTGCGCTAGGAATCGAAAAAGTCTTCAATTGGGCAGATGTTTGTCGGAAAGTGAGAAAAAAAACCGTCCCATAAAAATCAGTTTTTCAGCACTCAATCTTAACTAAATTTCAATATTACCATAAAAATCAGTGACCATCAGTATAATCTCTTTTTATTATTTTTTTTTTTCAGGTGGTAAACGACGAATTTTTGAATACGTAACAGTTTGTGTTTGTGTGGAACGCTGGGTTTTTTGTCATAAAATCACCGGGGAATGCTTTTCTATCTGTTCCAAGGCCTTGTGTGGAGAGGTTCGACAATGTTACTAGCGTGCCAATCACTGACGTAACAAGCTTTCGCGCAATTCCAGTGTTTGCAAAAAAACTATAAAGAATTTAAAATAATGCAATATTAGATTTGGGGTTGGTTGAATTGTATAAGTCTCTTTATTTTTACGAATGAAGAAGAAACAAGGTCGGTTTTGTTTCAATGATCGAAAGTTCAGTAAACAACAAAATGTAAATGTAAATCACAAATAAAATAAACGGTCGTGGAAAGCACTTTGTATGTGTGTGCCATTCAATTTGATGTACGTTTTAAAAACCCACCACAAAAAAAAGGCCAAAATCCATAACAACGTCCAAAATATAAACACGAGAATTTAGTGTTATCGACTGAGTCGATAAGGTAAATTGACCACCTTATCGACTCAGTCGATAAAACTAAATTCTCGTGTTTCATCCCCCCACCGACGCAGCACCACAGTTTCTCTAGAAACTAACCCCATCCAAAATATAAACCCCGATAGAACATCTTTGCAGACTTTCATTGTATCTCATACCGCCTACGCAGCTGAGATAGTTTTTGGCATTATTTGGCGACTATTACACTGCTAGTATTCCTATCTGCATTTTGATTTTTCACGGAAACCATCCAAGGATAAGCCAATGCACATCGCAATTTAGCTCCTGAAACTGATAATCAGCCAGGTGAAAGCATTTAACCAAAAATAAACACAGAAATTCAGTAATTACGGAACTTTATTACATTCATTTTGAAATCACTGGTGATCCTTGCAATCTGATTGGCTCTCACTCTCAGCAGTGCGGTTTATTCCCGAATCGCACTATTTCTTGCTCTAAATCGCATCTTGACACATGACGTCTAAGTCAGTTTCTGTTTTGCATACAAATGAGATGTCAAAGCGTTTCCTGTTCCGCTGTTTTACAAACCGGCTACTGGATCAATAAAATTCTATTTGGGCGATTAAATTGTGCGATTTAAAAATGGATGTAATAAAGTGGTAATTGAACTTCGTGTTGTGCAATTTTGATCTGAAATCATTCTTGTGATTTCAAATCTAACCACGCGTATGATTTCAGACCAAGGGTCAATTCAATAAAACTTTTACAAGTGTAGCCATTGTTTCAGAGGTTGAAAACAATAGCTGCACTTGTAAATTACACTTGTAATAGTTTCATTGAATTTACTCCAAATTGCACTACACTCAGTTCAATTACCATTGTAAATAAACTGGGCGTTTTGGGCTGACAGTAACAGTTTATAATAATGACCTGAGAACGCCTACCTGTTTATTAAAAAAAGATGCAACCGCATGACCTTTCGATGCAAATTTTAATATCACTGATACAGCTCAAGAACATAGCTTACAACCTGAATTTATTACATTATTTACAAGTTAGATTCCTGATTGAATAATGTACTCAAAATTTCGTCAACTTCGGAGCAATACGAGTTTAGAGCAGGATTTGGTTTTTTCAGGAAGCATGAAAACATTTGTTTTAGTTTTTGTGGACAGTAGCTTTTCTTTACCACACGAAGAACAAGTTTTAGTGCGCACTTAAGGTTTCTAACAATTTCAATAGAGCATTCACTTTTCAACAAACCAAGATAAATAAGAAGACTTTCACCAGTGGACCACACCTTGCAATCGAACGTGACAAAGGCGCACAAACACAACGTGTCCAAGCACTTTGGGAGAAATGCCCAGTCTTCTTCAAGGGCGATGATATCACAAATCCGCTTGAAGCTCTTTCCTAGATAAGAAGGACTTCTCGGGTAACTGCGGAGGCAAGTGCTCGAAGGCGTAGCTCTTCCAATCCGATCAGCTTGGAACTCGATTTACAAAGAAAACAAGCAAAGATGGCTGCTAGATCCCTAGGAAAATATTCCTCTGCGAAAACATGTTCAAGTGCTAACAGGGGACCTTTGAGGTCCAATACGGTTTCTGCATCATATTCGCCTTTAAGAAGTCCCATTCTCACTAAAATGCACGTCCCAAGGGACACGACATTGCAATGTTTATGCGAAAGACCTTGTTTCATAACAATGCCTGCGCACTTAAGTAACAACCACTTCTCACTCACTAAGGCAACACAGACTCGAAGGAAAAGTTGCGCAATTTTGTCCGCCATCCAGGGGCTGTTGTTTGACAAATATTTGTTCAATATTTTGCTGAACATTGAATCTCTGCACTTCAGACAAAAGATAAAAACACTTGAGTTTTGAAGAAAAAATTCTAACAAATCTTCCACGAATGACGCTGTACCACTTTCCGCGTTAATCACGCAATCTAAACATGACAAAAAGTCCCCAACTTTATCTTGCCTAGTTCCTGTACGGCTTTCCCAGTCCTTCACGGTCAATTCGTTTCGGTGACGTATCCGAGACGAACTGCCGGGGAAAGCCTAGACAATAACAGAACACGCATGCGCGTCTTATTTTCAAAACTATTTTCAAAATGGCGGACATTGCGTGTTGCAAACAGCGGCAAATTATGGCTTCAAACCCCTTGTGGATGCATGCATTATTGTAGATCGACTGTTGCCGTCTTTTAAAACTCCTTCTGATGTCATTCATCAACCACTTGGCATTGATTTCAGCTCATGTGAGCCCCGGGATGTGAGCTAATTCGCCACATTCGGAACATGTCTCTGAATTTCTTGCTCTGAAAACATTCGGCGATGAAAACTGCTAGTCTGTTTAAGAGCAACTTCGTTGTTGTTATTTGAGACAGAACAATGTCATGTAGAACTCCGAGCCAGAACTATTGTTGAGCTTGCAAAGTTGAGTTTGTACTATTTAGCTGATGGCGAAGTTATAGGTCCCATCAGAAGCTTATCTGTTATGAGCTTCTGGTCCCATATATAGCTAGATAATTTGGAAGCTGAGATGGCAATTTTGAATATGGTAAAGCTGTTCCAGGTTAGAATAACTTTATTTGTGTACATAGTCTAGAAAAATTTCTCTGCAAGTGAACTTTAATTTCTGTAACTCCTACTTTGGGTACCATTTAGGGCAGTTAATAAAGGTCATTTACGAACTGAATTTTGATTCATTGCCTGCTTATTTATAAATGGAACCTTGAAAAGGAAATAGACTTGTTCAGCAGCAATAAATTATATTGAAACCAGCTAACGTTTAATTTACTGAGCCAATGGTTGTTTTCATTGCATTTGTACAGAAAAAAAAATTAAAGACCCTTGCAGAATCAAAGAGATTTTTGAAGTTGAAGTGTTAAACATGAGTAAAGAAAATTCTTGGGCCTGTCTATGGCAATGGTATGGTATCAGTTCAGTTGCTAAGAAGCCCATACAAAGTGTATTTCTTGATAGAGTGCCTCCCCATCTAAAGCAAACATTAACATATTTCATTCAACCACATGAAATGTCTGTTTTATTAAGGTCAGTTGGTACCAAATGGTGTTGAAATGTGTTGGCAATGATCGTTAGCTCTTGCGACAATTTTCCCCTCCCCATCCCAGCCCACTCTGAGTTTTTCCTTCCTTGCCCCTTGATCTGTCACCCACAACCTGACTGCAAGGGCAAACACCTCTCCCCCTCCCGACCACCTCTCCTGGCTGCGCCCCTCCTTGTTCTGCCCCACTTGGCTGCCATGCTGCATCCATAAATCAAACATTATTCTCGAAAACAAAGTTTTAATAGGCTCTTTATTACAAATAAGAGTTTTTTGGTTTTTGTTACTACCGGCGAGGTATGGATGGTTGGCCCAATTTTTATAGGCCCTTTGATTTTCACTTAGACAAAATAAATTGAAAATGCATGTCATGTATGGGTGAGACAATTCTCCTTGACCCTCTTGTTTCTTCTGCCAGCCTCTGCTTTGATCATGGCATTCAATGTAGCCTATTGCAAAAAAGAAAAAATAACAGTAATAAAAGGTTCCTTTTAAAATATTCAGTCAAGCTTTGTTTTTGTGAGACTTCGTTTTCTGTGGGCTCTCTCTATGACTTTGGGATAATGTATTGATGCTCTTTCCCCCTTTTCTTCCGTGCATTATATAGCTCTCCATTTCTTTGGTCTTATTGTTTATCCAAGCTCTGTTTCCTCAACAACAACAGCAAAGCTTTATTGTACCCAGAAAAGTTTAAATAAATAAATAAATTGCAAGGATTAATTAAATATAAATTTTACAATATTAAAGGGCAGCAGCACCCTGAAATAATTAAAAAGTTAAAAATGTCCAGGGTGCTGGATTAAATAAAGTTAATTAAGTGTTTGCAGTGGAGGTACAATATGGAGAGTACATTATAACATATATACTAACTATCATACACACAAACATAAAATAAATAAAATAATCTTGGAAAGTTAATCCCAACTACAGAGAATATGATCTCCATCGTTCATTGATGATGTGATTCTATTTCCTGAATGGAGTCAATCTGGTGGGCTTTGGTTTTGTGTCTTACCCCTGGTATGACTGGGACTATGGTCTTGGGGTTCTATATCTATGCATTTTGTCCCAAACAAAACCCGTTAGCCTTGGATTGCGGTGTTAAGTCCCGCCTGTTTAATACATTCGGCACCTTGCAGATATAGACAGAAGTTATTAAACATCTGCGACCGGAATATGCCCAACATTTCGCTATCTTTATTTTTTTTTTACCCGAGAACCAAGCTACATAAAAGAATGAGATTAGAAAACGGTTTACGATTAAATACAGAAGTAAAGAACGGCTTGCCTTCACTTAGTAGTGCAATGAACAAACTTTACCTTCGTCCTTCTCCTTCGATGGTGTTGTTATTTCACCAAATCGCTGGACAACACTTTCTATGTCGCTTTCTAAGGACGTATAAACAACGAAACGGTTGAAAATCAAGGTTCTTCACTAAACGTAAGCTTAATATGTTTCCAAAATTCAAAGATGTAGATTATAAACAGAGAAGGCCGATCGTGATCTCCTTATAAAACTCACGCTTACCTTCAAATTCCTCGTCAAATAGCCGCTTTTTTGAGGATACTCTATTCCTTTGCTTGTGAAAATGAATTATAAACAATGAATGACCGAAAAGTATCGACATTTGTGCCGAAATTGAGTTTCTTCTGTGTTTTGGTCCATCGTGGCGAATCGGTCTTTCAAAAATTGAGACGTGTCTCACTTTGCCGGTTTTTGTCTAGGCCTCTCTTCGTCGCTCGCACCACGTGACCCGAAACGGCTTGACTGCGTGACTTGAAATGCCGCGGCGAAATATAGAGGCCTAGGAACTAGGTAAAACTTTATCCATTAAAACTGTTTTAATTTGGGGCAAATCGTGCTTTTCTCCCTCGGAATCTCGGGTGATCAAGATTTTGTTCGGGTTTTTTAAGTTTCCTTCATGGAATTCAGCGTCATTTTCTGTACATTTCTGCAACGTCGATTCCTCGCTCCTACAATTGTAAATCCTTTTCAACATTTTCGCGAAGACTCCGAAGTTTTCAGGTTCGCCGTTGTCTTGCACGCGTAGGTCGCAACTGATCAAAGCTACAGGTAAACTCGCCGATGGATTTCGAGAACAAAATAAAGAATATTTCAAATCTTTCAGCAACTTCACCAAAATGTCTGATTCCAAATTGTGCGGATCGCTTTTCGTGAATACGCTGTGCGTTTTTAAATCAGACAAACATCGTTTTCTAAGGCGAGTATCAAACTTTGTAACAGTGTTAACGGGAGAGGAATATTGAATGAGAGAAGCAGAAGCTAAAATCATATTGAACAGTTTTTTCTCGAATGACCCAGTCTCCATATAGCGGGCTTTTCTTGAGTAAAAATGAGCTATACCATCTAATTTGTCTCTCTTCCTTGTCAACATAGCTACGATTAGATGGTTAATCTTCCAAGATAATGTCTCCTCTTTGACTTTCCTATCCGTAAATTTAAGGACCATCTTATCGCAAAGTTCTTGAAATTGAATTTGGCCCAGTTCGGACTGCTTCAAAGTAACCTGTGCCACATTCGGTGCCAGGTTAGAGCCAGCTTCGGTACAAAGGTTATCCTTGTCATCTTTTGCTTCTCTTTTTAGACTTTCGCTTTCAACGTCTGGCTCGTTTTGATCAGTTTCACCCAGTACACTTTCTTTGGAAGAGCTTCGATTTCGCCGGGGTTTATAGTGGAGTAAAATATCCGCACTTCCTTTCTGGTTAAACTTAAAAGCTAAACCAACCGCAGTGAATCCAAGTTTGTCCTTAATATTTCTGTCGCAACCAGCATCAAGTAACATCTTCAGATTCTCTATGTTTCCTAGTTTGGCTGCGAGATGAAGCGCGGTGCGGCCGAGTTTGTTCCGCGCGTTGACGTCACACGATGCAATTGCTAAAGCAGACACAATGTCTTTAGCTTCAGCGTTTTCACTGCTAATGTGAAGTGAAGTCATCCCCTCCTAAAACAAAACCCACAGCAGATTAGTACACTACCCGGAAACCATATTGGCAAACTGTTTTTACTTTCGTCACTCACGCAAACTTCTATTTGCAAAGCGGAATTGTTTACGATTGTCATGTAAAACACCTTACTAGATCCTAACTTTGCAGTTAATTACAGTTGCAGGCACTCACTGAGTAGTGGGTAGAGAGGCAGTCAAATACCGTTTTTTCAAACCCCTAAATAAGCGGGCCTCACGCGTTCGGCCCGCTTATTTAGGGGTTTGAAAAAACCGTATTTGACGTGCCTCTCTACCCACTACTTTGGATACCCCTTCCTCAAACCCCGTAAGAGGGGGCCAAATGCGTTTTTTCCTGAGCCCGCCCGCAACGGCAA
Organism: Dendrophyllia cribrosa; assembly: GCA_024195265.1. Classification (NCBI taxonomy): domain Eukaryota; kingdom Metazoa; phylum Cnidaria; class Anthozoa; order Scleractinia; family Dendrophylliidae; genus Dendrophyllia; species Dendrophyllia cribrosa. The sequence continues at coordinate 48,577,508 of JAJLRJ010000005.1, read as the reverse complement.
GCGAGACATAACCAATTGAAGAAATTTCTACACCCCCTATAAAGGTGACAATGCCCCTCATCAACGAACCAATGACTGCCGTTGCGTTTTTGAAAATGAGGGGAATTGAGGTGAAAGAAGGTGATGACTTATATGCAAAGAACAAAGGGACGTTCGAATACAACCCTTGCAGATATTGTGGTTTAAACTTCACCCAAGGTCATTCTCTTGTTGAGCATCAAAGATACGCTTGTAAGAATCTGCGAACAGAACCACGACCGAAAGAGATTTGTCCCGGCTGCAATCGAAGATTGTGTAGACAAACGGTTTCCAGACACATAAGACATGGTTGCCCTTCCGCGAAAAGAAACTCTCGAGTTTTTATACAGCGTGAGGTTGTTCGAGATGTTTTTGCAAACATTAACCAGCACGATCTGAATGCCTGGCTTGACGAGCAAGAACAAGAACATCTGACAAACAAAAACATGGAGGCTCTCGACCCCTTACCCAGGATCCGAGATTCGAGCTTTGTTTCGGATTTCATCGAAGGCAAGACACCACTCGCAGCTTTTCAAACAGAGTTGTGTGGTTATTACCAATTGAAAAAAACTTTACCTTTTACATATCAATGATGACGACAACACAAGTGTTCATGAACTTTCTCAAATCGAGAAACACTGGTCTGAAACAAAAGAGCGCCGACTGGGTGAGAGCCAGACAAAACTCCATCGGTGCATCAGAGATCTCTGCCTTGACAGGATCGTCGCCGTTTGAATCACGGCAAAGTTTGCTCATGAAGAAAATACAGCCAACACATATGCTCAACAATGCGGCTTGTACCTGGGGCAATCTGTTCGAGCCGATTATACGCAAGTATTTTGAGCAAAAACATTCTGTTTCCGTTTTTGGTCACAGCATTTCTCTTAATCTAGCAAGAGATCATCCACTTTATCGAAAGGTCACTTGCAGTCCAGACGGATATTTTCTAGACAAAGATAACGGCTTAAGCTTGTTAGAGTTTAAATGTCCGTTCAAGCGGAAAATAGCCATGAACAGAATTCCTGGCTATTATAGCGATCAGATACAAACAGGTCTTGCTTTGAGTGGTGATATGGTAAACAAAGGCTTGTTTGTTGACGGCTATTTCAGATTGTGCTCTTTAAACCAGCTTGAACCAAGTCTGGCACACAACCAATTTCTAAACGGAGGAAACAAGTTCAAAACGAAGTGTGACACAACACTTGCGTGGGGAGTTTGTTATTTATTTAGCAAACGGACGATAACAAGAAATCAAAAGGCAATTATCGATGTCGGTTCACTCGAATCAAAACAATCATTTGAGAGAATTATGTCTTCCATTGCTGAGAAGGACATATGGTGTTGTTATGGTGCTGTCAGGATGTCTTTTAAAAAACAGGACGAAGATGAGGAGTTTTTGCGTTACACCAATATGCAAAAAGTGTTCTCAGAGGGTTCAGAAGGCCCTAAACCAGTGGCTATGTTCGCCTGGAAGCTCCTGGATATAACTGAGATTTGGACGCCAAAGCAACCAAACTTTTTGAGCAATATTCAAACGTCAGTCGAGCGTTTTCATAACAGTTTGGCAAGCCTTCGAAAAAAGATAACAGAACACTCTGAAGAGAAAAGCATCCAACAAACCGCCCCTGTCAAAACAGTTCCAAACAATTTGGAATCCTTCTTAAACTCAAAAATGGAGTCCATTGAAAAAACATACCCCAGTCTATACCTCAACTGAGCCAATGGAGCAACTGTCTTTTGTGAATCTCATTGGGATTATTTGCCAGACATGATTCAAGATTACATCCTTGAATTGGCTGCAAGGCCCCTTCATCAATGCAGGATGAAATCTGTATGCCGTTCAATAAAAAATCATTATCACTGGCAAAACGATTGCTATTTCCCTATATTTACTTCACAAACATGTGATAAATGTCAAGAACTCTTCTCACCAGAAGTGGACATGGGCAGACACCTACAACCCTGGCCAATACTCTTGGGACACTTCCGAAATAACTCTGCAATTTTAAGCATTCCCCCTTCCCCCTCCTCCCTCCCCAGTGCAATGTTGACCTCACGGGTAAGAAATTGTTTTCACGGCAATCAACATTGCTGTGGGGAGGGGGGAGGACTGAAATGGCATGTGATAACGACATTCAGAAGCATACTGAATAGTAGGATAAAAATATATTAGAGAAGCGTATTTTTGCGTGTAATTTCAGTAAGTGTCCCAAGAAGTATTGGCCAGGGTTGTCTGAAATTGGCTTTGTAATAGAAATAGACTTTCTGTTCTTCTATGGTGTTATTTTCGTTGGTATTACTGTCGAGGTAGCCATGTTTGTAATCGTGATCGCAAAGAATTGACATTTATCTCCACTGGTGAACATCGCAATATATGCACTGAGCTATGTGACTCAGTTTCAAGGGCCTGTTAGCGAGAAGATAGCTCATATTTGGATTTTCGTGTTCTTTACATAGTCCGTTATTGTAACTAAGCTTTCATTTGTAACAGTGGTGTTACAAGTTTGGCGGACAAGCTATTATGTGCTTTCATTGATCATGTGTCGCCTGTTTTTGTGCCTACTTTACGAGATTTTAGAATTCTGTATCACGAAAATGAGTTCCAATTTACGCGCGATTCACGCGCTGTGGCGTCCGTTCTTTATGCGTAAGCGTTGCCACTTAGGCGATTCTGGAGACAAATACCACAGGAGAAACAGCAAGACTTAATTCCATGTGGTCGCTGCTTCGCTAAGTTTATTTTCAGTTGGATAACGCAGCTCAGATAGCGCGTGACATGTTGTGTCTATCATGTCGACTTACTTTATTTGTGACATTTCTCGGCAACATTTCTCACCAAAGAAAAGTAATTTTTGAAATGCTTTTAATCAACTTCTGATCTGTCGAAGAGCGTCAATAGTGTTGCTATCATCTGATCTTGTTCATGAGATGGATTTGTCTACACATTAGGGCCGATATGTATGATTTTTAACATTTCTCACTTCAATAACATAACAAAAAATGAAATTTAATTAAATCATTTTACTGCCATTTTGGTGAGAAATGTTCATAAATAGCCACACGGTTCTTGTGCTATATGAAAACGAGTACAAAACAAAGATAACACACAAGCGATAGAATTCCATGCCAGTTTATTTTTAAAAAAGCTATTGGCTGTCCGGCAGGTCTCTTCGAAAGAGTGAGAAATGACTAGAAATAATAGTGAGAACTGTTACAACGTGTTGCTGTCACGCAATGCTTTCAAAGTAAATATATAATGTGGACGCTAGGCATTCCACTCCATTATTTTGCCGTCCCAAGGCATCACTCCTACCATACAATTCGCAATAGCGATTTAACATCGGGACTTTCATATTTAAAACGGCGTAAAACAGTCTTACAATCAGCCGCATGTGAAATCATTAAACTTTCGTCAAAATTCTAAAACGAATGATCGAACGTTAACCCGGCGACCCGCCTAGGCACGCACAGTACTGCAATACACACAAAGAGAACACTTAACTACTTAATGTGCACTTCCGTACCTACAATTTACCCACCTTTCTTTGTGCTTTTTTCACGATTAAAACCTTTTCCTTACAAAGACGTTTTCGGACAACCCTGGCCAATACTCTTGGGACACTTCCGAAATAACTCTGCAATTTTAAGCATTCCCCCTTCCCCCTCCCCCCTCCCCAGTGCAATGTTGACCTCACGGGTAAGAAATTGTTTTCACGGCAATCAACATTGCTGTGGGGAGGGGGGAGGACTGAAATGGCATGTGATAACGACATTCAGAAGCATACTGAATAGTAGCATAAAAATATATTAGAGAAGCGTATTTTTGCGTGTAATTTCAGTGAGTGTCCCAAGAAGTATTGGCCAGGGTTGTAGCCATTTGTCCTGGCATGCCGCCTTATAGATGTATACAGTGAGCATTACTGCATACAGATATCGGCAGTGATGACGAGGAAGATTATGACGGCCCAAGTGCTCACGAAAGTTTCAATGGCAGTGCTCACTCAACGTGACCCATCTTTTCAAGCATGATCTTCCAGTTTTGTTCGTACTTACACATTGATTTTTCTGGGACTTGTAGCCGGAAGTAATTGACAATATCCCGTTGTGGATATTTTTGTACAATTGTATCCAAGATTTTGTTGGCTACAAATGGCATAGAGATTATTTTCGGTAGATATTCTTCAATGAATTTGAATGCCTCATTTGCATGTTGTATTTCTTCGGAGGACAAGCAGACATAGGGTTCACAAATTTTCAGATGTTTGTTGAGATAGCTTTTGAAGTTGCAGTGTTTGGTGGACATTCTTTTTTTGTAATTTTGTAATCACCACCATAGAGCTCGTTATAATCGAAGGTCACACCATCCAGAGGCTCTAAGAGCCCGCAGTCCTCACAGCAAAGTTCTGATGAAAACATCCTGAGGTTTAATTTGCCTTTGCAGTTTTGGCAAGCTTTTACCCTTTCATTCCAAAGGGTGAAAGGTGAGTGTGGGGGGTATTGTGCCTCTGGAGAAAGACACTCCTTGATGTGATGAAGGCGTTCTGGTAGGTTTGAACGCCGTATTTCCTTGTTGTAATTGTCGAGTGAGCGGAGAAGGATAAATTTGTATTCTTTATCAAGCTCATCGAGTTTGGCTTTGTATTTGCCTTTAGTGTCCAAGGACCGAACATCAGCCAGTTGTTTAGCGAACTTCTCCATGGATATACACCGTGTTGTGTATTCAATTGGGCGCAAAGGATTTATCCTTCGAAATGTAGAGGTTAAATCCAGAGTTTAGTTTCTCAAATCGGACTTGGATGCTGCGGTGAGAAGACTTATCTTTTTTTGAAACTCTTGTTTGACTTCCTTGCGTAGTTCGTTTTGAGTGTCTCGAGGTCTGGAACTTGTGTTTGAGTGCCACAACTTTTTTTGCCTTAACACCATCCCTGATTGCAGCTTTGAGTTTGTGATATTTTTCCACCTCACGAGTAATTATGGTGAATTCTGCATCACTGATCCTCTTGTCTTCCAGAGCCTTTGAGACCAGTTCATTGACAGAGTTGCGTTTAGCCAGGGCCAGTGTGTAGATATTCTCATGCTTAGTCACTTTCCTCTCTAGCCGCTTGTTGGCAGCTGTAAAACCAACTGAGGACAGCCCACAAAGCGTGGCAACACCGGCAAGTGCGGGGCTTGCAACAATGCCAAACCCAGTCAATGCAGTGGCTAGGGCCCCTGATGACAGCCCAACAGAAAGCGACCCAAGGCCAACCGCCGAGTAATGAACCAATGATTGGGTTCGTTTATATTTCTTTGCGACCTGACGGGAATGCTCGGCTTCGCCAGACAATTCCTTAAGCAAGTCAGAGATCTTTTTGAGCCGGAAATCTTCTGCATTGATTTGAGTGATCTCACGCGTAGGGTAGAGTGGTTGTGTCTCGCTGTATTCGGGGGCCGATGGAAGCACGTTCGCAGAACTCATGGCGTGGGTATATATATGATTTTTTAATTTATCTCAACTTCAAATTCCAAAGGCGCGTCATTGAAGTTGAAGAGGTTATTGTTCTCATCCCTCACTGACAGTGTTATGCTGTTTACATAATCACCAGACGAGACGTCACGCAAGACGTTCTGTTGTGTTGTCTCGTAGAGAATTTTCTCAAAAGCTTTTCCACGAATATCAAACCGAGCCAAAACTGTCAAAGGCTTACCATTGAGGAGGTTTTGTTCTTTATCAACCAGATCACAGTGGATGAAGTAAGTGCTTGGTGATGTGAATTTTTTAGTGGTTATATGAGGGGGTGTTCGTGTGTCATTGCCAAATAATAATCTAAGATTATTGGAAAGACCTATTAGATATTTACCCTCTGGGTTCAAAATCACCATAACGCCAAGAGATGTATATGGTTTTACATTTATCTCCATATTCTTTTCTGCGTATTTATCAACTATCGTTTGTGCCAAAGTACTAGGAGTGTAAAAAAAAAACTCAATGTCAATTATAACGGATTGGGCCCCAGAGCTTAATGGTTTTACTGATATTTGTCCTCTTTGTTTCAAATTATGCCACGAGTTGAAAATTGAGCAAGAGACAAGACGGATGTATCTCGGTTTCGGAAGCGGGTGATCGAAGTAGATCGTGTGAGGATTCGAAGGTGTGACGATTGTTAACACAACCATGATTGTATATATATAATTACTTTAAAAAATATAAATATATACAATCATGTTTGGCAGACGGCCCGGTGGAATTTTTCCTAATTAAAATCTTGGTATAAAAATTGGCGGCCGCAATTACGAGCCCCCACCCCCTTTTTATTCAACCCCAAACGCCTATACCCATGTAAAGCCAAAGCCACCCCCAGATCCTGAAATTGCTTGGTTGAGTTCGCCGGAGGCAGCAAAGCTCTCTGCCGCGGCCAAGGCCAAGGCGATATCAGACTTCAAAAAGCGTTTCCCGCGCGCCGATATGTCACGCTTTGAAGTGCAAGTAGATTTTGGCAACGACCACAAAACCGCCACAGGGGAAGTGCTTTACAAAAAGGGCCCTGGCTCATGGGCGCTCGTTACAAGAATGCCCCACAAAGATTGGACTCAAGCCATGAGAGACGCTTTGGGCCTTCATTATGACGAGGGTTTTCCCTATCAGTTATCGTTGGGGCAACCAGAAAAGTCAATCCCGGCGGTTGATTTCTCCACCACAACAGACAAAGACATGATGATTGGCGCAATCTTGAACGACGAAGTGCAAAAGATTTACGTCACGCCAACTGATTATTTCACAACGAAATACAGAAATATCTTCAGGGACACACAGATTTCATTCACAACCGCGAAATACGGCCGAAAGTGGATGGGCGGGCCGCATATGAGTTTTTGGCCACAACAACTCTCCTTCGCACTGTGGTGTGCAACAACCGGCTGCGGGATTTCGCGTGACATTCTATTCGATAAGAACTCCAGTCTATCCCTAACCCCCCAGCTCCGGTCGTTTTACCGGTTTCACGTTTATTTCACAACAAGGCGAATACTTTACAAGATGGGCGGGGAACAAAGCGTGAGTGCTTTGCCAGACGACCCCGCATTCAACCAGAAAGACAACAAGTACAACATCGACGCGTACGAGAAGATTTGCATAGAGTTTGGCATCGACCCCAGTTCTGACTTCCGTTTCACATACGGCAAGAACCACGGGCTTGGGAATGTCTACATTTGGCTTATGGAGAGGGCAACATTTCTACCGATTACACCTATCCAAACCCCGATCTAGCTCTGTTCAATGATGAGCGCGTGACTGACAGAAAAGACCCCAACTTTCGCGCCAATGGAATATCTTTCGTCCGCAACGACCAAGGGGCGGACACCCAGTTCGAGCACTTTGTGCCAAATGACGCACAGGGGCTAACACAGCCAGGGCTCGCGCGTATGAACCAATCAATCGAGGCCTTTGTGTACTGCATTCTTGGTTCACAAGCCAAAACCCGCAGCAGCATCATTGGAAGAGGAGGCCGGGCGTTCGAAACGCAGAGAGTATTCCTCACCCATCTAGAGGAGGCCATAATACTGAACGTCATCGCAACAAGCGTACAGCGATACCAGCTTGCCATCCAAGCAACGAAAGTGCGCTTAGACTTTGCGACAGCACCCGGAAGCTGGCTCATGTCATCACGCATGATTATCAACACAGAGAGCGTAATCGGGTATAACAATAATCTACAGGAGGCAACGCAAGGGATGAAGCTGGGCGTAAACAATGATGTTAATCTGGGCACAAAAAAAGCCTCCCTTCGCCTCATGGACGGTGGCCCAACAAAGATTAATCCACCAAACAGTCACCCATCAAACCCGATACATAAACAGGCCACGCAGGCACAGGGCATCGCACCCAAACCAATGACCACACCCACACCACAACCAGCCCCCACACCCACACCACAGCCCACACCACAACCAACCTCACACCACAGCCCGACTCACATCACGTAAACAAGGCACTCATTGCTGTGGGTGCGCTTGCTTTGGCAGGCCTTTTCGTTTGGTCCAGATAAGTGTGTTCAAGACTTCGCACGCTTAGTGATCCATTCAACAAGGAAGGCCACCACGGCAAGGATGAGCAGCCAGGCGTGTTCACCCAGAAAGGAGATGACTGACCCAGCCGCTTTGAAGATGAAGCTCACAATTGAGCCAATGAGGCCAGGCAGGGCGTTGGCTGCCTTTTTGCCAAGCTCTTTAAGCCCATTTCCAATAGCCTTGGTGGCCTTTGCCAGGCCGTTCAAGGTGGCGAGTACAACAGCGCTGATGGTGATGCCAGCTGCCAGAACAATCGCTTGCAGGGTCCATCCGTATTTCTTGAAGATTTCTCTAACCCTCTCTCTCAAAGACAGGGCTTGTTCACGCACCTCAACCTGTGGTCGGAGCCTTGCCAGCTCTTCTGCTCGCTCAGCAACCCGGGCTTCCGCGGCTTCTCTTTCAGAGGGAGACGTGTTCTCATCCTCTATCACTTGTCTGTCTTTAGCGTTCTGCCGTTCAAGCTCGGCTTCTCTTTCGTTTAACTCATCAAGGGGTTTAGTTGAGTTTAGCCCTGTTTCTATTTCATTTCTTTACTTCACCATATCAGAAAGGCGTGTTCTGATTTTGTCCGCCTTTGCCTGTTCTTGGGCTCGTTGTTTTTGTATTTTTTGCAGGGCCCCTAATTCTTTTTTCTGGTTTTCAAGATCGATTTGAAGATTCTTTTTCACCCGTTTTAGGCGGTCTATCTCGTTTTGATTTTCAACGCTTGAACCGTGTTCCTGCTCCAGAGCCTCCACCCTCGCTTGAGTTTGCTCAATTCTGTTTCTGAGGTTTTGCTCCTCATTTTGTGCTTGTTGTAGACTCTCAACAACCCTTTCATTCTCCTTCAGTTGTTTTTGTGTCTCCTTCAATCTTTGTCTTTCTTCCCTTATTGATGCATCCGATTCAGCCTTAAGCTCTTCAGCGCTTGGACCAAGAGAATCTTTGAACTTGTCTGTGAATGCTTTAAGAAAGCTCCCATCTTTCTTGAAAAGGAGAGTTTCGCCTTTCTTTGGGCCAAAGGATACAATTTTATCTACATTTTCTGGTTTATGACCGTAACCAATTGGGCCTAATTGGTCGATGGCTACTTTTGATCAAGTCCATAGCTTTATCGACCTGCTCTGCCTTATCAGTTGCGTCTAAGAAGTCTCCAAGCAGAGGGGCTTCTAAAGGGTCACCTGGCAGCCCACTTTGTTCGTGAGGCATTGTATGCATTTCAATATGCTCGCCAACAGGACGAGGGGTGGATATACTGCCTGGTTTAAAGGGCTGCGTGGTGTTGGGGTCGGTGTCTTGGTCCTGTACCCATCGGTGGGCTTCTTGTTTTTGTTCTTCTGTCATTTGATCCCACCTGACTTCAAGGCTCATATCGTCATCATCATCATCATCCCCTGTGTCTGGGATGAGAGGGGTTTCCTCAGTTGTCTCAGTTGTATCTCCTCCGACTTCAACCCCAGCCATGATGATATATAAATCTAAATTTTAAAAACACAAATATATACCATGGTTGTGCAACCGAATCTACTTCCATCTCACAGTGAAAAGACACTGGGCGCCATGAAGACAGAGCGAACCGTCAAGCGCATCACATTCAACCCTTCTGAGGCCAACCCCGGCGAGACACTGTACGTCTCGGTGCCCAAGCTGGGCGAGCACGATGTCATTGTGTCCAGCTCACTTGCACTGGTGTTTAACATCAACCTAGCCGGGGGGCACGCTAACAACTATCTCGTGCAAAATGTTTCTCGGGCCCTGGTGGACAGGTTCGTTGTAAAGTTTGCAGCCACCACTGTCCAGGACACGGTTGGGTACGACATCTACAAGATCTTTGAAGACCTATTCAAATCAACCGATGAGCGGGAAAATATGGTTATGGAGGGCATCCAGAGTGTGGATTTGTGTAAGATCCGCTCTGGTTCTGGTGATAAGAAGACCTCAGGCGTGGATGCGGAAACCAAGCTGGAGACAATATACAAGAATAAGTATCGCATCAAACTGGATCACCAAATCTTAACTGATCACGGAATCATATATCCTCAAGCGTTATATAACGATCTGGTCTTCGAACTAACCCTCGCCCCGCAAGCCAAGTTGTCCGTGGCTCAGACACAAGCAAGCTCGTGTACAAGCTGGAAAACATCCAGCTGGAGTATGAGACGATCAGAAGTAAGGAGCTGGCCGACGATGCAACAAGCGCTTACACTAGTGGTAAGGAGTTCGCTTATGACCTCGTAATGCGAGATCGGGTGCATCCCTTCTCAAAAGGTGGTGACACTCGGCTGAATCTTCGGGTTAACCCACAGCGCAACTCTCTCAAGGGCATCCTCTTGCTGTTCAACAATCCCTATGTCGCGGGTGCCAGGGACTCTGAGAACTATTTCCAAAGTGAAGGTCACAGTCAACGGTGTTCCAAACAGGATCTACAACGATGGCATCAGTGGTACTGACATGTGGAATGAAATCTTCCGATACTTCAAGCCCTACGCGCGAGGCAGGCCTAACATGAACTTGACCAAATATCTCACAGGCAACAAGTTTGGGCTCTGGATTGACCTGCGGTCCATGGCTGACACAGCCCTGCACGGCAACGGCCAACGGCTCGTCAACACACAGGATGGCGTGCAACTCGAGATCGAACGAGACGGCAAAGGCTTGGGAACTGCAAACTGCCACATCTTCACCATCTCAGACTCACAGATGAACATCATGGGCAGGCAGCTGCATTCTGTACAGTACTAGGTAAACACACAACACACGCATATATATACCACAAGCCCCATGGCCACAAAACAACAAACCACAAACAAGATAAACTTTTATGCCAAGCCGGCTCCCCTGCCATCCACCGGACCATTAACACACAATAAAATACAAAGACTTCTGGCAAATGCCCCCTCCCCACCAGTTTGCAAACCAACTAATATAGGTGTTGGTTATTGAGCCAAGAAAGCTGCCATTCAGTGCACTAATCGTGGGCCCCACTAACTCTGGCAAGACACAGTATCTTCTAAACCAACTGCGAGGCCCCTTTAGGGGTTGTTTTGACTTCATCGTTTTATTCTGTCCCACATTTGTCAAGAACAAGACATACGATGGCTTCGTGGACCGCGATCCGCACATCTTCGTGATTGTCTGCCAACAGCATGAGATCGAAGACTGGTTGAAGCTGGCGAGCTTCTTTTTCACATGCACCAACACTTTATTCATTCTCGATGACTGCGCCGCCTCCAAAGATGTCAAAGGCCACACGAGTCAGCTGGTCAATCTGGGGTTCAGCGCAAGGCATGACGGCATATCCGTGTGGGTCTTGACCCAGCAGATCACCAGCATTGCCAAGCCATATCGTGATAACATTGCAGCGATCGTGCTCTTTTACACGCCCTCCAGCAAGACCACCAAGGCCATCTTCGAAGACTATGCCGGCGAGCTCTCCCATGAGGAGTACAAAGAGCTTATTACAAGGCTCAAATCCCGCAAGTTCTCCCACCTGGTTTTCTCTCTGAGACACCCGTATGGAATTGAGTACAAGGTTTAAACACATATATATACATGCCATGAATGCGCCAACCAGTCTACACAAGCTCACTGTGCTTTCACAGCTTTTGGATGAATTGCACAAACACACACTTGATGCGCAAAACAAAATTATCAAAGCCGCTGGTGAGGAAGATCTGCGCCTCATGCTTCTCAACAGATATCCATTGCGGTTGAATTCTGTGCCAGACACCATGGCGGGGCTTATACGTGAGCTTGAAACCCTTTTGCCCGACATCAAGAGAATTATCGAAAAATAAAAACACATATATATACCCTGATGATGGCAGCTGAAGACCAGGTCGACTTGAACGAAGTAATGCAGATGCTGGAGGCCACCCCTGATACCGCACCTCCAACAGGGATAGTTGGTGACAATGGCATTCCTGCCAAACGTGAAAAGCTGGCAATCCTTGTTTCAACCGGCAAGGACAAAGAAGCTATCGGCGTGCAGCTCACACACGATCATGTCAAGCGGTTGTCAGACAAAGACGTTGAGAAGTACTGCAAAAGGTACGAGGCCTACATAGGCAACAAGACAACCGAATCCCTTGTTGATTCCGCCATCATGCTCGCGTCCAAAGGCGTTGGTTTGGTGATCCCGATTGAGGATGTTAAGAAGTTTCAGCAAGAACTCAAGAACGACTACATCATCAACCAGGAGCTGTCAAATCTTGCTGGAGGTCTTGCCATGCGATGCGGACGATTGCTGGCGCTTGCCAATGCTGCTCTCATCACAACAAAACACATCAAGTTTGAACGAGAGCCTGAGCACCAACCCACACATCCAACCAGAGACAGTGAAGGCTATCCACTTGAGGGCTTTGATGAAGTTGGGCTGGAACCTGTGGTGACCTCGCAGGAACCTTGAAGGAACCTGGCTGGAACCTGACAGCAACCTGTCAGCACACTTATCACATCTTGTAAAAAATAAAAAATCATATATATACCCACTATGGCCACACCACTCGAGACGATCCCTGAAGAAACTCAAACTCCAACTCCAACTCCAACACCTGCCCGTGTTACCTCTGAGGCCCCGAAAACAAAGCCTGCAACAGAAAAGAACCCCGGCCGCGTTGCTTCTGGTAAAAGGCTAGCAGAACGCAACCGCCTGGCCCGTGAAGCAAAGAAAAAGGCCGAAGCGCAAAAGCCTGCACCATCAACAAGCGGCACAACAAGTGACACAACAAGTGGTGCAACAAGTGACACAACAAGTGACAGCAACAACAACTTAATCTTTTATATTCTGGGGTTTGGAGGGTTGGCTGTCTCTCTTGCTGGTGTTTATTACCAACGCGAAGCCATAATGCAAAGGCTTGGACGTAAATCTAACACACCAGCAACACCAGCAAACACACCACAAGCAGCCACACCCGCTGCACCACCCACTGCAACACCCCCATCTCGAATTCCGGTAAGACAAGGAATTAAAAAAATGGAATAAAAAAACAAAAACATATGTATACTGACCATGAATCTTTTCCAGGCTTTGGTGAATGCTGCTGCAGTCGGAGGTGCGCTTTTTTTATTGACTGAATTAAACGTGAACGCCTTTGAAGTATTTTAACTCTTGTTAAGGAACAGGCACAACGAGCCCGAGCCTGAGGCCGAGCCTCAGGCCGAGCCTGAGGCCAAGCCTGAGGCCGAGCCTGAGGCCGAGTCTGAGTCCGAGCCTGAGTCCGTGCCTGAGGCCCTAGTCCGAGAGTACGAGGCCCGAGCCCGAGAGGCCGAGGCCCGAGTTCGAGAGGCCGAGGCCCAAATCCTCTATGACGAGGCCCGAGAGGCCGAGGCCAGAGTCCTCAATGACGAGGCCATAGTCCTCTATGACAAGGTCCGAGTCCTCTATGACGAGGCCAGAGGCCTCTATGACGAGGCCAGAGTTCCTCTATGCCGAGGCCCGATAGGCCGAGGATTGAGATTGAACGAGACGACAAAGGCACAAAAGGTTCTGTCAGAAAAATAAAAAATCATATATATACTGCACACAAACCATGTCTGACAACAAGCTTGTGAAGTCTATCCTCGAAGCCGCAACAATCACTGGCCTTGTCGCTGGTATTAGTTGGATTGGGAAAAAGACCATCAAAGAAAACTTCACTGCCGACCCCAGTGCAAGCTTTATGAACTTAGTCAAGTTCACAACCGTCATGGCTGGCAGCATCGCGCTGAAGAAATATCTCGAGGACCAGAAAATCCTCCCAGACAACATGTTAAAACCATATGTATACACACGACCACAATGGCTTCGATTGCAATAATGGCACTTGGTGCTGTTCTTAATGCGGCCGCTTTCACTGGCGGCAATTATCTCGCGAAATATCTGTCTGGTGATAACGGAAAGGCAGCAATGGATGAGAAAATCCGACATGACAAAGCCCTGGAACAATACCAAGCGGCTTACACCAAATACCAGAAGGACCGCACCAAGCTCCTCGACTGGATTGCAGCCAACGATCGGATTAAACACCAAGCTAGCAAAAACTTTCAAACCACCGACCAAGCCCTTGTCTTGTATAATCAGATGCACCAAACACAACCAGATAAACAAATCAAAGACTACAAAGAGCCTCAGTTCTCGGACTTCTACAAACCCAGCCCACAACAGCAGAATGGTGAACTTGCGTTCATTGGAGGCACCCTGCTTGCGGGTGGGTATGCGGCTTATCGCTTTCTGTAAACAAACATATATACCCTCTATGGAGGCGAAACTCTCAAAGATCTATTACAGTCCGAAAGGGTATTGGAAAGGTCTTGCCGCTGTGAAAAAGCTAGCTGCAGCAGCCAAGGTCTCTGATGATGCCGCAAAGAAATGGCTGGTCAAACAAGCCCTTTGGCAAGTTTACCTCCCGACGCCACGCCATATCCCTCGGCCCAAGTTTGATGTCTCATTACCCAATGCAGTGCATCAAGCAGATCTTCTCTTCCTGCCCCACGACAAACTTCCTCATGGGAGAAAGGTTTACAAATACGCATTAACCCTTGTTGATGTGGCTAGCCGTTACAAAGCAGCAGAGCCTCTGACTTCGAAAGAGTCTGAAGAGGTGGCTAAAGCGTTTCAGAAGATTTACAGGAAGGGGCCTTTGAAATGGCCTCAACTCTTGCAAGTTGACCCTGGGAAAGAGTTTATGGGGGCTGTGACTAAGACCATGGAGGATAACAAAACGACCATTCGTCGCGGGCGGGTTGATATCCACAGAGACCAAGCAATTGTGGAGAGATCGCACCCTGGCTGAAAGGTTGTTTGGTTACCAGTATGCCGTTGAAATGAATATGCCCTCTGGCCGTTCGACTGCTTGGGTTAAAAGACTGCCAGATGTTGTCTCGGCCTTGAACAATGAAGTGACCCGGCTGACTGGCAAGAAGCCTGCTCAAGCAATCAAAGAGAAAGCCGTTTCTGCCAAGCCCGCGACTCCATATGCTAGGCCTGTTGGGGTTTATAAGAAAAAGCTCCCTCCCCGGGTGAGTGTGAGATATCTTTATTATCCCGGTGAGCTGGAAGGCGGTGGGAGGCGTGCGACTGATCCGATCTGGTCTTTGAAGGTCCACAACATCGAGAAGGTTGTCACCAAGCCAGATGCGCCTGTCGTGTATTATCTCTACGATGGGCCTAAGAGAGGCTTCGTCCGTGACGAGTTGATGATTGTGCCGCCGGGCACTCAGTTGCCACCAGCTGGGTTGTGAAACTCAATTGGTTCTGTGTGGATGCCGTCTGGCAGCACCCAACGCCTGTCGTAATAAGCGGAAAGGCCCAGCTTGTGCTGCTCGTACGTGAACATGGCCCCGTTGTGCATTCGAAAGCCCCTATTGGTGGCCATGTCCCTACCCCCGTGCAGGGCACTTTCGTACCTTTCCCAGCGAAGCTCGTTCTGCTTCTTGTTGACGCCCTTGGAGGACATCTTGGCCTCGCCGCTAGCCTCGTTTTCTATGTAATAGCACTTGCTGCACAGGGCGATGGCCCGTGTGCCTTCCTTCTCAAGCTTGAACAAGCCAGGCTCTCTGCCGCTCCACTTGTCCCACGCCAACCAATTCTTCTTCTCCGACTCGAACTGGTCGCGAAGTTCAGGGCGAATGGCCTCTTCCAGAGTGTCGTGAGCAAGAGCGAAGTACATGCTGTCCGTGTCCATCTGGATGAGCTCGAAGTCGCGCCTGTCGATGAAGTAATCTAGGAAGTCGTAATAGAACTCCAGCATGCGGAGCTTGGCAAGTTGGTACACAACAATGCCCACTTGAAAAGGGTGGTCGATTGTGACCTTTGGCTTGCGCAGCTCGATATTGTAAGCATCTCCGATCTCTTCGAGATCATCGAACAAGGGTGAGCGGAGATTCTTGTCGACCTCGTCCTTGTCAGTTGTGTACAACGTTCTTGTCTGGCGCTCCACAACTTCGATGAACTTGCCGTAAGCACTGTTGCCAAGGAGCTTGAACACTTCAGCAAGCAGTGCCTTATCCTTGTCAGCGTCGCCTTTCCTTTGGTTGTCGGCGACCTCGCGAACGAACCAGTCGAAGAGCTTTTTGGGTCTATAATCGATTGTGCGGTAGACTGCCGTGATCTTGAGTCCGCTGTTGAGATACCATTTCAAGAGGGGTGCGTAGATCAGCATCTTTTTCGCTGACAGCACACCCAGAAGCTTTTTCTGGTCGGGAAAGCGGGTTCGGCCACTTTCTTGGAGGTAATCGTGCATATGCTGTGGAACGCATTCGTTAGGCACTGCTTGGTTGATGAAGAGCGGTGGAAACTCTTCGAACTTCTCCCACAACTCTCGAGGGACTTCGATGTCCACCTCAGCAAATGCGAACCACCTGCCTGTATTCAGATTCATTTCAAGAACTCTCGCCGCCTGCTCCGGGGCGTTGTAATGCACAACCTTCTCTTTACCACAGGGCATCTCCTGCAGCATCGTGCTTGGGTAAAGGGAGTTAGCATCGAACCCCACAATCCGTTTCGTGATGCTGGCTAAGTCGTATTTGTGAGAACGGATGCGGGTTTCGCCGCGCACGTGTTTGCGGGTGAAGACCAGGCTTGGCCCGCCAACCACAGCCCCCTTCAGCATGGCGTAAGCTTCTGGGCCGGGGGCGTATAGGGCTGGAGCATTGCGGCCTCTCAATGAGCCTCGCAAGACGTATTGCATTGATACTCCTGGCAAGGAGACCGCGTCTTTGAAGATGTCAACCCCGAGGCCCGTGTAAAAGCCCTTCATCGTTTGGAGAGCTTCGAGGAAGGGAGACACGTCTAGATTGTTGTAATACTCCAGCCAGTCTCCGAATGTCTTCATGCCTTTCTCGTGGAAGAGGCGATTGCATTCTTCGTGCTCCTTTGGAGAAAGAACGACGGCGTTTTTGAGTTGTGAGTACCAGCACTCGTATGGGGGAAGACCAGGGTAATCCAGCTTGTCAGCGCTGTCAAACCACTCGTATGGGAGCCAGGACTTGGTCTGTGTCGCTCCATACGTCCTGACCCACTTGTCATACGTGATGCCTGGGGCCAAATAATTCATGATGTCCAAGAACTTGTAGCTGGGAGTGTTGATGAACATGATGCGTCCCTCTTTCTCCGCGGCGAAGACCCCGTTCTCTTGAGTGAAATGAGAAACAAAGTACTTGCGGATAAGCTTGAGATCGTAATGGCCTTGGGAGTTGAAGCCGACCGCAGGCACTTGGTTGCACCATTTGTCGATGAGCTTGAGTTGCTTCTCAGGAAGATTCTCAAGGTCTGGGGGCATATATTGGCCAGCCACATCCTCTCGGATGGCTGCGCTTCGCCGCTCCAGGGAGGCATAAAACAGCCCGATAAGCTCGTCAGGATCTTTGGAGCAAATGTACTCAGGCTCAGGGTTCAACGTGTCGGCAATGGAGACTGAGATGGGCACATGCTCGCTTTCATAACAGAGATCGCGTGTCGGGCGAGCTGCCTTGGTCTTGTCCTGGTACGCTTTGAAGTCGTAGACGATCGCGTGGGGATATGTTTTGTTTCTTTTCTGTGGGCAACGATCATTCCACCAGGGGGATGGTTGTTCGTGTTCCCACCTTTCCACCACGTTGTACCCAGCGTCTCGAAGCAACTGAGTTCATTGCAGAGTCTTTTGGTAAGCAACCATCCTTGTGATTGTAATGCCCCTTCGGTCAACATATACACCTTCGTCCCTCGTTCCCTCGGGGTAACATTCCTCGCAACCGTGCCAGAAACAACCGTGGAGGTGTTGGGGGGATGGATTTGTTTAAATGTAATTACGAGTATAAACGTCTTGAACTTGACAACAGCCTTCCTGTCTTTTATAAACAAATTATCTTATACTGGCAAAACATCGTATCAACCAAACCTAAAAATAAAAATGATGTTCTTTCTCAAACAATCTGGAACAATCGATTTATTACTGTAAACGGAAAAATGTTGTATATTTCGCATTGGTGTAGCGCAGGGATAAAACAAATCTCAGACTTGTTCGACTCCCATGAAAACCGTTTTCTTTCGTTTAACGACTTTCGCATTAAATTCAATCTCAAATGTAGTTTTTTGCAATATTATAGCATTATTTCGTCTATACCTCAAGGTTGGAAAAAACTCTTACAAGAAGATCCCCCAAACCCATCTTCACCTCCCTTCGCAATTTGCTCGCTGACATGTAAATCTATATATTGTACGCTGTTAGACCGTGAAGAATTACCGCCACCCACTTGCGAGAAAAAGCTGCTCGCGTATGGCATTAATGAAGGGGACATTAAGAAAATTTATCTTCTACCTTTTAGAACAACGAAAGAAATTAAACTAATGATGTTCCAATATAAAATTATTCATCATATTTTGCCAACGAATAGCTTGCTATACAAAATGAAAAAAGTTGCCTCTCCTTTCTGCCCATTTTGTCCATCCGAGTATCAAACTATGAATCATATGTTCGTACACTGTACACAAGCAAATTTTTTTTGGAACAAATTCCAAGAGTGGTGGTCTAATGCGAGTAATAAACAAATACATCTTTCAGAATTAGAGATTATGTTTGGAATTGTCTCTTACCACACGAGCTGTTTGGCCCTCAATCATCTTATTATTCTGGGAAAATACTCCCTATACGTAAATTCCTTAAATACAGTGAGGTGCAATTTTGATAATTTTATTTCGCTCGTGCACGACAAAATCAAACTAGAGAAATACATTGCTGTCATGTCAAACAACGAGAAAGAGTTTAAAAACAAATGGAATACACTTAGACTTTCAAACTGAGTAAAAATACAATTAACAGTACAAAACAGAACAAAATAGAATAAAAATACAAATGAATGATAAGTGTAATGGGCGTTAGGTTTTGTTTTGTATGTATCAGTGTAAGTTAGGTTTATGTTTCGTGTTAACCAAGTAAAATTTATTAATTTAGATAAAGTGTTAGTTCCGGTTATCGTAAGTTAATTTATATGTAAATATCCAATGCTTTTAATTTGTATGTAATTTATATGTAAATATGTAATAATATTGTAAAAGCGCACTTTGTAGGAATATCGTATTGTATGTGGTTGCACGAATTATTGTATTGTATGTAGCTTTATCTGTTTGTAAGTATTTGTTTTGTGTTGCAATAAAAAAAAAATAAATAAATAAAAAAAAATAAACAACCGTGGAACTGGAAAACTATCTTGCTTTCTGGGTGATAGCCGTCGACTGGAGCCCCACAAATATAGCTCTCACCGCCATGGCCGCATCTGTGATGGTGGATGTGAATGTCATGCTGTTTCGCCTCCCACTCCAGCCAGCACACTGCCTTGACACCGAAACCGCCTTCTGGGTAAAAGGCTTTCTCAAAAGCTGACTCCGGAGGGAGGACACGTTTCCCGGGGCAGTCGATTGTGGTTTGGCTTCGAGTACACGTCTTGGAGTGGCGCTTCAAGTTATCAGCCCGTGTGAACCTCCCACCACACTCGCCACAAGTGTAATTGTTTGTGACTTTATTGATATTGGTGATCAAGAAGGAGTGGCCCTCATGAATACCGACAGTCACGGTTGAAGCGCCCACCTTGTCGTAATTCGCAGGGGTGTGAGATAAAATGAAGTCACCATTGGGGAGAACAAGATATGCGGCAATTCCTTGCTTGAAATGCATTTCGATTTTAGAGAAGTGCCGCAAATTTAGCTGGCCTTGAAGCCCCGGATAAACTGCGAAGAAGCTTTCCGCGAGTTCCCTGGTTCTGCGAGTGTTGTAATCTCTACGAGCTCCCCAATGGACAGCCAAGCAACGAAAGAGACAAAGATTGTCGTTGAAATTGTCAAGGGCAATGACTTCTCTTTTGTTGCGAATCCAATCAGGAAGATGCCCGAGGCCTATTTGCAGTGGTTGTCGATCCAACACGACTTTGACATCAAGCAGGGCAGTGCGTTCGTAAACCCATTTGGTGTCAGGCCTGTTGAGTCTTGCGTTTTGAAGACGAAACTCTTCCTGGGCTTGCAGCCACTGTCGTGTCTCGGAAAGAGTGGCTAGCCAACGACTGTTGTGGTTGTTTTGATAAAACATTCTCAACTCCTCAGTTTCAGTGTTTCGTAACTCGAATGTGAAGTGTAAATTGATTGCGTGTCGTGTGTGAACATTTTGCTTGATTTTGTTCAAAATTCTGCCGACAAGAGAGTTTTCGAGATTGTTTACAAAGCGGAACCGGATTATTCGTCTGCCGTGTTCAACCCATCGATCAACCCGATCATAGATTTGAACAAGTTGTTCAAAATCTAGATCCGGTGGGTTGTTTTGAGGTTCGACCTCAGCATTATTGTCGTTGGCAGGCTCGATCCGCTCGACATTTCGTACCTGTTCGTCCAGCCAGGCAATCAGCTCGCGTTGATTGGCATCACGCCGTCTTCGCCGGGGTTGGGCCATTGCGTATATACAAAGGGTATGGATTTCTTCAATTGGTTTTGTCTTGCTTGCCATTGCGGGCGGGCTCGGGAAAAAACGCATTTGGCCCCCTGTTACGGGGTTTGAGGGAGGGGTATCCAAAGTAGTGGGTAGAGAGGCAGTCAAATACGGTTTTTTCAAACCCCTAAATAAGCGGGCCTCACGCGTTCGGCCCGCTTATTTAGGGGTTTGAAAAAACCGTATTTGACTGCCTCTCTACCCACTACTCACTGCAATATATAATACACACTTGGTTTCCTGTTAGAAAAGAACTTGCCCATGGAAGTAGTTGATATTTTTGGCGATGATTGTGGTCACTCTTTTTTACAGTTCAATCTCCCGTAACCGACCACACAAAATGAAAAACCAAGGTGGTCGCTCACGGGAGGTGGGTCGCTTTAATACAAGAGGTCAGACCACAGCGTGTTTTTTATACTTTGAATCATGTACAAAACACCGATCAGCACAAATTAATTAATATTATATCAAATTGAAATTGTGGCGCTAAAAACAAATTTTTCTTTTTATTGAACTTGTAATGTTACACACGATTCATTTTGCGTCTGCAGGTCGAAATGTGGACGAGTGGTCGCTTATCAGAAGTTAAAAACAATAGAAAGCTTCAAATCACCAGCGTTGAAGGTGGTCACGGTCGCTCACGAGAGGTGGTCGCTCACGAGAGCTTTCGACTATAAAAATTTGACTGGAAGAAATTTAGTATTTTGGAAAAGTGGTCGCTTAGGAGAGGTGGTCCCTTGAAAAGAGACGTTTTAACTACATTTCAGCCTGGGTACGTTCTTAAAATTCTGGCCAATCTCAGCCTCAACGTTGTTATAAAACAGATTCTTATTTATATGTATATATAAAAGGGTGTACACAGGAACGTACGTATCGCCTAAAGAGTACTGGGTACAGAGCTGCTTTGTTTCTCATGAACTCAGGAAATGTTTTGTTATGGCGTGTCAAAAGTGACAACAGCTGATCACGATGCCGTGATAATTAAGTGAACTAAACTAGGCCTAGGTACAGATTGCAAGAGACTGGAACATTACATGGGAACATTACATGGGATTTAGCGAAAATGGTTGGCGCTTTAAAAAATTAAGAAGTTTGCTTAACTTACTTTTGTCCGACTGTTGATGTCACATCCCGCTTGTACCAACATTTGCACCAGTTCCTTATTTCCCTGTAGCGTGGCCAAGTGAAGAGCTGTAAACCCCATGGAGTCCCTGGAATCCAGGTCACGTGACAGAGTGGCTGTTGTTAGGGCTTGAACAGCTTTAACGTCACGTGAGATGACAGCAGTATGAAGAGCAGAACATCCATAGGTAGTCTTCGCACTACTCAGATCCATATCTACGTACATATCATAAATAAAAGATAACCATATAATGCATACTAATTTAGCTTTCGGGCAGGGGGCAGGTGTTAGGGGAATCGGGATGGGGGAAGCCCGAGCTCGAGAGCTTGTTCGCAGGCTTCATTGATCCACCCTACTCCTCCTCCCAAGGGATGTTTTTGCGCGTTGTTTAAAATTTTTATAAAAATTAAAAAAAAAAACATTTATAATAACATCTGGCACCCCTAGCCGCACCATCTCCAACATAGATCAATAATATTGATTCTCACACAGACCCTCACACCTTGCTTCCTGGTTTAATACAAAGCACAGTGACGAATGGAGGTAGCAAATGTTTGCTTCACCCTTTACAAATCATCCAAGTATATGAGGTAAACCTTAGGGTTAAATTTCGTTTAAAACATGACACAGCAGGCTTAAGATTCTTGATCGCTCGACGATCCATAAGAGACAAGCCCGATAAAAGTCAGCGGACTGTATGTATGAAGTCTTGTTATAAACAACGGTGCCTCCGACACCAGGCGGGAATTCTAAAAACAGTTCGGCCTACCGCAATCGAACCACCAAGGATCAGACAGGTGACATTTTTCAGTCAAGCAAAGTTAACTATACCAATTTGTTCAAATCTTCGATATTAAATAAAACACCGAATAAAATTGTTGGTTAAATCATCGTGAGTGAATGAGCTAAGTGTGATTTAAGAACGTACTTTGAAATCATTTCCGCGCAGAAATTTGTTAATAAGCCACGTACACAAGAAGGAAAGAATGACGCGGGGACGCAATACGAGAAGAAAGGTCAACATTTACAAGCGTACCTTTTCAGAAAAAGTATACACGCTGTTTGTGCTTCACTCAGTACCCAGTCGAACACAGTTTCCTTGTCGATTTAAAACGAAAGCTGGGGCAAACATCTTCATATGCAAATCTCGTTTCAATGTGCACGCTTTAGCGTGAACGCACGGGAACAATTTCTTCAACGTGTAATCAGTACGCCTGTGATCCGCAGTGGAATGTCGCCAAGTCATTTTTCTTTGTCATTAAATCCTTGTTCAAACAAAGAACATGATCATTATTTATTGAGTGATCACTATTCCGCAAATGGACTTTTAATGGTTGACAAAGGTTGACCACGATAAGAGCTTTTTTATTTTTGTTTAATACTAAAACACTCAATAAACTTCAAGACATGTGATCAGAATATAAATGTCATGTATATTTTACGATCGAATATCGCGTGTCTATATCTATTTTTAAAAGCTGTGTAATCTGATAAATGTCATAAATGTTGGTTGCTGTCATTTTTCCACACCGTTATTTGAAACCACGGCTGTCACATTAAAAATGAGCTTCTAATTGGACCAATTGAACTGTCCATGAGTGCCACTATTTCATTCAGGCAAGACCATGGTTCTTTTATGGTTTCGGTTCTCCTCTCGAACCTCATCAGTTGCCGGGTTTGTATTTGTTAGTTGCTACCTTTCAGTAGCAGCGCATATTTTTTTTGAGAACGGTTAAACCATTCTGCTCGGCATAATTTTCAAACATGTATTTATACCCTTGGTGTGGATCGAATTTCCTTGTTTTCTATTGGCTTTTAAATAGAAATTTTGATCCTCTCTGCTTGAAGCTAAGCGTGTGTTTCTTTGGAGGGCATTATTTGAAAATTCGCGCAGACATTCGTCCAAAATATTACATAACTTTTATTCCTCTTCATCAGGCGTGAGGATCGCGTACGCCATCGTTATGATTGACAAGAATAACATGATGTGCATAGCGAGGTGTTGACACTACCTGTCAAAACGGGCCAATCAGAGGGTATACCAGGACCTGGTATACCGGAAAGTGCTTTTTAAAGGCCCATATTCACCCAATCTGCTTTGCGCGCTTGTGTTTTTGTTTTGAAACGGTTCAATTGTTCAATGTAGCATTATGATTGGCTGGCACGTCGATTTTTTGATTTTCCGTCTGTGCGAAAATCAGCCCGGATGCGCAAAGCAGACTGGGTGAACATGGGCCTTTGAAGAAATGTTTACAGGCTCCGCTGACCGCCTTCTCCCCAGTTCCCCCGCGATTTTTCCTTTTTTTTACTTCGCGCGTTCCCCTCTATCTCGGAGCCTGGAACAGGCTAACAACACTCAGAATGCACGATCACTGCAATCATGCAACAAACTGGATCTAGCTAAATCAGTGGCGACCGACAGAATTCATCGTAACGATTTTACGACGTTTGAAAGAATAATCTACGATCAATTCTACAAACACCTTTACATTTACATTTTTTTACACTGTAAATAAATTATTTATTTATTTCTCCAAACCTTAGCAGATGATAATACAGAATTGAATATAAGTTAAAAAAAAGTAACAAACTTCTAGCTTATTGCCAATCTGACTTTAGATCACTTCATAAAGTCACTTCACAGCACACTTACATCCATGCTTGAAACTATACAGTAGTAGTAGAGACATAACCAATTGGAGAAATTAATACCCCTTGTATAAACCACGATGGCGAACAGAGCTATGACTGCTGTTGAGTTCTTGTACATGAGAAGAATCCCTTTGAAAGAAGGCGATGATGTCTTTGCGAAAAACAAAGGAACATTCGAATATAATCCTTGCAGATATTGTGGTTTAAACTTCACACAAAGCCACTCACTCGTGGAGCATCAAAAATATTCTTGCAAGAAGCTTCAAACAGAAAAACGACCGAAAGTGATTTGCCCTGGTTGCAATCTGGAAGTTTCTAAAACAACAGCTTACAGACACAGAAAAAATGGTTGCCCGTCTTTGAAAATAAATCCTCGAGCCCGCCTCAAACATGAAGCGGATTTGGCGGCATCCCCGATGGCTGTTCGAGATGTTTTTGCCAAGTCAAATGTCAGTTGGCATGAGCTGAATGCATGGTTTGACGAGCAAGAACAAGAACAAAAACCATTTAAAAACAAAAGCTTAGAGGTTCTTGATCCTTTAAATGACATCCGTGACTTAAGCTTTGTTTCGGATTACATCGCAGATAAGAAATCACTCGCAACGTTTCAAACTGAGTTGAGTGGTTATTACCAATTGAAAAAACGCCTGAACTTTGTATATCAATGATGGCGACAACACAAGTGTTCATGAACTTTCTCAAATCGAGAAACACTGGTCTGAAACAAAAGAGCGCCGACTGGGTGATAGCCAGACAAAACTCCATTGGTGCATCAGAGATCTCTGCCTTGACAGGATCGTCGCCGTTTGAATCACGGCAAAGCTTGCTCTTAAAGAAAATACAGCCAACACATATGCTCAACAATGCGGCTTGTACCTGGGGCAATCTGTTCGAACCGCTTATTCGCAAGTATTTTGAGCAAAAACATTCTGTTTTTGTTTTTGGTCATAGCATCTCTCTTAATCTAGCAAGAGAGCATCCACTTTATCGAAAGGTCACTTGTAGTCCAGACGGATATTTTCAAGACAAAGATAACGGCTTAAGATTGTTAGAGTTTAAATGTCCGTTCAAGCGAAAAATAGCTATTAATAGAATTCCTAATTATTATAGTGATCAGATACAAACAGGGCTTGCTTTGAGCGGTGATATGGTAAACAAAGGTCTGTTTGTTGACGGCTATTTGAGAATGTGTTCTTTAAACCAGATTGATCCAAGTTTAGCACACAATCATTTTCTCAACGGAGGAAAAGAATATAAAACGAAGTGTGACACAACACTTGCGTGGGGAGTTTGTTATTTATTTAGCAAACGGACGATAACAAGAAACCAAAGGTCAATCATCGATGTCGGCTCACTCACATCGAAACAATTATTTGAGAGAATTATGTCTTCCATTGCTGAGAAAGATATATGGTGTTGTTATGGTGCTGTAAGAATGTCGTTTAGAAAACAGGACGAAGACGAGGAGTTTTTGCGTTATACTCGTATGCAAAAAGTGTTTTCAGAGGGTTCAGAAAACCCTAAACCAGTAGCTATGTTCGCATGGAAGCTTCTGGATATAACTGAGATTGGGGCGCCAAAGCAACCAAACGTTTTGAATAATATTTAAACGTCGGTCGAGCGTTTTCATAACAGCTTGGCAAGCCTTCGAAAAAAAATAACCGAACACTCTGAAGAGGCAGCTGAAAGCTATCACAGCCAAAAGAAAAATGCTGCCGCCGTAAGGGCTGGAGACGAAGAGCAAATGTTAGCATTTCTCATGGATAAACTTGCTCAAGGTTATTAATAGCTGCTTTCCAATACCATTCATTTCTTAGACGTGTAGCGGGCTTCTGATGTCTTATGTATGATAAGATTTTGTGTTTTCTTGGCCCTTCTGTTAAAATTAGCTTTAAGAGCTTATGAATTATGAACTCATAAGATATCACGCTTGGAAGATGATCTCTTATGCTTGAGTAAACATAGTTAATTCGCCTAATTTTGTCATCGGTTAATCTCTGAGGGGGTTCCCCTAGGATACAACTCAACAATAGAGTTGTGTGTTTATTGAAATCACTGCGTTCTATTTTTTTAAGAATGTTTCGTAGAGCGTCAATTGTTAAAAATAATGGATGAATATTTCGTTTTGCCATTTCTTTACGTATTTCTAATAAAACCTTCTCACTGCCGCTTATGCTTTCTAAAGAGTAATTTCCGAGTAACTGATCAAGGCAATATTTAAAATTATAATTTATTCTGCATGGTGTTGTAACTTTCATATTTTTTTCTTTATCGTAGAGGTCTTTATGAGAAAAGACAGCTCCGTATATTGTTTCAATGCAGTTGCATTCTCTGCAGACAAGTTCTGTTGAATCATGAATGCGTGTAAACGATCCACCACAGCTTTGACACGATTCAATGCTTTTATCTGTGCTGTCTAGAATGATAAGAAACTTGTTTTCGCGATATTGTTGGATTAATTCTTGTCTCGCTGACAAACTAAGATCTTCGAAAATGATTTGAAGTTTTTCTGTTAGTTGTGAGCGGTGAAGCTCTTTTAGATAACTGCTTCCATAGAAGCCACACAGCATGACTTGCTTGTGTTTTATATCCAAGACATCTAGTTGCGTCTCGTATTCTTTATTTTCATCCATACGTCTAACAATAGACAGTTGCGTGATAAAGCGCTCAATATGTTGCGACTCCGTCATGTTTATTTTTAGAAAATGACAAATGTTCAATTGGCTAACAATAGATTTACACGTGAAAAACAAATGACGTATGGAATTCTTGAGTGCCCCTGCGTTCCAGAGCGCCCCGTTTTCAGCTTTTTCAAGAAGTAAAAAATTTTTTTTAAAAAAAATTATTTTTTTGCTTTTTGAAAAACCTGAAAACGGGGTCACTCTGGAACGCGGGGTCACTCAAGAATTTCATACGTCATTTGTGTGATTACGTCATATCAATACCCGCGGCTATAAAGACGTTCGTTCTGAAGTTCGCGTTGTTTATGGTTTATCTCTCAAGATTTGTAGATTAAAACCTGAATTTAATCTTTCAAATCTGATTTGGACACAGCTGTGAGACGATTGAACTTTTTTTGAAACTCTTCCTTGACTTCTTTGCGAAGTTCGGTTTTGATCTTGTCTATATCTAGCGCTGGAGTTTGCCTGTCTCCTTGTGTAGCCTTTTTTTCACCAGAGCGAATCAAGACTTTCAGTTCGTGATATTTTTCAACCTCGCGAAGAATGATTGAAAATTCTGAATCACTGATTCGCTTGTCCGTCAGAGCTTTTGAAACCAAGTCATTGACAGAGTTTCGTTTAACAAGGGCGAGTGTGTAGATTTTTTCATGTTTGGTGATTTTTCTTTCGAGCCTTTTACCGAACGCAGTAAGACCAGCTGATGAAAACCCTGAAACGGCGGCAATGCCAGCTAGTGCGGGACTTACGATAATCCCAATTCCTGACAAAGCTGTTGCCAAGGTTGCAGAAGACAAACCCGCAGAAATGAAACCAAGGCCAACAGCTGAACCGTGAACAACAGAGCGGGTTCGTTTGTACTTCTTAGCGACCTGCCTATAATGACCGGCTTCTGACTCAAGCTCTTTCTGCAGGTCTGAGATTTTTTTTAGACGGAAGTCATCACCATTTGGCAACACTGGGTAGAGCGGTTGTGTCTCGCTGTATTCGGGGGCCGATGGAAGCACATTGGCAGAACTCATGGCGTGGGTATATATAAGATTTTTTAATTTATCTCAACTTCAAATTCTAAGGGCATGTCATTGAAGTTGAAGAGGCCATTGTTCTCATCCATCACTGACAGTGATATGCTATTTACATAATCACCAGACGAGACTTCACGCAAGACATTCTGTTGTGTTGGTTCGTAGAGAATTTTCTCAAAAGCTTTTCCACGAATATCAAACCGAGCCAAAACTGTCGAAGGCTTACCATTGAGTAAGTTCTGTTCTTTATCAACCAGATCACAGTGGATGAAGTAAGTGCTTGGTGATGTGAATTTTTTAGTGGTTAAATGAGGGGGTGTTTCTATGTCATTGCCAAATAATAATCTAAGATTATTGGAAAGACCTATTAGATATTTACCCCCTGGGTTCAAAATAACCATAGCGCCAAGAGTTGTATATGGTTTTACATTTATCTCCATATTCTCTTCTGCGTATTTATCAACTATCGTGTTTGCCAAAGTACTAGGAGTGTAAAAACCAGGCTCAATGTCAATTATAACGGGTTGGGTCCCCGAGCTTAATGGTTTTACTGATATTTGTCCTCTTTGTTTCAAAGTATGCCACGAATTGAAAATTGAGCAAGAGACAAGCCGGATATAACTCGGTTTCGGAAGCGGGTGGTCGAAGTAGAGCGTGTGAGGGTTCGAAGGTGCGACGATTGTTAACACAACCATGATTGCATGTATATAATTACTTTTTTAAATATAAATATATACAATCATGTTTGGCAGACGGTCAGCTGGATTTAATCCTAATTCACTTGGTGTAAACATCGGCGGCCACAATTACGGCCCCCCACCCCCTTTTAATTCAACCCCAAACGCCTATAGCCATGTAAAGCCACCCCCAGATCCACTAGCCTGGATGGGAACACCGGAGGCAGCAAAGCTATCTGCCGCGGCCAAGGCCAAGGCGTTTCCCGCGCGCCGATATGTCACACTTTGAAGTGCAAGTAGATTTTAGCGATGACCGCAAAACCGCCACAGTGGAAGTGCTTTACAAAAAGGGCCCTGGCTCATGGGCGCTCGTTACAAGAATGCCCCACAAAGATTGGACTCAAGCCATGAAAGACGCTTTGGGTCTCCATCAAGACGGTGGTTTCCCTTATCAGTTATCGTTAGGGCAACCAGAAAAGTCAATCCCAGCTGTTGATTTCTCCACCACAATAGACAAGGATATGATGATTGGCGCAATCTTGAACGACGAAGCGCAAAAGATTTACGTCACGCCAACTGATTATTTCACAACGAAATACAGAAATATCTTCAGGGACACACAGATTTCATTCACAACCGCGAAATACGGTAGAAAGTGGCTAGGCGGGCCGCATATGAGTTTTTGGCCACAACAACTCTCATTCGCCCTGTGGTGTGCAACAACCGGCTGCGGAATCTCGCGTGACATTCTCTTCGATAAGAACTCCAGTCTATCCATAACCCCCCAGCTCCGGTCGTTTTACCGGTTTCACGTTTATTTCACAACAAGGCGAATACTTTACAAGATGGGTGGGGAACAAAGCGTGAGTGCTTTGCCAAACGACCCCCCATTTTCCCAGAAAGACAACAAGTATAACATCGACGCGTACAAGAAGATTTGCATAGAGTTCGGACCCCAGTTCTGACTTCCGTTTCACATAATTGCAGTCACCGCATACATGCAGAAATGATGCGAAAAGCTTCCACACAAAGCAAGCACGAGGAATTAGCCACAAAGTATGGGGTCTATTATAGTTGGCTGTTGCAACTGGAATACTTTGATGCTGTAAGGTTTACAGCCATAGATCCCATGCACAATTTGTTCCTGGGAACTGCTAAACATGTTTTTAAACTCTGGGTGAAGAAAAATTTGTTAACCAAGAAAGACCTTAAGGTTTTAGAACAAAAGATCAATTCTTTTGACGTTGGAACAAGATTTGAGCGATTACCGCATAGAATTGCATCAAACTATGGTGGTTATACTGCATCACAATGGAAGAATTGGACACTGATTTATTCTATGTTTTGTTTGAAAGGTTTACTCTCGGAAAATCATTTAAGATGCTGGCAGACATTTGTTCTTGCTTGCCATTATCTATGTTCTCCAGTTATGTCCAAGACTGACCTGCTTAAAGCTGACTTACTGTTTGTGAAGTTTGGTGAAACATTTGAACGATTGTACGGAAAAAGGCTGTAACCCCAAATATGCATCTTCATTGCCATTTAAAGGAATGTTTAATTGACTGTGGACCAGTCCATGCATTTTGGTGTTTTAGTTTTGAACGTTTCAATGGAATTCTTGGAGCCATGCAAGTAAATGGGCGGCCTGTTGAAGTACAGCTCATGCGAAAACTACTGGCTGGACGGTTTGTTTGGGATGTAAAATTTCCAAATGAATTCAAAGATAATTTTATGCTTTTTTTTGAACAAAAGAGAACCGATTTGTCTGAAAGCTTTATTGTGAAAACTGCTACACAGCTATTTAACAGTGCCTGTTGCTTGAATCTGGGAGACTTCCAGTGGAGTGATCTTACCCTTGTTCATTTTCCAAACACATTTAAGCACTTTGTAATGGATCAAGATGAACTGAGGGTACTTCTTGGATGCTACAAGACATTGTACCCCATGGAAGAAATTGAACTCTCCTTAAGGGTTGCGCGGAAATATTCAAATGTTTTGCTGGGAACTGAAAAGTTTGGATCAAAAGATGGATTGCCGCAATTTGAGGTCAGCGAGAATAATGGCTTCCTGGACTGCCGAGGATTGCTCCATTGATATCTCTGCACCAAGCAGACCTGGAGTTGTGAATTTCTACATGGTGCATAGAGTAAAGCTCAATGGAGAGTTACGCCAGCATGCATTTGCCATTGTCTGGTGGTATGAAATATGATTATAAACCATCATCCCCTCCTCTATTCTTGAAATCAAAGATATTCTATGTGGGAAAGAGCCAATGCCACAGAACAGTGAAGTTTACTATAGTTCTTATGTGAAGCATTACTTAACATGTATTCATTTATGTTAAAGTGAATAGTGGTGGATATTTGCTGAACTGTAAGAAGGAGTGAGGTACCATAAATTAATAATACATGCATCCATCACTCTTCACTGGCATTGAGTTAAAAACGTTTTTCAGTATATGCCAAATCAGTGGATAGCCAGCCCAAAATAAATACTATACATCTGACAAATGGGGAAAAATATTGCATGTCAAATCCAAAACAATGACTGGAGATGAATAGCAAATGATCGATATTCTGAAATTATTGAGTAGCTGCCAATCAGAGAACACACAAAACACTTTCCACTGGTTTGGTATACTAAAGAGTATTATTAAATATTGCTTTTTATTTAGCTTTCAAAAAAAGCAAGTGCTCTTAAAGCTGTTTCTGGAAAACAATCAGAGTATCACGTGAGATCCAAATTTATTTGGGCAGGACAATCTATTATTCTTCTAAGAGTGTGGAAGTTACCAAATAAAAACAACTTTTTATTGTAGTAATCTTGTAAATAATTACCTTATGTGATGGAAGTTATAAAGTTGAATTAAAGTTGTTGATTGAAGAAGTACCTTCCAGATACCAAATCGCAAACAGTGACCAGTTCAAAGGGGAATATCTCAAGAGTCCTTAGCACACCTCAGTCATATACTGTCCAAAGTGCAAACTGCCGTCTATACATAGCAATCAGTTTTAAGCATTTCTTTCCTTTTTTCAAAATTCGTGCTTATTATTGTCGATTTACCAGGTTCTGTAGTGTGCTTAAGGGTCAGAGGACCGGGATGAAGGGGGGAAGTAAGTGAGACATCGTAAACAGGTTGCTTGGAACTACATAGCGATTTACATTGTTTTCCCCGATTTGACAGCTTTATAGATGTTTCCGTCAAAGCGCGGCTTTAAGCAATAGTTTACGGGTAACGTAAAGATGTGTAGATGTGACTAATAAACATTTACGCTAGCTTTACGTAAAATTTACAAACGGACACTTAAAGTGCAAATTTACGCAAACTTTACATCCTGCGTCAAATTAAATCACCAACTTTACGCTCGCTTTACGCAGGCTTTACATCCCGATCACGTAAATCTACCTTTATCCACCTTTACGGACAACGTAAAGTTGGTGTAAAGTTTGTTAACCAACTTTGTTTACCAAACTTTGTTTTTGTTT
>JAJLRJ010000005.1:48230393-48540393 GCA_024195265.1 Dendrophyllia cribrosa | reverse complement strand
ACGGTCGCTTCTGGCATTGGGGCTATAAAACGAATAAGGCGCCTTGTCCCTCAAGCGACTTTGCATCTAATATATCAAGCTCTGATTCAGCCACATTTTAACTATTGTAATATTGTTTGGGGAAACTGCGAGATAACTTTGCAGAACAAGATACAAAAACTACAAAACAGGGCAGCCCGTGTTTTGACTTATTCAAATTATGACGCTGATGCTGGTCACTTGTTTGAGCTCCTGGGATGGAAAACCCTAGCTTCCCAACAGCAAATACAAAGAGCCACAATGGTCTATAAGTCTCTGCACGGTTTAGCCCCAGACTGTTTATGTTCTAAATTTGAAAGGCGTGAAACTGCCTATAACCTAAGAGACTCTGAGAATAAGCTTAATGTTCCATTGCCGCGCTGATGAATTGTCCATGGATAAATAAAGATTTAAAACAAAAAAACGCAGAGTGTACGACCCAGCTGAGGCAAACCGACGGGGACTCTTGAAATAAAATGCTCTTTGTCTAACTCTGTCGTCGAACTTCCGTACTTAAAAGAGGTCGATGGCACATTGAAACTGAAGAAAAGCCACGCTTACTACTACCAAGTTCACGGGCCATTACTCCTGTCTGAAACCGAGTGGGTTGGTTTTTTTTTGTTCTGTGTAAGAATGACTATCATTTAGAACGAATCAGATCAGACAGTCAAATGTTAACGATGAAAGACAAGCTAGACCAATTTTATTTTGAATATTTCATGCACAGTGTAATGAAAAGTTGATGTTAACATTGTTCGGCAGCGGTCCACAGACGGTTCAACGGTCCACAGACAAAACTACACGGCAGTCATAAAACATCCTCAGCGGATTTTAATGTCCAAACTAAGACCGTAAAAAACTATGGTAAAAACTCGTCAACAATTCTCTCCACGAACTTTTTCACAACACCACCACGAATCCATGCTCGCGCGATGCTCGCGCCATTTTAAATACGTCATAGCGAGTTTGAATTTGAAATAGAAATGTAACCAATGTGCGCACTCGTGCGTAGTGGTAACACACGTACAATCCGTCACGCAAATAAAGTTCAATTAAGTTTTTTTCTTAACATTTTCCCCCTCCCCTCACTGGGAGGTTTAAGACAAGTGTGTCCTTAAGAAAACGACAATTACACTTTCTCGACATGTAGTGGCACTAATTTGTGAACTGGTCTAACTACTGTCCTGGTTCCACATTGAACCTTGGCTACCCTGGTTCGTCCAGGGTACGTCTCCACGATTCGCCCTAAGGGCCAATGTCCTCTTGGGAGATTAGAATCAAGTGCGAGTACAACATCTCCTTCCTTCATGTCAGCAACGACTTCGGTCCACTTTGGTCTTGTGTTTAGCATCGGCAGATACTCCTTCATCCATCTTGTCCATACGTGTGAAATCAGCTCCTGTACTTTGCGCCATCGTTTATGAGGGTTGAAATCTGTGGTGTCGACATTCTCAGGAGCGTATTGGCCACCCATCTGCCCTTGTAGAAAATGATTCGGGGTTAAAGGCACATCATCTTTCAGATCTGCAGACTGATACGTCGACAGACGGGAGTTAAGAAGACTTTCAGCTCCAGTGCAGACGGTAATAGCTCCTCATCTGTCACCTCACTGCTGCTCAGAACTGCGTAAATTGCCTTTTTGCCCCACCAAAATGAGGAGCACCTGGGGGATTGAAGTTCAACTTAACACTTTTACTGACTGTTGATCGCCGATCTTATCCTGGTCTAGTCGTTTGACCAAGTCTCTCAGCTCATTGGCAGCACCAACAAAATTGGTTCCACGGTCGCTGCATACTTCTTCTGGGATCCCTCTCCTACTGGTGAATGGAGCAAACGCATTCAAGAAGCTGTCAGTATCTAGTCTCCAGGAAACTTCCAAGTGAACGGCGCGAGTTGTTAAGCAAGTGAAGAGGCAAATCCATCTCTTTTGGAGTCTTAATCCACGGCCTTGAACAGTGATGAAAGGCCCGGCATAGTCCACTGCGATCTTAGAAAACGGACGTAAACTGAAGCCAAGCCTTGTCTTGGGATGAGGTGCCATAATCTGACTTGCAACTTTGTTCTTTCTCCTTTTGCACATATTGCATTCCCTTTCCCACTCTCTGATTTCTTCTCGGGCGGCTATGATCCAATATTTTTGGCTAACTTGCGACAATGAAATTCGTTCCAGCTGAGTGACTTGATAACGCGTGATAGTCTTCACAATCAGCTTTGTAACCCAGTGGCCCCTTGGTAGAATCATTGCGTATCGCGCGTCATACGGGAGAAATTCGGCAAAACGTAAATGGCCATCGGAGCGAATGCAACCTTCTTCATCCAACTTGGAGCATAGCTTCGTTAGTTGACTTTTGCTTGGTATCGGTTTTCTTGAGCTCAAAGCCAAGTACTCGTTGCGGAACGCCTGACGTTGTGCTAAACGCACAATTTCCTCTTCTGCTTCTTTTATTACCTCTGGTAGTAACTCCCGGCCTACCCTTCTGTTATCATTGCTTTGCATGTTGTACACCATTTTCCTTACTCTTGCACGAATTCAAACCAGGTGCGTCCAACTGGAAAAATGCTTTGGGTCAAGCTTCCATTCTTCTAGCGTTACGGTTTGCTCTTTAGGCACTTGTTCCTGAGGGTAACATGTCAGAAGGGTTGCACGGACGTTTGCTTGTTCCTTCTTTTTTGACGTCTTCATTTCCGGCATCTCTCTTAACCTGTTTTGGATTTCCATCTTCGATCATTCGCTGAAATCTTTTGTCAACCAATCAGGACCGTTCCACCACAGGTGGCACTTAGCTAACTCTGAAGGAGTGGTTCCTCTCGTACACAAATCTGCTGGGTTTTCGTCGGTAGAGACATGCTGCCATTTCGACGGCTCGGTAAACATTTGTATCTCCCCAATTCGGTTAGCTACGAAAGGTCAGAAGTCTTTGCCACGCCCTCGGATCCACCATAATACATCTGTACCGTCGGAATAAAAGGTCATGCTCCGCGTCGTTTCTTTCAGGACTGTCAACAGTGACTGTTAAACGCAGGCCCAGGATTGCGCCCATCAGCTCCAGTCTCGGTACTGTCATTGGGGTCAATGGCGCTACCTTGCTCTTAGCTGCAATCAGGCGGCTTGTGACGGACGCATTTTCGTATTCATATCGGAGATATACAACAGCACCATATGCTTGCTGAGAGGCATCGACGAAAGTAACTATCTGCTTTGACTTGACTCGTTCAACTTTTCGTAGACAGCGAGGGATCTTCACCTTGTCCAGATTTCGTAACTGTTGAAACCAAACTTCGATTTTGTCTGTGACATCTTGAATTTCGTCGTCCCAGTCATAACCTCTTGACCATAGTTCCTGAATTAGAATTTTCGCAACAATGATGAATGGGCCGACGAAGCCTAGCGGGTCAAAGATTGATGCTACTTTACGAAGGACGTTCCGCTTCGTTATCTGGAAACTGAGGAACCTGGAGAAGCAACCAAGGTAAACACGTCTGCGGTACTGTTCCATGGGACTCCCAATGTCTTGGTTATCGGATTTTGCCCACCGTTAATCACGATTTCTGTGGCTCGGTCTTCTTCAGGAATAGCTTCAATGACTTTCGGGGAATTTGATATCCACTTCCTCGCTTGCATATTAGCCACTCTCCATAACGCTTTCAACTGATGGTAGAGTTCAACACCTTTTTCATCGTCTTCAACATTGTCAATTGAATCATCCATGTACGTTGACTTAAGAACTGTCTCGGCAGCGAGTGGGTAACGGTCTTGATTTCTTCGGGCATTCTCTTGTGCAACAAACTGCGATTCCATAGGGACAGCGTTCTTTCCGAAAACAACACGGCTAAACTCGTACACATCTGGCTGTCGTTCGCAGTCAAGGTCTCTCCACAGCAGTCGGAAGTAGGGATGAACTTCCTCTTTGATTTCAATTTGAAGGTACATCTCTTAGATGTCACAGACGATCCCAACTGGGTTTCGGCGGAAATGGACAAGGACGTTAAAGAGATCTTGCTGTAATTTCGGTCCAGCAAGGATCATGTCATTGCGAGAAGTTCCCTTACATTTGGAGGAGCAGTCAAACACGATCCTCACTTTGGTGGTTGTTTTGTCCATCCTTACGACAGGAAAATGAGGTAAATACTATGCGCTGACAGGTGTCTGCTGGTCTGGAGGCACTTTGCGCAGATATCCTTTTTCAACATAGGCTTCGATCGTTGCTTGATACTCTTTGGCGACTCAGTCATTCTTCTTTAAATTCTTTTCGGTGCTCTGAAGGCGGGATAAAGCCATCGGTTTTGTGTCGGGCAGGTCGAGCTTATCCTCTTTTCAAGGGATTCCAAGGGATTCTTGTACTTTGATCAAAGCAAGCTTCTCTTCGGTAAGCACAAGTTTGTCGACGCTCTCCGTGCCTGAGTTTTCAATTTCCCAGAATCTTTTAAGGCTTTGATCAATGTCAATACACGAGTCTCCTCGGCGATCATACGAAACGGGTTCTCTTGTAAATAAGGCTCGAATAGCGTGAGATCATGTTTGCGGGATTTCGTTTTTGTCAGGAGAAACAATGCAGGTCGATCCGAGTGGTCCCAGGCGCGCGATAGGTCCATTTTGTCCGCGGAGGTCGACATGTGAATAGTGTAGATCGGCATTGTCTTTGCCAATCAAAAGATCGACAAGTCCATCGTTTGCTGGTTTGGGAAAGTCGCACTGTAGAAGGTGAGGCCACTTACTCTTACATTCTCTCCAGTTTACTACTCGGTAACCACCAGTGACGTTTTGCGGGCATGTTGTGACGCTGATTTCTTTTGCAAATCGCCAATTGACACTTTCGAGCTGTATCCTCAACGGCATTGACTGAAACGTTCCCACTGTATCATTGAGCACATCAACTTGAACTTTCTGAAAAGGCTCTTGTAGTTCCAGGACACCGGCAATTTCTTTGTTTAGAAACGTTTCATTTGAGGCGTCGTCTAAGATGGCGTTCACCTTTACTTTTCTCCCATTAGATTTTATCCACAGAGGGACAGTTCGTAACGAATAAGGTTCAATCGGAATCTCGATATTGCAGGTCATGGTCACTGCTGGGGGTGGAACCCCCTCCCGTGGGGGAAATAGACCCCTTCTATCTTCGGGGGTGGTCGATACAGCCATTATTTCGGAACCATGTAGAAGGCGGTGATATATTCGCGCGCAGCCATCTATTCCACATATTTTCGATCTTCTACAATCCTTTCCTCGGTGATCGGAGGCCAGGCAACGAAAACAAAGCTTCTTCTCTTTAGTGAACTGCCAACGGTCGTCAACGCATTTGTTGTGGAACTGCTTACAAAACCACATACCATGGTCATTTCTCTGACATAGAGAACACGGTGGCCTCGCATTTCTTGTTTCATCCTCACTTGTAAATGAATGGAAATTTCGCCCTCTACCTGAATCCGGGTACTTTGAAAATCTTGCTGTTGTAGTATTTGCAGCCGTCTTCGATTCAAATCCGTTTGCCATTTCTGCCGCTTCTACTCGGAATCTGGCTTCTTCTTTTGACCAATCTCGGAATGTCGTGACTGATTTCTCTTTGGCGTGTTTGCTCATCCAACGGCTGTAGTTTTGTAGCTGACGTTCAGGCAGCTTTTTCACAAGCAGGCTGTGTAGCGTTCCATCTTCCAACTCTCCATCGCGACCCTCTGCTTGCAGCTTAACCACGAGTATTCCGACAAGGTCCGCAAACTTCTCGAGTGCTTGGACATCATTGATTCGGATTGTAGGTAGCTTTTCCAGCTGATCCATATACGCTCTTAAAAGCTGTCGCGTACCACCAAACTTAGTCTGAAGAATTTTCTTTGCTTCGTCATACTCAAGGGGTGAGACACCCAGTCCTCTAATGGCCTCCAAAGCATTGCCAGTCAGGCTCTGTCGCAGTCTTGCTATCTTGAGATTTGCAGGCTCGGTCGATGCGTCAACTAAACTTTCAATCAGCGCCCAAAAGTCTTCAAACATACGTTTGTCACCATCAAACGTTGGGACTTCTAACGGCTTCAAGAAACGGTTTCGGTTGTTGGGAATGAAGCAATTCTCGCCTCCCTGAATCTGCCTAGCCGGTTGCTGCTCGCTGTTGTTTGTAGCATTTCCAGTGAATGACGTGTACGCAATGGTGGTCGTGTGGTTTTTATATCACATTTTGTCCTTCTTGAATGGCTGTTTGTACTTCGTTTTCGATTGTTTCTGTTTTGTGGAATACTTTGTTTTTGCCTGCCGTGTCTCCCACTTCGATGTAAAAGGCGGAAAGTTCTTCCAAAACGTCCAACATATTTTCGAGCGCTGTCCACAGCTGTTCAATTGCACTTTCGATCATCGGTATTTCTGAATCCTTAACGCAAAGTTTTTCCAATTCGTGTCTTCGCGGTTCGTTTCCAGCTCTTTATCCTGATTATCGCGGAGTCCATTTTCCTTTGTTTATCGGCTTCGGTTTGTTTGGTTTCTTCGTTTTCTTGGACACCATCGGTCGCTTCGTTGTCCGCAGACTCCATCACTAAAACGATAAAAAACAAAGCAAAAGCTCAAATTTGAACGAGAATACCAGAAAATGTTCGGCAGCGGAATTCAACGGTCCACAGACAAAACTACACGGCAGTCATAAAACATCCTCAGCGGATTTTAATGTCCAAACTAAGACCGTAAAAAACTACGGTAAAAACTCGTCAACAATTCTCTCCACCAAATTTTCACAACACCACGATTCCTCGCTCGCGCGATGCTCGCGCCATTTAAAATACGTCATAGTGAGTTTGCATTTGAAATAGAAATGTAACCAATGTGCGCACTCGTGCGTAGTGGTAAGGCACGTACAATCCGTCACGCAAATAAAGTTCAATTAAGTTCTGTTCTTCTTAACAAACATGATTTTACATGCATCGTTTTATTTTTGCGAGGGCCATTAGGACTTAAGTGGACTGGAAAACCCCGGGGGAGGGACTCCCATATAAAAATGACGGGTGGTGGTGGTGTGGTTTTTATATCACATTTTGTCCTTCTTGAATGGCTGTTTGTACTTCGTTTTCGATTGTTTCTGTTTTGTGGAATACTTTGTTTTTGCCTGCCGTGTCTCCCACTTCGATGTAAAAGGCGGAAAGTTCTTCCAAAACGTCCAACATATTTTCGAGCGCTGTCCACAGCTGTTCAATTGCACTTTCGATCATCGGTATTTCTGAATCCTTAACGCAAAGTTTTTCCAATTCGTGTCTTCGCGGTTCGTTTCCAGCTCTTTATCCTGATTATCGCGGAGTCCATTTTCCTTTGTTTATCGGCTTCGGTTTGTTTGGTTTCTTCGTTTTCTTGGACACCATCGGTCAATTAAGTTCTGTTCTTCTTAACAAACATGATTTTACATGCATCGTTTTATTTTTGCGAGGGCCATTAGGACTTAAGTGGACTGGAAAACCCCGGGGGAGGGACTCCCATATAAAAATGACGGGGGTGCTCGTTGTACCTCTTAGGGGTCAAAATTTGCAGATTGGTACCGCTTAGGGTAATTAAATCTGAAATGACTACAGTTAGAATGATCACGGTACCTTTTAGGGTATTGAACGGAAACATTTGAAAGAATGTCATGTGTCGGTTTAGAATTGGTACCTCTTAGGAGTAAAACTTAATTTGAGCCACGCCCATCAAACGAGATTCTGGTACCTTCGAGGGTGTAACCGGTGTTCTTCAAAAACTTCCAACGAGCACACCGTCATTTTTCCTTGGACCCCCCGGGGGGAGGGGACTGCAAACATTAGACAAGAAAGTGAGTTCGAGTGATCATGTTCCACTTAGATTAATGGTCTTTTGAAATTGGTCAGAAAACAACAAACACTCCAGATCTGATTTACTGAACCTCCTAAAGCAAGAGGCTGAACTCTGTCAAAAAATGATACTCTTTGATATGCCTTATCGCTCTCTCAACGTGTATCTTAAGTCTTGCAATCTCTTGTGTATTCGAAACCTCTGACGCTGTAAACTGTTTACTTCCAGCGTCAGAACATCCTTTGGTTTTGCCCAGGAATGGTGGAATAACAAGTTTCACATTAACTTTTTTAAGGAGGTCTTTAATTAAAAAACCTTTATCTGCCATCACTTCCGTTCCTTCTAATACATTTAGAACGCCACTCTGACGAGTGATTTCTTTATCAGACATACTTCCCTGAAACAAAGAACTAACAAAGGTCACTGTCCCATTTGGAGAGATCCCCACCAGACCTTTGTAAGTTGTATGGGACTTGTAAGAAGAATAAAATTCAGAATTCAAAACTTTAGAGCTTGTGGTCTGAACCTTTTAAGGTTAAAAATTAAGATTAAATTTTAAGATTAAAATCTCTGTACAGTCTAATATGACACATGTGTTTGGATATGTTCTTTTAAAACATTCAGGTAAGTTTGCTTTAAGGACGTTCGCGGTAATTGTTTATGCGCATCCTTACTGCGCACGCAATTCATGTCGCAACGCCATGCTACGTCATGCACGAGCGCGCGCGCAAGAGAAGAAATCTAAGCACATAAAGGACTGGTAGCCGTTGCGTTAACTTTGCTTAGATTTAATTCGCTTGGATGGTCGGTGACCCCAAATATTTTTAATAGATAATTTTATTTGCCACTTCTCGACAGATTGTGAAAAAATGAACAAAAAATCAATGTAGGAAGTTTAATTTTTCTCCATTTTTCTACCCGCGCGACATCGAATCCTGCCAATTTGCGGCTGTCAGAGTTTGCAAATGCTTTTAAAGATTAAATTTTACTTAAAAAAAACATCACCAGTTGAATGAATTTGCTGAACAGACCTACTCGCATAAAATTTGAGTAACAGACATTTGGGTCTCATCCCCTAAGCAAGACCGATTTTTTTAAAATTAGGGTCGCCTTTCAGATATCTTATCTCGAAAACAAAGTCGGTGACCCCTCACTTTTTTGCATTTCTAACACGAACAACTCATAACCTAGCTGTAGCAAAAGTTTTATAAAAAAATCAATGTTAGAAGACTTTCTCGCGAACGTCCTTAACCTGGGCCTTAGAAGGCCAAACAGGAATCTGGCCAAACATACAGTAAAGAAAATTGGTGCAGGTCACAAACACTCTACTAACAGTACTAATGCTTACTCTAAATTTCACAGCCAAGTCTTCAACAGGAAACCCCTGCTTAACCCTAACTAAAAACAAAAAGAATTGGTCGATTAAGCAGAGTGTATTTAGTGCTAGTTTCTCCTGCCTTGCTTTTGAAATCAATTAGCGATGAACTGCTACGCTGCACTTGAGACCATGTTGCCATGTTCTTAGCATAAGGCTCAAGACAATTGAACACAGATTTGAACAGTTCATATGAGCTGAATCCTGTGTAGAATTGTATTTGTTTGGAAAATCTTTCCAATCCAAACTTTTCCACAGTTAAAACAGCAACTTGTTTCTCTAGTTGTGCGATCTGACTTCTCAGCTGTTCTACAAGCGTGGGTGTTAAAGCTTCGAAACTGACTAAACTGACTTCCTGGTCACTACCTTCCTGCATTTCCTGATCACTAACTACATCACTGAATGTTTCGGTCTCAAATTTAAGCCTTTTACGCCGCTGGTACAGATTTTCTGAACGCGGCAGAGCTGTTTTTGTCCACGCGAAGATGGATGGCACAGTTTGCTTCCTTAACCGTTTCCCTCCAACCAACGTGGTAAGGATTTCAAAATGCTCAGAACATGCTAACGTGGAGTCTTTTTGTTTCTATGGATCGTTGAAGAAGAAAGTTTTAATTACTTGAGCTCTGGTATATAGGATAAGTCTAAGGAATCCTTACATTAATTTTCAAGAACAAAAAATTTTTTCTCTTCAAAATTTATAAAGAACGACTGTACACTCAGCAACTAGTGCTGTTAATTTATATAAAGATTAAGCTTAATCAGGTATAAAGTGGTGAAGAAAGGTAAGGTTATTTAACTTCTTTCTAGGAAAATACCTTATAGTTTGAGTTGAGAATCAAACAAAAGGTTTGAAAACTGTTAATTTAATACAAAGGAACCAAAGGTAAGCTTATTACAACATTCCAGGTGTTCTTTTGTTTATTAAAAAATGACAATTTTGACAATATTATTTACTCAAGTGTCAAAACCTGTTGATCTGACTATCTGTGTATCTTGTCGAAAAAGCTGTTCCAATTTACTTTCACATAAGCTAAATGAATCCTTGTCTTTGTTCGGCATGATTTAATGCTTAAGCCTATGTTAGTTCTGAATATGTCACTAGAATTCCGGCTATAATTATATGTAAAGCACTATCGATACATGGATACCTTGAACAAAGGCCCCTCATCACGTCTTATAGCAATAATCCAATCCCTTCTTTATTTATCATTTTTTGGAAAGTTGAAAAACTTTATATCCTTTCCGCTTTGAACTGTTTGGCGCTTGTCGTTGTGGCACTAGGGCACACAACAATGATAGTGCGCCATCTTTGAAATTATACACGGCTAGCCTCGTTTCCAATCCAACATGGCGGGAGC
Source organism: Dendrophyllia cribrosa (assembly GCA_024195265.1). NCBI lineage: Eukaryota > Metazoa > Cnidaria > Anthozoa > Scleractinia > Dendrophylliidae > Dendrophyllia > Dendrophyllia cribrosa. Next base: position 48,529,874 of record JAJLRJ010000005.1, on the reverse strand, counting down.
GCGACAAAGGCGTATTCGTCCTGTCTTCTTGATGCGTTTGTGTCAATCACAAGCACCATGTCTCCCTCGCTTAGATTTCTCTCCCTTTTTAGCCATTTTGTTCGTGCGCCAATACTGGTAAGATATTCTTTCATCCATCGCTTCCAAACGTGATGTGCATTGCCCATGATAGCGTTTTCAGCTCTCTTTGTGGATCTGATCATCCTTTCAAATACTCCTCCAAAATGAGGAGCTGCGGGTAGACAAGGTTCCTTTGTCTACTTTTTCAATGCTTTCCTGATGCAAGTAACTGAATTAATTCCCACAGTTTGAGCTCCCTATTTCTCCACCAGCAGTTCGTTGGTTATGGCTGTTTTTGCGAAGAATACGTGGTTCAACCAATGTAGTGTTATTTTCTTCATTAGTTCAGCCCTGACTGCTTCGGTGTTTGCCTTGTGCTTTGTGCCTTTCACTGTGTATGAAAAATAAAAACGTTTCTTCTGTTGTAATTGAAGAGTGTGCTCACAGCTTTCGCCAGTTTCTCCACAGTAAGCAGCTGTTGAAGGCACCAATGAAGGCGGAAGGATAGTAAATGGCAAACTGAAAATAAAATCATTATTGCGACTCTTTTCTTGGCAACAATTAGTCATGCTAACCCTAACCCTAACCCCTAGGGGGTACGAAGTTGGGGTTAATATGCTAATGACTTAGGGTTAGGGGGACGCCATTTTGAATTAGGGTTAGGGTTAATGAGCTAGGGTTAGACACAATAGACCTAGGGTTAGGACAATAGACCTAGGGTTACAATAATAGACCTAGGGTTAAGACAATAAACCTAGGGTTAGACAGAATAGACCTAGGCTTAGGACAATAGACTTATTGTTCTTAAAACAATAGATTCTTTTGTTCTCCACGCATGCCAGAAGTGCCACACCCCAACATTCCACACATTCCTCTATGTTCTAAACTAGCGCATACCACTACTAATGTTCCGACTGAACAAGTTTCTGTGAAATCACTTGGAATTTATATCAATGAAAATTTAACGTGGCATTCCCACATTGATAAACTGTGTAAAAAGATCGCTTCTGCAATTGGAGCCATAAAGCGGGTTATAAAGCCATTTGTGCCTCAATCCATCCTACTCAATATATACAACTCATTAGTTCAATCTTACTTTGATTACTGCAGCCCAGTCTGGGGTAATTGTGGCAAAACATTATCTAACAAGCTACAAAAACTACAAAACCGTGCTGCACGAGTAATAACTTCGTCAAACTATGACGTAGATGTTTATTCCTTGTTTCACAAACTCAACTGGAAAGACTTGTATTTTCAACGTCAAATTCAGAACGTCTTAATGGTCTTGAAGTCTTTTAACGGTCTGGTACATGAATATCTCACATGTAAAGCGAAATGAATCAAACTGTTTTTTGAGGAACTCAGTAAACAAACGTGTTGTCCCCTTTCCAAGAACTAACTACATGAAAAATAGTTTTAGTTACAGCGGGGCAACCGTTTGGAACAGCTTACCCTGTAACATTATAGAGTCTTGTTCATTAAGTGAATTTAAACGCCTTCTCTATTATAATTTTTAAACACGGCATTCATGGAAATCAGGATTTTGCGTGGCTTATTGTTGTAAGTTAGGATTTTAAGGTTTTAATACTTTAGTCATTGTATAGGAATTTTTGTACCTGATGATTTTTTACCGTGTATAAATAATGATTAAACATTAAAGATTAAAGGGTAAAGTACATCTGAATCTGCTCGAAGTCTCTTCTGTCAATAAAGTAGTCCAAGAAGTCATAGTAAAACTCCAGCATATGCATCTTGGCCATCTGATACACGACGATGCCAACTTGAAAGGGGCGATTGATGTGAAAACAATAGAATTGAGGAGGAGGAGGAGAAAATATAGAATTATGGTGGTGGCGCGGTGGTGGTGAAAACAAAAGAATTGTGGTGGTGGTGGTGGTGGTGGTGGTGAAAACTCCTGTACCCCTCCTGTACCCTTCCTGTACCCCTATCATTTGATCACAACAGTAAACACGGTTATCTAGTTACTTTTTTTTATATATGATCAAGGATTTACGAAAACAGCCTCGAATAATAAATTTCTTGGATGATAAACGTGGCGTTATAGAAATATACCAGTTCCCGAAATCCTTACAACCCCCGTCCGAGTTCTCTAGTTTGTTAATTGGTGTGGAGAAAATTATTGGCCAGTTAAATTAAGACATTATTCAAGCGGTAAAACAAAGTGGATTTACGAACACGAAGATAAACCAAACGTAAAATCGTTTTTAGAGGAAACCTTTGTTTCCGAAAATAGCCAACAAAGCTTTAGGACTGTGCTATGTCCTTATAGTGAATCCGTGCTACGTCCTTAAAGTTATTTCATTCTAACATTGTGTTCTTGATTTCCTTATCATTTGTGGAGTACATGGATTTGAGTTGTTTTAAATAAAACAACTTTTGTTGACATAATATTTAATGAAACCTTAATGCGTTTTGTTATTATTAAATTTATTTGAACTTAATCAAAGTGGGGGTTTATTGTTTTAGCACGCACATGTAATTGGTTGCTTTGTTTATTTTTTCCGAGGTGCTAATTTTCCATGCAAATTTAGAATTGAGTGTTCGCATAATTAAAAGTTTGAGCTTTGAAGCTACCGGTAAAGAAATTGAAACTTAAAGTGGGTAATGGTTGGGAAACTGAAAATCGATATACAGTCTAGCAATTTAGCGGCAAATATAAGAATGTTGCGGTAAACACGAATAAGAAGTGGTTTTTTATACTGTGCAATTTTATTGGACTTATTGCTTCTAAACTTGAATGTTTCGGAAACCTCTAATTAGTTTATTCAGCTAAAATATCGGCCACAGCTTTGATGGTCTAGTGCATGATTAAGACACTGCGTTGTGGCCACAGTTACCCAGGTTCGAGTCCTGGTCAAGGCATGTTGGTTTGATCCATGTCTGTAAAGGATATCTCTGTCAGTTGTGTTTTGTTTTGGAGTGATTTGGTATAAAGCGGGCATGTTTGGACCGGCCTATTGTTTCCAAATAACACACAAGGTATAGGTAATGACGTCGTGAAAAGGCATTCCGTTTATTAGTATACGGGAAGGCATATCAATGATTTACCTAGGCACTATCCCTAGTCATTTATTAACACAAAAGGTATAGGTAATTGACTAGGAAGTTATTAGTATGCGTGAAATCCAAATTAGTATGCGGGAAGGCATATTGTGACGTCATTGACTAGACACCTAGTCACCTAGTGACATAGTCCATCGCGGGGTTAAATCTCAGTAATAGCCCTATACTACTGCGGAGAACTCTTTTGAAAGCATTCTTAGGAAGATCCGTTATATAGCGTGGTATCTTATTCCACAGCTTTACTCCGAGCCGAGAGAAAGAATTGTTTAGTATTTTTGGTCTGGAACTTTTAACATAGAACTTTCCAGACGTAGACGATCGTGTATTGTATTGGTGAATATTAGACGTTTTCTGAAATAGATTGAGCATGTTTGCTGGGGCTTTATCATTATTGATATCATGCATTAAGGTTGATACGGACTCATAATAAAGAAACGTTATTGGAAGCACGTTAGCATCGAGAAATAAAGGAATTGCATGGTCATGCCAGTCTGCGAAGTACAGCAAACGAAAAGCTCTTTTCTGATAAGATTAAGATCGTATCTGCCTGAGTTGTTACTGATTATAGAAACTTGTTTGCACCATTATTTGATAAGTTTTTGCTGGTTAGTGGGAAGCCCTTTGAGGTCAGGTGGCATGTATTTTTGCCAAACATCTCTGATAGCTTCACTGCGCCATTCTAAAGCTTCATAAATCCTCTGAACGAGCTCTTCTGGGTCTTTGCAACAAATGTATTCAGGTTGATGATTCAGTGTGTCAGCAAGAGAGACAGGAACAGGCACATGCTCGCTTTCATAACTCAAATCAGGCCTCAGTTGAGTTGCATTGGTCTTGTCTTGGTAAGATTCAAAATCATAAATGATAGCGCATGGAAAGGTTTCATTTCTTTTCTCTAGGGTATAGGGTGTCGCTTCTCGTGTTCCCACCTTTCAACCAAGTTGTAGCCTGCGAGTGGAATCAATTGACGTTGGTCCAAAGTGTTCTTGAAGGCTTTTTATCTTGTTATTTTGTTGCCTTTGCAGTCAGTCATGATCACTTCGTTTCTTTGTTAGGGTGTTGGAAAGCATTGTAGGCAACCATAAAAGTAACAACTGTGGAACTGCAACATGGTTTTGCTTGCTGGATGGTAGCCGCCGACTTTAACATCTTCAAGCCAGCAAATGGCTTTGATACCGAAACTGGTATATGGGTAAAACGCTTTTTTGAAAGCTGAATTAGGAGCAAAAATTTTGTTTCCAGGTCTGTCAATTTTGGTTTCTCCGCAAGTGCACGTCTTGGCGTGGCGCGTGAAATTATCAGCACGTATGAACCTTACCAATCAGTCACCACAAGTGTAGTTATTTGTGACTTTGTTGATGTCTTTGATCAAAAAGACGTGAGGGTCATAGATGCCAACAATCATAACTGTTTTTTAAAGCTTTCCATACCGTGAAGGAGTGTATTTAAAAAACAAATCACCATTGTCTGTGACAACATAAGCGGCAATTCCTTGTTAGCGAGCTCTCTTGTTTCTCTTATATTATCACGTTTGTTCGCTCCTTGATGAACAGCCAAACGCCGAAAAACACGAGGATTGTCATTAAAATTGTCAACAGAGAGAACTCTATTGTTGCGAAGCCAATCAGGCAAGTGTCCCAGACACAAAGATTGTCATTAAAATTGTCAAGAAAGAGAACTCTTTTGTTACGCAGCCAATCAGGCAAGTGTCGCAGACCTATTTGTAAAGGTTGTCGATCTAAAATTACTTTGAGATCGACAAAAACACTGCTTTCAAACACTCGTGTCAGGTCAGTCATTGACAGAGGCCAAATATTTTCCCGTCTGGCCCTCTCACCCAGTCAAGTACATAATTTTCGCTCACAATGTAACACTTCAATTGAAATTACTCTCAGACTGTGAGGTCAATGGAATAAAAAAATCTGGCTGTTATTGTCTCAATTAGGAACCTGTTTCAGATAAAAGTTGGTTATTCGCCTGACTTCTTTCAGTTGCAATTTGTACAGTTGAGATTTGTGTTATACTGCAACGTAAGAATGTTTGTCAATTGCTGTGTAAATTACCCTGTAATCACGAAATCAGAAGAGAGCAATAAAATTAACAAATTGACGGCATTTTTCCATGGTCTGTACTCTTTTTAAGCGATGACGAAATCGCGTTATTGCCGTCGTGCCGTGGTGGCTGTCCGACTGTCCGGATTACACCCGAGAAACATTGGGAACTAGCCTTAGAGGATAAGTGACCACCTCGTCCCAGAGAGTTTGCTTTGTTCCACCATTTTGTTTTGAGATCGAGATTGTTTGTTTGTTTTCAAATGTTACACCGCCGTGCTTTATTTATCGTGAATATATTTGCGCTCACTTGCAAACAAACAGACACGAAGTGATATATATACATCAGCAGTACATAAGTCTTACTCGCACTCGCAATAGGCAAAAGGTTTTTGCCGGAACGGATCTTCGGCTTTCTTTGCCTGTCTCAGAAAGAACTTGTCAGAACTGAAGGCCAGAAATAGCACTGAAATAGCATTGATTTACTGAAGTTGACTTATAACTGAGTAATGAATGGGGTTAGTTTCTAGCTCCGACGATGGGCTAGCGCTCGAAACGTCAGCTATTTGAATCTTTTTACGGTGGTCAATTTACATTATCGACTCAGTTGATAAAACTAAATTCTCGTGTTATAACTGAGTATCCTACGAGAGCTGTTATTTGAAAATGAAGTGTGCGGTGGTTCACGATCAGTTGTGTACAGAATATCGGAGCAACTTCATTGTATCGAAGGAAGAGAAGGAAATTAAACAGTTCGTCTCGGATTCAAGCTATTTATAAAGGTGAGCCATCATTACCAGCATATTGTGTATACAGTTATGGTATCTTTAATGCATTATAGAGCCGCTGTGGGGTTGTATAATGCTCATCTCAAAGCCAGAGAATGTTTAAATCGTGTCAAAGGAAAATTCTGGTCTATGTTGTTATTTCTGTTTTGATTCGACTTGCTAACGATGTAGAAATGAATCCTGGTCCTTGCTATTTTGTAGATACCTCAAAGGTAGTTACAGCTGATTTTCATTAGGGCAATGTCTCGCTGTTTGGAAGAAATTCTGGTAAAAAGTGTGTAGCTATGTGCTTGACGGCCGTTGTTTACAATTTTTATAGAACGAATGCATCGACTTGGATTATCGATGGATTAGAAACAATTTAAAATGAAATATTGTTGCTTGGTAATTCACTTTATTCCTATTTATGTAAGCTTGTAGGAAAAGACTATTTGTTGCTGTCCGAGATTCCTTCTGCTTTATCGATCAACAATGGAACAACGAGAGCAGTACTGGTGATTTACATGACTTTTTGTCTCATATAAGAGATTGTCATTTATCATTTATCATTACAACATGCTTTCGATATGTTGATGACACAGTGTAATGCTTTTCTGTTGACCATTGAAATAAACACAGTTGCTGTTATTGTTGACAACCATGGTCATTACAAATTATTTGATTCCCATTCACGAGATAGTCATGAAAATGTTGCTACAAATGGAACAAGTGTTCTGTTGGAATTTAACAGTATAGTGGAAGTGGTGCAATATCTTCAGAATTTCTATTGTGACAAGGAGGTAGTCCCATTTGAAGTATTGGGTGTTAATGTTACTTGTTTTCCATGCACAACGTATGTTGTAATCTGACGTTTACTGAAAAAGAACAAACACCCAATAGTACAAAGTCATGTGATAATAATATTACGTATAAAAATGTGACCCTTTGTCAGATGGAAATGAAAATCAGAAAGCTACATTAGACTCAGAAATGGGGCCGGTGGCTGTGCAAGCTCTACCTAGGAAAACAAGAATTTTCTTTCTGTCTAAGTTCACTAGTTATTTTTCCTTTGGCTCTTTGTGTATGAATGTTTTTCGCTACTTTTGCTGTGCAGGAATTTTTTTTGGTAATTGCCCAACTTCCCCCTTAAAAAATAGAATGGTCCATCCCTAAATGTGACTAGCCACATGTAATAGTTTTTTTCAATACATAAAATGAAATCTCTCAGCTTCCAAATTGAATTCTTCACCATCCATTGTATCTCTAAATGAAGCACCTTAATTCCTCTTTTAAGTTCCCATAAAGCCATTTTGGTTTTAAACTTTACTATGACAAAATACTTAAAAAATGAACTGAATCTCAAGGTATTCATTTATTTTCTTTTTAAAGGTACTCAATCACCTTCAGTCAATGCATCTACAAACATTTAGCACATCAACTAATGCTGGTAACAATGACGAAAAGTCTCAAGTGCTGAAGAAACTGGTGACCTGCTGTTCGTGCATTAATGAAACCACAAGATGTCAAACTACCAACAATCCCTGAAAACATAAAATAGAATGCAAGGCTGGCACTAAAGAAAAGGGCAGATTTATTAAATGGCCAATATTTCGACTGATAGAACTAGTCTTCCTCAGGGCCAGAGCTATACTGAAAGAAAACATTGTAACGGCTCCTAAAATTTGAAAAATACATGGTTATAAATGATTGGCTAATACATGACATGTAGACAGCACACTTGTAAACATAAGATAAAAATAATATATAGTGTATGATACAAAACTGAGTTCAGTGTTCGTTCCTTCGGTTAATGCCTTCTGGTGATAAAGTATCATACACTATATATTATTTTTATGTTATGTTTACAAGTGCGCTGTCTTCATGTCATGTATTAGCCAGTCATTTATAACCATGTATTTTTCAAATTTTAGGAGCCGTTACAATGTTTTCTGTCAGTATAGCCCTGGCCCTGAGGAAGACTAGTTCTATTAGTCAAGGAAGATCCGGCAACTACCAGCAAGTTTAATTTCTGTGTCGCGTGGACCTCTGCATTCAAAGGTTTCTCTGAAAACATGTTTAGAGCTGACGAAGTCTTTTCAATTTGTGAAGCACAAACATGGAAACAATTTCCAGTTGTTGTCATTTAGCAACTGTAACAGTTTTAGCCATGTACATTGTACAGTTCGAATTGTGCTTCCTGTATTAACACATCATGGTAAGGCTGCACGGAATCAGAAAAACAGCTATCCGGACAACAATGGACTGATTATCAATTGTAACTTGCAAAATATACAAATATTGAATTGCACACAAGTGAAACTAACTCAGATGTAATTTTAATCTGAAATAATTTGAAAATGAAAATGTTACCTGTGCTTTACGGGTGTGTGACATATATTAAGCCTGATCAGCATAAAATTATACCAACCAAGTATGACAAAATAAATTCCAATCCATATTTGTCACACATATGAAGGAAAAACGAGGAATTGTTTTGAGTTGGCGCACGAGTTTGTGCAACATAGTTTAAACAAGAAGCTGTACACAGCTTGAACTCGTGGCGTTTTTAAATTATTGCAGCATTGTTTCCCGAGTGTTTTGAGTGCTTTTACGGAGAAACAGAAGCTTAAAATTATGTCTAAACAAAGGCTCTTAAGAGCCAACCCGTGTAGAAGAAATGCGAACGCGTAACGCAATATTGCCGTAAGCTTACGTTTCCACACTGACACTGTTCAATATTTAAAAAAAAAATTAAACGTAAGGATTTTTGACGAAAGGGAAAAAAAAACAGAACATCACTTTCATAATGTCCAGTCCGAAGAAAAAAAAAAACAGGACAAAAAAAAAAGAAAAAAAGAAGTCTCGAGCGTGACTTGAACTCGGGCCGTCCGGGGCTATGCCAAAACATCTATCCACTGCGCTATCGAAGAACACTTAGTCGATAAGGTCTAAATTTTATTATTTTAAGGTAGATACGCATCAAAACGCGTGTCTCGGTTGAAAAATCCTTTTAAATAGATTTTAACGTTGCACTAAAAACTCCAAATGCGAAACATCTTTAAGCTTATTGTTGTTTATATTCGTATAAATCAAATTAATTATTGTTATCGCTGGATTCACGTTGCTCTTGTTACGAAACGTATTCGTAACAAAGCATTTAATACTCACGAAGTTTACAGCTGATGGAATTGAGGAGCGAGTGAGTGAGTGAGAGAATTTTATTTAGTCACCGTTTCCTATAACCCGTGCATTATGCTTGCGTGTATACACGGGATTAAAAGTAAGACTACACTACATTCACTACATTCAGTAGCTGACACTTCAAAGTTCGATCGCTAAGCAAATTGCAAGTTATATAAAACACAAAACTTGCCGGAACAAAAATCCCACAGGAATAAGCGGCGAACACAATATCAAACGGTCCTATCCATCCATGAATGCCTTGCATTGTCTTGAAAACGTGCAATTGTACGCTGTAGTTCTTTACTTTGCTTGTCACTGTCAACACACAGCGAAATTCTGCGGTATGTATTTCATGGCTGAAAGCCATATAGTCGTCGACATAAACTAAAATATGCATGCATACATTTGCATGCGCTAATGTGACACGAAAAAAAACAAGAAAAGTCAAAGCCGGATTTACAACTCGTGTGCTTCGCCACGAATAATAAAATGTACAATTACCATTGCAGCAACCACAATTGTGTAATATATCTTCTCATGCATATCACGAGTATCGGTGTCAGCCAGGACCTTAAAGGCCCAGTAATGACCATTATGCTCCACGCACCTCTGTTATTGTTATTTATTTGAACACGGGATCGAGACTTACATTGTTTTTATCACGCAATGCATAATGGTCACTACACTGTACTGGGTCTTCAACAGGAAGTTCTGGTATAAAAAAGGCTTAGCCCGGGGCCTGACCTGGCCATTCTCACCTTCGGTTTTCAATCAAACACAAAAGAATCAACAACTGACAAACATACGTTATTCCTACGACCATAAGTACAAAAATTGAAAATGTTTTTCACAAGTCCTTGACCACTTCTGGTATTATATTTTTTGCTGGAGCAATATTCTGGTTTGATGAGCTTTTTAAAGCAAATTTCATTTAAAGGACGCTCTGGTCAACAGCAAACACCGACTGAAAGATGCTGAAATTTGCATTTCACACTTACCCTTTTCTAGTGGAACTTCGCATTTAAATCGAGTGATTCACTGATTTTATCAGAGCACCCCAGACCTATTGATTTAATACCAAGTTAAAACTCGTCGTCGCTTCTGTACGCATTCCGTACCTATCTTTTTATCATAGAAATGACATCATAAAATGTTTAACACTCAAGTGGAACCACAAGTCATTAGGTGAGTGGTTTCACTGCCAGTCTAAACTACAAATGGAATTAAAAAGGCAAGTTAACATTGATCATTTTACCGTGTGCTTTTTATTTTCGTTCTATGTTTTAGGCTTATTCTCTGAAATCGCTGCCACTGCTGGCAAAAGCATAAAGCACCAAAAGCGTGGATTCTTGCACCTGTATGCTAGCGAATTTAATACGGTAAAATGATCCTTCCCCCCTCCTCGCCACCGCTTGTATGGTATACTTGCTTGCTGGCTGAAACGGAGGTTTATTTTTCGAAGTTAAAAGATTATCAAAACAAAAACTAAAATTAACCTTATACGTTGTTCCGTATTCACAAGAGCCCTTTTATTAGCACACTTGCAGTGTTGGGTTTAATTATAGTTAATTATAGATTATAGATTTATAGTTAATTATAATTATAGATTTATAAAAATCCCGAACAAACACACCTCCATTAATAACATCTGGTTGTTCAAAGCATAATTAAGCTAACCCAGGATTAGCGTCAATTTTCAATCCAGTAAATCAACTCAACAAATGAAAATTTTCCAAACTTTTCTGCCCTTCAGTTAAGATTTTAGCTTGACTTGACTACTAGCTACAAATGACCTTTTGAAAACATCTTTAAACAGAGAAATGAAATCTTCGGTTAACTTTTAATACAGGATTAGCGCTAATAGGCTTTCGAACAACCGGAGAGAAATGATAAAGAGAAATAGGTTTTTTAGAACGTGTACAGCATACACCATACTGGTAGTATCCGTGGCATGCGCCGAAACATGGCAATAAAAATGTGGGAACCATTAAAGGAGAAGTTCAGTCCAAAAAGGGTGTTATTTTTCTAATAATAAATAAACAGATAACACTGAGTTGAGTTACTGACCGTTTTCTGAGCTTCCAAAGTGCATCCGATCCCAACGAAATCCTTCTCTAAAGATGCCAAAAATCCCACATCGTTCGCCGCCATTTTGGGCTTAGTGCTTAGCAGCCTGACCCTATGCGTGACGTCATTCCGTCCAACTTCAAATTGGCGGGAAGCTTTATAAACACAGCCGGTAACTTTGGAGCTGTTGCCGTTTTACTATTTTTTCGTTTGCTCATTTCTGAAAAATGCCATCGTGCTCGGCTCCAGAGTGTAACAACCGTTCCGAAAAAGGGAAAAAAAGAGGAGTAACATTCCATAATTTACCGGTAGCGAAAGAACGCGTAGCAAAGCAGTGGCTCGACCAGCTTCGCAGGGACGAAAGGTTCGGCTTGCCGAACAAACTTGAAAATATCTACGTTTGTAGCGAACATTTCACCGAAGACTGTTTCGAAAAAGAATATCGTTTTGAGCTGCTTGGTGGTAACACGCGACAGAGATCACTGAAAACAGGATCAGTTCCAACGATATTTAAATGGACGGCCCCAGTAAAAAAACGGGTTACAAGCGAGCGCCAAAGTGCGGAAAAGGAACGAAAAGAGGTAAGCCTCAGTGTAAACATTTTTCAGAAAGATTGTTTTCCTTTTTTACTCAGTAGTGAGTGGGGGATGGCTCAAATACCATTTTTTGAGCCGATAAACAATTTTTCCTCACTTCGCTCGGAAAAATTGTTTATGGGCTCAAAAAATGGTATTTGAGACCATCCCCCACTCACTACTCGAGATGTCCCTCCCTCATTTTCTGTGAGCGGGGAGTCAGTGGAGCGAAAGATTTTGTTTTGGCTGTCAATTTTTCAACCACCTTTTTAAGCGGAGGGTCAAATGCGTTTTCCCCGAGCCCACCCGCAACGGCAAGCGAGGCATCACCAATTGAAGAAACAACATACCCTCCATATAAACGTGACAATGCCCCTCGTCAACGAACCAATGACTGCCGTTGCGTTTTTGAAAATGCGTGGGATTGAGTTGAAAGAAGGTGATGACTTATATGCAAAGAACAAAGGGACGTTCGAATACAACCCTTGCAGACATTGTGGTTTAAACTTCACCCAAGGTCATTCTCTTGTTGAGCATCAAAAATACGCTTGCAAGAATCTGAAAACAGAAAAACGCCCGAAAGTGCTTTGTCCCGACTGCAATCGAAGATTATCTATACAAACGGTTAACAGACACTTAAGAAATGGTTGCTCTCCCACGAAAAGAAACCCTCGAGTTTTTATACAGCGTGAGGTTGTTCGAGATGTTTTTGCCGGGTCATATGTCAGACAGCATGAACTGAATGCATGGCTTGACGCTCAAGAGCAACAATGTCTTGAAGAGATAAACCTGGAGGCTCTCGACCCCTTACCCAGGATCCGAGATTCTTGCTTTGTTTCGGATTTCATCGAAGGCAAGACATCACTCGCAGCTTTTCAAACTGAGTTGAGCGGATATCACCAATTGAAAAAACATTCACCCTTCATATACCAATGATGGCGACAACACAAGCGTTCATGAACTTTCTCAAATCGAGGAACACTGGTCTGAAACAAAAGAGCGCCGACTGGGTGAGAGCCAGACAAAACTCCATCGGGGCATCAGAGATCTCTGCCTTGACAGGATCGTCACCGTTTGAATCACGGCAAAGTTTGTTCATGAAGAAAATACAGCCAACAAATATGCTCAACAATGCGGTTGTACCTGGGGCAATCTGTTCGAACCGCTTATTCGCAAGTATTTTGAGAAAAAACATTCTGTTTCCGTTTTTGGCCACAGCATCTCTCTTAATCTGTCAAGAGATCATCCACTTTATCGAAAGGTCACTTGTAACCCAGACGGCTATTTCATGAATAAAGATAACACATTAAACTTGTTAGAGTTCAAGTGTCCGTTCAAGCGAAAAATAGCGATGAACAGAATTCCTGGCTATTATAGCGATCAGATACAAACAGGGCTTGCTTTGAGTGGCGACATGGTCTCAAAAGGCTTGTTTGTTGACGGTTATTTCAGATTGTGCTCTTCAAACCAGCTTGAACCAAGTCTGGCACACAACCAGTTTCTAAACGGAGGAAACAAGTTCAAAACGAAGGGTGACACAACGCTTGCGTGGGGAGTTTGTTATTTATTTAGCAAACGGACGATAACAAGAAATCAAAAGGCAATCATCGATGTCGGTTCCCTCAAATCAAAACAATTATTTGAGAGAATTATGTCTTCCATTGCTGAGAAGGACATATGGTGTTGTTATGGAGCTGTAAGGATGTCGTTTAGAAAACAGGACGAAGATGAGGAGTTTTTGCGTTACACCCATATGCAAGAAGTGTTTTCAGCGGGTTCAGAAGGTCCTAAACCAGTGGCTGTGTTCGCCTGGAAGCTCCTGGATATAACTGAGATTTTGGCGTCAAAGCAACCAACTTTTTTGAGTAATATTCAAACGTCAGTCGAACGTTTTCATAACAGCTTGGCAAGCCTTCGAAAAAAGATAACAGAACACTCTGAAGAGAAAAGCATCAAACAAACCACCCCTGTCAAAACCTATCCAAACAATTTGGTTGATGACAGTGCAGTTATGGAAGCCTTCTTACTCTCAAAAATGGAGTCAATTGAAAAAACATACCCCAGTCTATATCCCAACTGAGCCAATGGAGCAACTGGCTTTTGGTGAATCCCATTGGGACTATTTACCAGACATGATCCAGGATTACATCCTTGAACTGGTCGAAAGGAGTATCCAACGTGACTTGGCTGCCAGGGCCCTTCATCAACGCAGGATGAAATCTGTATGCTTTTCAATAAAAAATCATTATCACTGGCAACACCTTTGCTATTTTCGTTTATTCACTTCACAAACATGTGATGAATGTCAAGAACGCTTCTCGCCAGAAGTGGACATGGGTATGCACAGAGCCATCTGTCCTGGCATGCCGCCTTATAGATGTATACAGCGGGCATTGATGTATACAGGCATCGGCAGTGATGACGAGGAAGACTATGACGGCCCAAGTGCTCACGAAAGTTTCTATGGCAGGACTCACTCAACGTGACCCATCTTTTCAAGCATGATCTTCCAGTTTTGTTCGTGCTTCCACATTGATTTTTCTGAGACTTGCAGCCAGAAGTAATTGACAAGCCGTTGTGGTCCTTTTATTGCATCCAAGATTTTGTGGGCCACAAAGGGCATGGAGATTCTTTTCGGCAGATGTTCTTCGATGAATTTGAAAGAATCATTTGCATGTTGTATTTCATCATTGGACAAGCAGACGTGGTGTTCACAAATTTTCAGATGTTTGTTTAGATAGCTTTTGAAGTTGTAATGTTTGGTGGTCATTCTTTTTTTGGTAATTGTGTAATCACCACCATAGAGCCCGTTGTAATCGAATGTCACACCATCCAGGGGTTCTAAGAGACCGCAGTCTTCACAGCAAAGTTCTGATGAAAACATCCTGAGGTTTAATTTGCCTTTGCAGTTTTGGCAAAATTTTGTCCTTTCATTCACAAGGGTGAAAGGTGAGTGTTGGGGGTATTGTGCCTCGGGAGAAAGATACTCCTTGATGATATGAAGGCGTTCTGACAGGTTTGAACGCCGTATTTCCTTGGTGTAGTTTTCGAGTGAGCACAGGAGGATAAATTTGTATTCTTTATCAAGCTCATCGAGTTTGGCTTTGTATTCGCTTTTAGTGTCCAAGGCCCGAACATCAGCCAGTTGTTTAGCAAACTTCTCCATGGATATACACAGCCGGGTTATGTATTCAATTGGGCGCAAATGATTTATCCTTAGAAATGTAGAGGTTAAAGCCCGAATTTAATTTCTCAAATCGGATTTGGAGGCTGCGGCGAGAAGTATCTTTTTTTGAATTTCTTGTGTGACTTCCTTGCGAAGTTCCTTTTTGAGTTTCTCGAGGTCTGGCGCTTGTGTTAGAGTGCCAACGTTTTTTTTAGACTTAACACCATCCCTGATTGCAGCTTTGAGTTCGTGATATTTTTCCACCTCACGAGTAATTATGGTGAATTCTGCATCACTGATCCTCTTGTCTTCCAGAGCCTTTGAGACCAGTTCATAGACAGAATTGCGTTTAGCCAGGGCCAGTGTGTAGATATTCTCGTGTTTGGTCACTTTTCGCTCTAACCGTTTGTTAGCAGCTGTAAAGCCAACAGAGGATAGCCCACAGAGGGTCGCGACGCCGGCAAGTGCTGGACTTGCAATAATTCCGAACCCAGTCAATGCAGTGGCTAGGGCCCCTGATGACAGCCCAACAGAAAGCGACCCAAGCCCAACCGCCGAGTAATGAACCAATGATTGGGTTCGTTTATATTTCTTTGCGACTTGTCTGTAATGCTCGGCTTCGTCAGACAGCTCTTTAAGAAAGTCAGAGATCTTTTTGAGCCGGAAGTCTTCTGCATTTATTTGAGCGAGCTCCCGCATAGGGTAGAGCTGTTGTGTCTCGCTGTATTCGGGTGCCGATGGAAGCACATTAGCAGACCTCATGGCGTGGGGTATATATATGATTTTTTAATTTAACTCAACTTCAAATTCCAAAGGCGCGCCATTGAGGTTGAAGAGGTTATTGTTCTCATCCCTCACTGACAGTGTTATGCTGTTTACAAATTCGCCAGACGAGACGTCACGCAAGACGTTCTGTTGTGTTGTCTCGTAATGAACTCTTTCAAAAGCTTTTCCACGAATATCAAACCGAGCCAAAACTGTCGAAGGCTTACCATTGAGGAGGTTTTGCTCTTTATCAACCAGATCACAGTGGATGAAGTAAGTGCTTGGTGCCGTTAAACGCTTGACGAATGTTATTAGCATCAATACAGGTCTTATGCCAAGCAATTCTGCCAGATTGTCACTAAGCGTCACACTGCTGCTGTTATTATGAATGATCATGGCTCCATATGACCAGTTTGTTTCAATTGTTAGATTTAAACGGCTATTAAAGTTTTTTAGGTCTTCAAAATCTTTCGCTAAACTCTCAAGAGTGTGATGGCATGGAAGTAAGGTTGCGCCGCGTGATGAGCCATTAGGGGGAGGGGTTGTTGGTGAAATCTTTGCTTCTTCTTTCAAATTATGCCACGAGTTGAAAATTGAGCAAGAGACGAGACGAATGTATCTCGGCTTCGGCAGTGGGTGGTCGAAATAGATCGTGTGAGGGTTCGAAGTCGTGACAATTGTTAACACAACCATGACAGATGCGAGTATATATAAGGACATTTTATAATTATAATTATATACAATCATGTTTGGCAGACGGCCCGGTGGATTTAATCCTAATTCAAATCTTGGCATAAACATCGGCGGCCACAATTACGGACCCCCACCCCCCTTTTATTCGCCCCCAAACGCCTATACCCATGTCGCACCAAAGCCACACCAAGATCCTGAAATTGCTTGGTTGAGTTTGCCGGAGGCTGCCAAGCTCTCTGCCGCGGCCAAGGCCAAGGCCAAGGCAATTTCAGACTTCAAAAAGCGTTTCCCTCGCGCCGATATGTCTCACTTTGAAGTTCAAGTAGATTTTGGCGACGACCACAAAACAGCCACAGGGGAAGTGCTTTACAAAGAGGGTCCTGGCTCATGGGCTCTCGTTGCAAGAATGCCCCACAAAGATTGGACTCAAGCCGAAAGAGACATGATGATTGGCGCTATCTTGAATGCCAAAGAGCAAAAGATTTACGTCACGCCAACTGATTATT
Organism: Dendrophyllia cribrosa; assembly: GCA_024195265.1. Taxonomy (NCBI): domain Eukaryota; kingdom Metazoa; phylum Cnidaria; class Anthozoa; order Scleractinia; family Dendrophylliidae; genus Dendrophyllia; species Dendrophyllia cribrosa. Next base: position 48,512,960 of record JAJLRJ010000005.1, on the reverse strand, counting down.
TCACAACGAAATACAGAAACATATTCAGGGACACACAGATATCCTTCACAACCGCCAAATACGGCCGAAAGTGGATGGGTGGTCCTCATATGAGTTTTTGGCCGCAACAACTCTCCTTCGCCCTGTGGTGTGCAACAACCGGCTGTGGAATCTCGCGTGACATTCTCTTCGATAAGAACTCCAGTCTTTCCCTAACCCCCCAACTCCGGTCGTTTTACCGGTTTCACGTTTATTTTACAACAAGGCGAATACTCTACCAGATGGGTGGGGAACAAAGCGTGAGTGCTTTGCCAGACGACCCTCCATATTCCCAGAAAGACAACAAGTATAACATCGACGCGTACAAGAAGATTTGCATAGAGTTCGGTATCGACCCCAGTTCTGACTTCCGTTACACATACGGCAAGAACCACGGTCTTGGGAATGTGTACATTTGGGCAACTGGAGAGGGCCCCATCTCTACCGATTACACTTATCCAGACTCTGATCTAGCTCTGTTCGATGATGAGCGCGTCACTGACAGAAAAGACCCCAATTATCGTGCCAATGGTATAACTTTTGTCCGCAACGATCAAGGGGCGGACACCCAGTTCGAGCACTTTGTGCCAAATTACGCACAGGGGCTAACACAGCCAGGGCTCGCGCGTATGAACCAATCAATCGAGGCCTTTGTGTACTGCATTCTTGGTTCACAGGCCAAAACCCGCAGCAGCATCATTGGAAGAGGAGGCCGGGCGTTCGAAACGCAGAGAGTATTCCTCACCCATCTAGAGGAGGCCATAATACTGAACAACATCGCAACAAGCGTACAGCGTTACCAGCTTGCCATCCAAGCAACGAAAGTGCGCCTGGACTTTGCGACAGCACCCGGAAGCTGGCTCATGCCATCGCGCATGATTATCAACACAGAGAGCGTGATCGGGTATAACAACAATCTACAGGAGGCAACGCAAGGGATGAAGCTGGGCGTGAACAGTGGTGTTAATCTGGGCACAAAAAAAGCCTCCCTTCGCCACATGGACGGTGGACCAACAAAGATTAATCCACCAAACAGCCACCCATCAAACCCGATACATAAACAGGCCACACAGGCACAGGGCCTCGCCACACCCACACCCACAAGCAGCACACCCACACCCACACCCACACCACTGCCCACGCCAACACCCACACCAACACCCACACCAGCCCCCGCACCCGAACCACATCCCGACCCGCATCACGTCTCCAAGGCAGTCGTTGCTGTTGGCGCGCTTGCTTTGGCAGGCCTTCTCGTTTGGTCGAGATAAGTGTTCAAGACTTCGAACGCTTGGTGATCCTTTCAACAAGGAAGGCCACCACGGCAAGGATGAGCAGCCAGGCGTGTTCACCCAGAAAGGAGATGACCGACCCAGCCGCTTTGAAGATGAAGCTCACAATTGAGCCAATGAGGCCAGGCAGTGCGCTGGCTGCCTTTTTGCCAAGCTCTTTAAGCCCATTTCCAATAGCCTTGGTGGCCTTTGCCAGGCCGTTCAAGGTGGCGAGTACAACAGCGCTGATGGTGATGCCAGCTGCCAGAACAATCGCTTGCATTGTCCATCCGTATTTCTTGAAGATTTCTCTGACCCTCTCTCTCAAAGACATGCTCCTTTTCTGTATTGAGCCTTGCCAGCTCTTCTTCTCGCTCAGCAACTCGGGCTTCAGCGGCTTCTCTTTCAGAGGGGGAAGTGTCCTCAGCTTCTATCACTTGTCTGTCTTCAGCGTTCTTCCGTTCAAGCTCTTCTTTGTTCTGTTTCAGTTCGTCCAGTGGTTTTATAGCGTCCTTTTTTGCTCTAAGTTCCTCTAAGCGCCCTTCTAAGCCCCTATTGTCAAGCATGAGTTTGTCGATGTCTTTTTGTATTTTGTCTGCTTCTTGGGCAGCTTTTTGTTTTTCCTTCAGTTCATTTCGTTTGGTTTGATGCTCAGCTTCAAGAGCTCTCTTTTCATCTTTCCGTCTTTGTATTGCCTCCTTATCCAGTGGTCCATGTGCATCTTCAATCTTTTTAATCTGGTCATCCTCCTCTTCGATTCTCTTTCTGATGGCATCCATGTCTAGGCGAATTTTTTGTGTGCCAGCAGCAGCTATTTGTGCTTCTTGTTTTTGCTTTTGTTTAGCTTCCAGTTCTTTTTCATTTGCTTCAAATGCAGCATTTGTCTCATTAAACTCTTCATCCACAGACTTTCCGAGAGCAGTTTTGATCTCTTTGGGAAGAGAAGCGTTGAGAGTTTTTTCGAAAGCCCCCCGGCTTTTTGTGTAAAGAGGATACCATTTGTCTCTTTTATGATATTTTACCTCGATGATGGCCCCACCTGATTTTGGTTTCGGCTCATACCGAAAATTAAGTTGCATTCTGTCTGCGTGAGTAAACTCTTCCTTAACCTCGTTAAAGGCCATGTAATCAGTTGTCATAATTCGCCGGCCTTGAGTATCCCCTGTAATGAAAGAGGTTTCTTCAGTGCAGGAGCCTTGTTGCTCTGGGGGGAGTCTTGTTCTTGTGGCCAAAGGCACTTGTTCACCAGCCGGGGTGGAAGCAGCGCTTGGTTCAAAGGGTTGCGTGGTGTTGGGGTCGGGGTCTGGAGGGCCTTGCGCCAATGTCTCGTTGTATTCATCTTCTGTCATACCATATCTCTCCCATGGGTTGGTATCGTAATCATCATCATCATCCCCTGTGCCTTTTGGGAAGAGAGGGGTTTTCTCGGTTGTATCGACTTCGTAGCCGCCGCCTTCAGCCATGATGATATATAAATATAATTTTAAAAAAACACAAATATATACCATGGCTGTGCAACCGAATCTACTTCCATCTCACAGTGAAAAGACTCTTGGCGCCATGAAAGCAGAGCGAACCGTCAAGCGCATCACATTCAATCCTTCTGAGGCCAACCCCGGCGAGACACTGTACGTCTCGGTGCCCAAGCTGGGCGAGCACGATGTTATTGTGTCCGGCTCACTTGCACTGGTGTTTAACATCAGCCTAGCCGGGGGCCATGCAAACAACTTTCTCGTACAAAATGTTTCTCGGGCCCTGGTGGACAGGTTCGTTGTAAAGTTTGCAGCCACCACTGTCCAGGACACGGTGGGGTACGACATCTACAAGATCTTCGAAGATCTCTTCCGATCAACCGATGAGCGGGAAAATATGCTTATGGAGGGCATCCAGAGTGTGGATTTGTGCAAGATCCGCTCTGGTGCTGGTGACAAGAAGAGCTCAGGTGTGGATGCTGAAAATAAGTTAGAGACAATATATAAAAACAAGTACCGCATCAACCTCGATCACCAAATATTAACGGATCACGGAATCATATATCCTCAAGCACTGTATAACGATCTGGTCTTCGAACTAACCCTCGCTCCCGCAAACCAAGTTGTCCGAGGCTCAGACACAATCAAGCTCGTGTACAAGTTGGAAAACATCCAGCTGGAGTATGAGACGATCAGAAGTAAGAGTCTGGCCGACGCAGCAACAAGCACTTACAACAGTGGCAAGGAGTTCGCCTATGACCTCGTAATGCGAGATCGGATACAGCCCTTCTCAAAAGGAGGTGACACTCGGCTGAATCTTAGGGTTAACCCACAGCGCCGGTCTCTCAAGGGCATCCTCTTGCTGTTCATCAACCCCTACACGGCTGGTGCCAGGGACTCCGAGAACTATTTCAATCCCGACATCACCAAAGTGAAGGTCACAGTCAACGGTGTTCCAAACAGGCTTTACAACGAGGGCATCAGTGGTACAGACATGTGGAGAGAGATAACCCGGCATTTTACCCCACACACGGACGGCAGGCCTAACATGAACTTGACCAAATATCTCACAGGCAACAAGTTTGGTCTCTGGATTGACCTGCGGGCCATGGGTGACACAGCCCTGCACGGCAACGGCCAACGGCTCGTCAACACACAAGATGGCGTGCAACTCGAGATCGAACGAAACGGCACAGGCTCAGGAAACTCAAACTGCTACATCTTCACCATCTCAGACTCACAGATGAACATCATGGACAGGCAGCTGGCCTCTGTACAGTACTAAGTAAACGCAACACGCATATATATACCCACCAGCCTCATGGCCACAAGAAACAAGATCAACTTCTATGCTAAGCCGGCTCCCCTGCCATCAACCGGACCCCTATCACACAATAAAATACAAAGACTTCTGGCAATGGCCCCCTCCCCTCCAACACATGAACCAATTGTTTGCAAACCAACTAATATAGGTGTTGGGTATGGACCCAAGAAAGCTGCCATTCAATGCACTAATCGTTGGCCCCACTAACTCTGGCAAGACACAGTATCTTCTCTCCCAACTGCGAGGCCCCTTTAGAGGCTGTTTTGATTACATCGTTTTATTCTGCCCCACATTTGTTAAGAACAAGACATACGATGGCTTCGTGGACCGCGATCCGCACATCTTCGTGATTGTCTGCCAACAGCATGAAATCGAAGACTGGTTGAAGTTGGCGAGCTTCTTTTTCACATGCACCAACACTTTATTCATACTCGATGACTGCGCCGCCTCCAAAGATGTCAAAGGTCGAACGGGTCAACTGGTTAATCTTGGGTTCAGCGCAAGGCATGACGGCATATGCGTGTGGGTCTTGACCCAGCAGATCACCAGCATTGCCAAGCCATATCGTGACAACATTGCAGCGATCGTTCTCTTTTACACACCCTCCAGCAAGACAACCAAAGCCATATTCGAAGATTATGCCGGCGAGCTCTCCCACGAGGAGTACAAAGAGTTTATCGTAAGGCTCAAATCCCGCAAGTTCTCCCACCTGGTTTTCTCTTTGAGATACCCGTATGGAATTGAGTACAAGGTTTAAATACATATATATACAAGCCATGAATGCGCCAACAAGTCTACACAAGCTCACTGTGCTTTCACAGCTTTTGGATGAATTGCACAAACACACACTTGATACGCAAAACAAAATTATCAAAGCCGCTGGTGAGGAAGATCTGCGCCTCATGCTTCTCAACAGATATCCCTTGCGGCTGAATTCTATGCCAGGCACCATGGCGGGGCTTATACGAGAGCTTGAAACCATTTTGCCCGACATCAAGAGAATTATTGAAAAATAAAAAACACATATGTATACCCCTGATGGCACAAGCAGCTGAAGACCAGGCCGTTTTCGAAGTAATGCAGATGCTGGAGGCCACCCCTGAAACCACACCTCCCACAGGGTTAGTTGGTGACAATGACATTCCTGCCAAACGTGAGAAGCTGGCAATCCTTGTTTCAACAGGCAAGGCCAAAGAAGCCATCGGCGTGCAGCTCACACACGATCATGTCAAGCGGTTGTCAGACAAGGACGTTGACAAGTACTGCAAACGGTACGAGGCCTACGTTGGCAACAAGACAACCGAATCCCTAGTTGATTCTGTCATCAGGCTCGCGTCCAAAGGCGTTGGCGTGGTGGTCCCGATTGAGGATGTGGCGGAGTTGCAGAAAGAACTCAAGAACGACTACATCATCAACCAGGAGCTGTCAAATCTTGCTGGGGCTATTGCCATTCGATGCGGGCGATTGCTGGCGCTTGCCAATGCTGCTCTCATCACAACAAAACACATCAAGTTTGAACGAGAGCCTGATCACAAGACTGACTTGATAGAATTGGAACCCCAGCCCCAACCCACACATCCAACCAGAGACAGTGAAGGCTATCCACTTGAGGGCTTTGATGAAGTTGGGCTGGGGCCTGGAGTGGCCTCGCAGGAACCTTGAAGAAACCTGGCAGCAACCTGGCAGCAACCTTGAAGCAACCTGGCACATCTTGTAAAAAATAAAATTCACATATATACAGGATGGCCACACCACTCGAGAAGATCCCTGAAGAAACTCAAACTCCAACTCCAACACCTGCACGGGTTACCTCTGAGACCCCTAAAACAAAGCCTGCAACAGAAAAGAACCCCGGCCGTGTTGCTTCTGGCAAAAGGCTAGCAGAACGCAACCGCCTGGCCCGGGAAGCAAAGAAAAAGGTCGAAGCACAAAAGCCTGCACCCTCAACAAGTGAAAACAATTCTCCAACAAGTGGCGCAACAAGTGACACAACAAGTGACAGCAACAACAACTCAATCATTTATATTCTGGGGGTTGGTGGGTTGATTGTCTCTGCTGGTGGTGTTTATTACCAGCGCGAAGCTATAATGCAAAGGCTTGGGAGAAAATCAAACACACCAGCAAACACAACCGCGACAACCCCCGCTGCAACACCACCAGCAACACCCCCCATCTCGAATTCCTGTAAGACAAGGAATAAAAAATATGGAACAAAAAAAACATATATATACTGACACCATGAATCCTTTCCAAGCTTTGATGAATTCTGCTGCAATCAGTGGTGTGTTTCTTCTTTGGTTTGGAGTTACTTCGGTCGCCTTTGATACAGTTTGCGGTTTAGCCCTGAATAGGCACAACAGACCCGAGCCCAGGCCCGAGCCCGAGGCCGAGTCTGAGTCAGAGGACGAGGTCGAGGAGCCCCGAGTCCGAGTCGAGGAGCCCCGAGTCCGAGTCGAGGAACCCCGAGTCCGATTCGAGGAGCCCCGAGTTCGAGCCGAGGGGCCCCGAGTCCGAGTCGAGGAGCCACGAGTCCGAGGTCGAGGTCGAGGCCGAGGCCGAGGCCGAGTCTGAGTCAGAAAAATAAAAAAAAAACATATGTATACTGCACACAAACCATGTCTGACAACAAGCTTGTGAAGTCTATCCTCGACGCCGCAACAATCACTGGCCTTGTCGCTGGTATTGGTTGGATTGGGAAAAAGACCATCAAAGAGAGCTTCACTGCCGACCCCAGTGCAAGCTTGATGAATTACGTCAAGTTCACAGCCGTCAGAAAGAAATATCTCGAGGACCAGAAAATCCTCCCAGACAACTTGTAAACCATATGTATACACAATGGCCTCGATTGCAATAATGGCCCTTGGCGCTGTTCTCAACGCGGCCGCTTTCACGGGCGGCAATTATCTCGCAAAATATCTGTCTGGTGATAATGGAAAGGCAGCAATGGATGAGAAAATCCGACATGACCACGCCCTGGAACAATACCAAGCGGCTTATGCCAAATACCAGAAAGACCGCACCAAGCTCCTCGACTGGATTGCAGCAAACGATCGGGTAAAACACCAAGCTAGCAAAAACTTCCAAACCACCGACCAAGCACTTGTCTTGTATAACCAGATGCACCAAACGCAACCAGATAAACAAATCAAAGACAACAAAGAGCCCCAGTTCTCGGACTTCTACAAGCCCAGCCCACAACAGCAGAATGGTGAACCTGTGTTCATTGGTGGCACCCTGCTTGCGGGTGGGTATGCTGCTTATCGCTTTCTTTAAACAAACATATATACCCCTATGGAGGCTAAACTCTCTAAGATCTATTACAGTCCGAAAGGGTATTGGAAAGGTCTTGCCGCTGTAAAAAAGCTAGCTGCAGCGGCCAAGGTCTCTGATGATGTCGCAAAGAAATGGCTGGTCAAACAAGCCCTTTGGCAAGTTTACCTCCCGGCGCCACGCGCTATCCCTCGTCCCAAGTTTGATGTCTCATCACCCAATGCAGTGCATCAAGCAGATTTTCTCTTCCTGCCCCACGACAAACTTCCACACGGGAGAAAGGTTTACAAATACGCATTAACCCTTGTGGATGTGGCTAGCCGATACAAAGCAGCAGAGCCACTGACTTCAAAAGAGTCTGAAGAAGTCTCAACGGCATTTCAGAAGATTTACAGACGTGGGCCTTTGAAATAGCCGCAACTCTTGCAAGTTGACCCTGGGAAAGAGTTTATGGGGGCTGTGACTAAGACCATGGAAAACAACAAAACGACCATTCGTCGCGGACGGGTTGATATCCACAGAGACCAAGCAATTGTGGAGTGATTCAACCGAACCCTGGCTGAAAGGCTGTTTGGTTATCAGTATGCCGTTGAAATGAATATGCCCTCTGGCCGTTCGACTGCATGGGTCAAAAGACTGCCAGATGTTGTCTCGGCCTTGAACAATGAAGTAACAAGACTCACTGGCAAGAAGCCCGCTCAAGCAATCAAAGAGAAAGCCGTTTCTTCCAAGCCTGCGACTCCATATGCTAGGCCTGTTGGGGTCTATGAGAAGAAGCTCCCACCCCGGGTGAGTGTGAGATATCTTTATTACCCCGGTGAACTGGAAGGGGGCGGGAAGCGTGCGACTGATCCCATCTGGTCTTTGAAGGTCCACAACATTGAGAAGGTTGTCACCAAGCCAGATGCGCCTGTCGTTTATTATCTTTACGATGGGCCTAAGAGAGGATTTGTTCGTGAGGAGCTGATGGTTGTGCCACCGGTCACTCAGTTGCCCCCAGCTGGGTTGTGAAACTCGATCGGTTCTGTGTGGATGCCGTCTGGCAGCACCCAACGCTTGTCATAATAAGCAGAGAGGCCCAGCTTGTGCTGCTCGTAAGTGAACATGGCACCGTTGTGCATTCGGAAGCCCCTGTTGGTGGTCATGTCCCTGCCCCCTTGCAGGGCTCTTTCGTACCTTTCCCAGCGAAGCTCGTTCTGCTTCTTGTTGACGCCCTTGGAGGACATCTTGGCTTCGCCGCTAGGCTCGTTTTCGACATAATAACACTTGCTGCACAGGGCGATGGCCCGTGTGCCTTCCTTCTCAAGCTTGAACAAGCCAGGCTCTCTGCCGCTCCACTTGTCCCACGCCAACCAATTCTTCTTCTCCGCCTCGAACTGGTCGCGAAGTTCCGGGCGAACAGCCTCTTCCAGAGTGTCGTGCGCAAGAGCGAAGTACATGCTGTCCGTGTCCATCTGGATGAGCTCGAAGTCGCGCCTGTCGAGGAAGTAATCTAGGAAGTCGTAATAGAACTCCAGCATGCGAAGCTTTGCAAGTTGGTACACAACAATGCCCACTTGAAAGGGGCGGTCGATTGTGACTTTTTGCTTGCGCAGCTCGATCTTGTAAGCATCTCCAATCTCTTCGAGGTCATCGAACAAGGGTGAGCGAAGATGCTTGTCGACCTCGTCCTCGTCAATTGTGTACAACGTTATTGTCTGGCGCTCCACGGCTTCGATGAACTTGCCGTAAGCGCTGTTGCCAAGGAGCTTGAACACATCAGCAAGAAGGGCCTTCTCCTTGTCAGCGTCGCCTTTTCTTCGATTGTGCGCGACCTTGCGAACGAACCAGTCGAAGAGCTTTTTGGGCATGTAATCGATCGTGCGGTAGACTGCCGTGATCTTGAGCCCGATGTTGAGATACCACTTCAAGAGGGGGGCGTAGATCAGCATCTTTTTCGCTGACAACACACCCAGAAGCTTTTTCTGGTCGGGAAAGCGGGTTCGGCCACTTTCTTGGAGGTAATCGTGCATATGCTGTGGAACAAATTCGTCAGGCACTGGTTGGTTGATGAAGAGCGGTGGAAACTCTTCGAACTGCTCCCACAACTCTCGGGGGACTTCGATGTCCACTTCCGCAAACCCGAACCACCCGTCTGTATGCAGCTCCATTTCAAGAACTCTCGCTGCCTGCACCGGGGCATTGTAATGCACAACCTTCTCTTTACCACAAGGCATCTCCTGCAGCATCGTGCTTGGGTAAAGGGAGTTAGCATCGAACCCCACAATCCGTTTCGTGATGCTAGCTAAGGCGTATTTGTGAGAACGGATGCTGGTTTCGCCGCGCACGTGTTTGCGGGTGAAGACCAGGCTTGGCCCGCCAACCACAGCCCCCTTCAGCATGGCGTAAGCTTCTGGGTCGGGGGCGTATAGGGCTGGAGCATTGCGTCCTCTCAATGAGCCTCGCAAGACGTATTGCATTGATACTCCTGGCAAAGAGACCGCGTCTTTGAAGATGTCAACCCCGAGACCCGTGTAAAAGCCCTTCATCGTTTGGAGAGCTTCGAGGAAGGGAGACACGTCTAGATTGTTGTAATACTCCAGCCAGTCTCCGAATGTCTTCATACCTTTCTCGTGGAAGAGGCGATTGCATTCTTCATGCTCCTTGGGAGAAAGAACGAAGGCCTTTTTGAGTTGTGAGTACCAGCACTCGTATGGAGGAAGCCCCTGGTAATCCAGCTTGTCAGCGCTGTCAAACCACTCGTATTGAAGCCAGGACTTGGTCTGTGTCGCTCCATACGTCTTGACCCACTTGTCGTACGTGATGCCTTGGGCCAAATAATTCATGATGTCCAAGAACTTGTAGCTGGGAGTGTTGATGAACATGATGCGCCCCTCTTTCTCCGCGGCGAAGACCTCGTTCTCGCCAGCGAGATGAGTGACAAAGTACTTGCGGATAAGTTTGAGATCGTAATGGCCTGAGTTGAAGCCGACCACAGGCACTTGGTTGCACCATTTGTCGATGAGCTTGAGTTGCTTCTCAGGAAGATTCTCAAGGTCTGGGGGCATATATTTGCCAGCCACGTCCTCTCGGATGGCTGCGCTTCGCCGCTCCAGGGAGGCATAAAACAGCCTGATAAGCTCGTCAGGATCTTTAGAGCAAATGTACTCAGGCTCAGGGTTCAACGTGTCGGCAATGGAGACTGAGATGGGCACATGCTCGCTTTCATAAGAGAGATCGTGTGTCGGACGAGCTGCCTTGGTCTTGTCCTGGTATGCTTCGAAGTCATAGACGATCGCGTGGGGATATGTTTTGTTTTTTTTCTGTGGGCAACGATCATTCCACCAGGGGGCAGGCCGTTCATGCTCCCACCTTTCCACCACGGTGTACCCAGCGTCTCGAAGCAACTGAGTTCGTTGCAGAGTCTTTTGGTAAGCAACCATCCTTGTGATTGTGTTGCCTTTGCGGACACATATACCTTCCTCCCTCGTTCCCTCGGGGTAACATTCCTCGCAACCGTGCCAGTGACAACCGTGGAACTGAAAAACTGTCTTGCTTTTTGGGTGATAGCCGTCGACTGGGGCCCCACAAATATATCTCTCACCGCCATGGCCGCATCTGTGATGGTGGATGTGAATACCACGTTGCTTCGCCTCCCACTCCAGCCAGCACACTGCCTTGACACCGAAACCGCCTTCTGGGTAAAAGGCTTTCTCAAAAGCTGACTCCGGAGGAAGGACACGTTTCCCTGGGCAGTCGATTTTGGTTTGGCCTCGATTACACGTCTTGGAGTGGCGAGTTAAATGACAAGCTTGTGTGAACCTCCCGCCGCACTCGCCACAGGTGTAATTGTTTGTGACTTTATTGATGTTGGTGATCAAGAAGGAGTGGGCCCGATGAATGCCGATAATCATGGTTGAAGCGCCTACCTTGTTGTAATTCGCAGGGCTGTGAGATAAAGTGAAGTCACCATTGGGGTGAACAAAATATGCGGCAATTCCTTGCTTGAAATGCTTTTCGATTTTAGAGAGGTGCCGCAAATTTAGCTGACCTCGAAGCCCCGGATAAACTGCGAAGAAGCTTTCCGCGAGTTCTCTGGATCTGCGAGTTGAACGATCTATACGAGCTCCTCGATGGACAGCCAAGCAACGAAAGAGACAAAGATTGTCGTTGAAAGTGTCAAGGGCAATCACTTCTCTTTTGTTGCGAATCCAATCAGGAAGCCACCCGAGCCCTATTTGCAAGGGTTGTCGGTCAAGAATGACTTTGACCTCAAGCAGGACGGTGCGTTCATAAACCCATTTGGTGTCAGGTCTTTTGAGTCTTGCGTTTTGAAGACGAAGCTCTTCCTGAGATTGCAACCACTGTCGTGTCTCGGATAGAGTGGCTAGCCAAGGCCCGGTTTGATTGTTTTGATAAAAACTTCTCAACTCCTCGGTTTCAGTGTTTCGCAGCTTGACTGTGGAGATTAACTTGATTGCGTGTCGTGTGTGAACATTTTGCTTGATTTTGTTCAAAATTCTGGCGACAAGAGAGTTTTCGAGCCCGTTTACAAACTGTAACTCGATTATTCGTCTGCCATGTTCAATCCGTCGGTCAACCCGATCATAGATTTGAACAAATTGCTCGAAATCTAGCTCCGGTGGGTTGTTTTGAGGCTCGACCTCGCTGGCAGGCTCGATCCGCTCGATATTTCGTGCCTGTTCGTCCAGCCAGGCAATCAGCTCGCGTTGATCGGCATCACGCCGTCTTCGCCGGGGTTGTGGCATTACGTATATATAAGGGTTTTTAATTTCTTCAATTGGTGATGCCCCGCTTGGCCGTTGAGGGGGTTGTGCCATATATGGAGGGTATGTTGTTTCTTCAATTGGTGATGCCTCGCTTGCCGTTGCGGGTGGGCTCGGGGAAAACGCATTTGACCCTCCGCTTAAAAAGGTGGTTGAAAAATTGACAGCCAAAACAAAATCTTTCGCTCCACTGACTCCCCGCTCACAGAAAATGAGGGAGGGACATCTCGAGTAGTGAGTGGGGGATGGTCTCAAATACCATTGTTTGAGCCCATAAACAATTTTTCCGAGCGAAGTGAGGAAAAATTGTTTATCGGCTCAAAAAATGGTATTTGAGCCATCCCCCACTCACTACTCACTCAAATTAAAACAAAACTGAATGCATACTGGCCTAAACTATGCCCTACTTTAAGGAAGGGGAGGGAGGCGGCCGGAGAATGAAGAGTTTTAAGAAATATAATTTAAGCACGAAATGCGAGTAGAAGGCGCTAAGATAAGAGAGCTCTCCTGATCACCCTTTGGGCTTGAATTCCTCTGTCCCTCCCCTTTCTTCACCCATGAAGGCTACGACGCTCTGTTGGAAAAGCAAGCATTACCGAAAAGTAAATAATCTTTTGAAAACACGGCCTTGGAAAAAGATTTTTTCGTAAGAATCATTTAGAGTACAAATTTATTGAAATCTACAGGTTTTAAACTTGTTATTGGATGAGGTCATGGAGGTTGAAGAAGTGGATTACGTAGAACGCGGTCCCGGTATCCCTGTCGAAGTGCCAGAAACAACATCAGCTAATACTGTGGAGTCTAAACAAGTAGGAGAATTTGCTGCAGTTAGCCAGGTGCAAGTTCCTAGCAGTGCTGCTAAATATGTTAACCTGTTATTGGATGAAGTTGTTGAAGTGAATTACGAAGAACACGGTTCCGGTATATCTGTCGATGTGTCAGAAACAACATCTGCCAGTACTGTAGAGCCCGAACAAGTGGGAGAAATTGCTGCAGTTAGACAAATGCAAGTTCCTAGCAGTTCTTTCAAAATCGTGGAAAATGTAACATACGTGACTCCCAAAGATTTGAAAACTTTTGTAGATGTGGGGACGCAAACGGAACCTTTGGTATATTCTCCAATTGTTTACACGGTTACACCTGGTACAAAACGAAAGCAAGTTCAACAAGACCATCCCTATTGCAAGAAGAAGTTAGAATACAACCCTATACAGCCAGAAGTCAGCTACATACCCATACCAGTTGTAAAAGATGAATTTTTGGATTCCGATTCTTCTGATGACGAACGTGACGGTTTTGAAGCGGCAAGTACCGATTACGATTCAGACACTACTGATGAGGACTGGATACCCGATGAAGAAGAGTTTGATTCGGATGACGAAAATATCGTTAATCATCAGAATGCCGGAACTAACTGGCTCCAGGACGAGGTCGACGAACTGTGAAAAGAGAGAAAATCCATCGTATTTGACAGCCGCCTCAAGCAGTTGTTTCAAAGATGTCAGATGTGTGGTGCCCGTGTCAAATTTGCGTCGTTGAAGGAAAAAGGCAGCCTTATCTGTGTTACGAGCTCTTGCGAAGATGGTCACACAGAAAATTGGTTTTCGCAACCCTTCACGAAGGGATTAGCTACTGGAAATCTTGTATGCAGTGGTGGAATTCTGTACACTGGGGGCCATTTCGTATCCACAAGTGCTTTTATGAACACATGCAACATCCGATTTCTAAAAAAAGGGTCTTTTTACAGCCTCCAAAAGAAATACCTCTGGCCTATCATTAACCACAGGCATCTGATACAGCAACGGGAGCTGCTGCGGTCATTACGAGGGGAACCCCTGGTGTTAGCTGGAGACGGGAGATGCGATAGTCCAGGACACAATGCCAAATACGGCACCTACAGTATAATGCATGTACCAACAGAGAAAATCTTGGATTTTTCTCTCGTGCAAGTGTCCGAAGTAGCAAATTCTAACAGCATGGAAAAGGAAGGTTTAAAGAGGTGTCTGGAGAACTTGGATAGGGATGGCCAGGTGATCGATATCTTGGCAACAGACAGGTATCTTTTATTGTAATTAGAACAGGTAATAAATAACTACTCTGATGCGCAGTGTCTCTTACACTTCCTGTACTTTCCTTGCGCCAGTCACACGCTAAACTTTGCACAATTTCAGGAAGTAAAGAGAAATTCCGCTCTTTTTTTTACACTTTTTCACTTACCCGATTGATCGCGAAACCGACAAATGCGCGCAATTCCGGCGTGTGGAGTTTCCACGCGGTGAATGACTCATTTGAATCTACTTCCCCAATTCCGAAACCTAGGATCGCATGATAAATCTACACGTGGAGTTTCCATGCAGTAGTTGCCTTAGTTTTAACCCACTTTCCCATTTCACTTCTCTCTCAGCAAATATGGGACTGTGTGTGTGTGTGTGTGTGTGTGTGTGTTGGCCGGGGAGGGGGGGGGGGGGAGGGAATAAGTAAACCCAAGTTTTAATTAAATTTATTTAAAATGCCTTTCCAATTATATGTACACACAGGCACATCCAGGTTGCCGCTATGATGAGAAAAGACAAGCCACACATTAAGCACCGTTTTGATCCATGGCACTTGGCAAAATCTGTAAGGAACGACCTGGTAGCCGCCTCTAAGAAGAAGGATTGTGCTGACCTGGTGCCTTGGATTTCATCGATCGTAAATCATCTGTGGTGGAGTGCTGCCACCCGCAATGGAGATCCACTTCTCTGCCAAGAGAAGTGGAAATCTGTTGTGTACCATGTGGCAGGAATCCATGAATGGCCATGTGAAAGAAAACTCATTTTCATATGAATGGTTTGCACTTGGCCTTGGTTTGAAAAGGTGGCTAAGAGCAACTCAAAAATGAGCTTTTGCAGCTGGGGCCATGATTTCCATAAAAAAAATATATTATGGGCTCTATGACTAATTAGAATGAATATAGCAAAATGGCCAAGTTTGAGATCCCTGTCAATTTCAGAGTAGATTTTCTTGCAGTTTAAACTTGAGAAGTTTAAATGATTTGTATGGACAGACTTGCACTCTACAACTTTTTCCTTTCTAATTTTCTCATGCTCTTTACATGTCAGTTATTCTTAAAATTATATCCCATCATAGTATCATGTGGGTTACATGACCTTGACGGGACCTTTAAATATGCATCATACCAACATCTTGTCTTGTGGGCTTGGCTAGAATTATTCCTAAGATGTACCCCCCCCAACCCCCCTTTGTGGAATAATAAATTAATGTCCCTGGAATGATGCCCCTTCCCCCCCACCCTGCCCCCCGTAAAAGCAAAAATATTTTGCCTTGCCAAATTATCATTGTTCTTCCCTCCAAGTTACCAACTTTGATAATGATAAACAATGTTGTGTTATTGTAAGTACATGCATGGAATTAATCACTATGTAAACAAAATGAAAATAATTATGGACACTATAAATACTAATTTTACATGCATGTTAATTAGGACCAAGAAATATTGAAGAAAAACTCTAATTTTGTGTAAAGGAATCATGTAACATAACAAAGGTGGTTTTGTGATTGGGAAATGACATTCACTGGATGATAAACACTGAATTTGCAATGAGAATTATAGTGCAATAAGTTCAACAAGAGCAGAATACAAAAAAATGGATGTAATCATTCTTCCTGGAAATGACTTATATGAGAAAAGGTGGTCCTTTACTTTCTGTGGATGGTGTGTGTTATGTGCAATTATGGGTACAAGCTGAAGATGTGAGGTATTGTAAATCTCAGTACATTTCCAAAAACATTATGCATACCATAGTTAATTTGCCCCTGTAGCTCTCATGTAATCTGAGTTCTGCAAAATATAGTATAACAGAACCAAGTGACCAGATTTACCCCACCCCCCCCCCCCCCTTGTCCCCCTAGTTTTGTTCTCTCTTGCCCTTAAACAATGGCCACAAAGCCCAGTCATACCAGGGCTATTCTGTTGACACCAGCCCACGTCGATGTTCTTTAGCTGCATTAGAGCTTGAAGACACATGTTTTTTTTTTCAGCTTTGCTCAGAAATTCATTGTTTGTAAATAAGGGTGCATTTCCAAACTAGAAATACTAGAGGAAAATAGTTTACATGTAGCTGGAAAATAGAGTGATTTCACAAAACCTGTGAAATAAAAATAAAAAGTCAATGTCTAATAGTCAAAAAGCAAACCAAAGAAAACAATGAAATTAGTGTCTATTTTTTAATAGTGACTATTTGTCTATCTATTTCATGGGTTATGCAACACCACTCTAATATTAACCATTGCAGTAAAATAATTATAAAGTTTTAGTTTAATGTCTGCATCCCTTGACATTTCCAATCCGATTAAAAGTGACCAGCAGGCAAACAAAAAGTCTCGACTTAGTTTTTGTCTTGATTAAACACCTGAAAACGTTTTCATTTACATGTGTAATATCCACAAAATCCATGTAGTTAACATCTATACCCAAGTGTGAGCATTTTGCAATTTTCTTTTTTTAAACACCATGACAGGAACTGTATGCCTGTATATATTATGTCTGAGCAAGCAAAAAATGTATTTAATGATACAAATCTTGCATCATTTACTGTCAAAACAAACAAACAAACAAACTGGCATACTTTTAAATTTATTCAAAAAAGGCCAAGTCCAATTCTGTGACATCAGCTTCTTTGAAACCAACATAAATGCCACTTGCGTCTGGGAACTCTTTCCTGATCTTTGCTATAACACAGGCTGGAATAACCTTTCTTGTCTTCCATCCAAGCTTTCCGTATACCCACCAAATATACTGGCGGTAAGCAGCATAACGATAGTTGCTAGAAATGACAATGATTGACTGACTCAGTTCCTTTAAGCACTGACAGAAAGGTTTTGGTATAAAAAGCCACAGAGAAGTTTACAATCTTGCATTAAAATGCATCAGTCAATTGCCTGAGGTGGGGAAAAACCCAAAAAGAAGGCAAATGCTTCATACTCAGGCTCATCTGCACTGCTAAATATCATTCAATGCAAAGTGTTATAAATTTTTACATGTAAGTGCCACTGGCCAGTATTTTGTGGTTATTGGAACTGAAAAGTTTGGTGGCTGTGTGTCAATTGGTTGGACAGATGTACATGAAAAATAAGAACTTCTTGAAATTAAAGTGGTACAATTTATATAAAACACAGATGTTTCAGGTTTTGCCCTTCCTCAGTTTGTGCCCCAGGGTAGCGGTAAGCAAATACCGACTCCTGGGCCGTGTTATAAGTTTTGAATACCCCACCCCCATGGAGATGATCAACATGAGCAAGTGCCCCACCAATGCCTGAGGCTGGGTTGGATAAACATTCCTTGGAATGACTGATGCATATATGAATATGTTATAACATAATTTAAGCCTCTGTTTGACATAATAAATAATTATTAAATAAGTAATTTTAAGTAGTAGATAAAAATTATATGAGCGGGAGATCTGTATGGGCATTTACAATGGCAACCGAAGGCCAACCATTGTAAACGCCCATACAGATCGAACGCGAATATTTTATCGCACTTATGAAATGAAACAATGAGTAGAGATCTGTATGAAAAGTTAATGCATACTAATTAACTGAGCAGTTGTGTGTATCAAAAGTTAATGCTACTGCTTAATAATTCATCAACTCAGTTGATTTGTATTGGAGTTTAAAAACCTTCATTAAATTTTCATTTCTTTTGTACTTTCCTTATGAATTATTAATGAATTTTATAAGTACAGTAAGATCAATGCATAAAAGTCGAGGCCTTTTGTTTGAACTCATAGAATATTTGACTTAATTCTACAAAAGAAGCCATGTCGTGTACGAAATCTGCAGTGTCCATGAATTCTCTTCATGTACATGTACATTCGTTTCAGAAAGATAATAATAATAATAATAATAATAATAATAATAATATCTATATTTTCATATATATATATAATTATATATCTTACCGATTCTGCGTTGGAGAAGGTAAAGGGGACCTACTGCAATAGTGGAAACCCACTATCGCAGTTCGTAACACTGCTCGATTTAAACACACGATAGAAAAGTCTTCGTTTTGTGTGATACATGAAATCCCTGCGTACACACCGCCATACAGCAAAACAAAAACAGACAAATGAAATCAGATTAAAAGCTCAAATCTACGGCTCGATCCAGGATTGTTTTAATAAAAATTTAAAAAGCAATTTACAATGTAAAATTACATTAATTTCCAATAACTTCGACAATTTGTACGTAGTGTACCTTCCAGTTTGTTTTCCGCCTCCGGCTGTTCCCGGCAACAGAGGCATTCTTTACGAGTCGGCATGACTTGACACCGCTCGCATAAACACCAAAATGTGCCTTCCAACCTTTCGTTCATTTCATCACCTTCACTATCCTCTTGCTCGCCGTTACGGACACGTTCTGGTTCGAAACGATAGGGTTCAATCCCAGCCATAAAGACGAGAAGACACAAAATAAATTACACAAAATAATGATGAGAGAGGACCTTTCTGCGAGTAGGACGGAATGACGTCACGCATAGGGCCAGGCTGCTAAGCACTAAGCCCAAAATGGCGGCGAATGATGTGGGATTTTTGGCGTCTTTGGAGAAGGATTTCGTTGGGATCGGATGCACTTTGGAAGCTCAGGAAACGGTCAGTAACTCAACTCAGTGTTTTCTTTTCATTTATTATTAGAAAAATAACCCTTTTTGGACTGAACTTCTCCTTTAAATAGGTTAAAACATATTTAAATTTATATCAAGATACGAAGCCATGAAAACTTCAAAGGCAATAACAATATACCTTAAAGCAAAACCTTGCCATTAGTCAGAGCTCAAATAAAGTTAAAAAGCTGTTACAATTTGTGAACGATCAAGACCATATATCCTTACACAACATGGAACAAAAAGGTTAACTGCATTTCATAACCTGATTGTCTTTATCATAAACTATGCTGAATCAAAACAAGTGCATTCAAATGTCGCAAATATTTTCCGTAAATAGAATAAAGTTATAATTCATATTTGTTTTAAAAATGGTGAAAGACGTGAAATCCTTCCAGTGGGAAAAGATAAATAAATAAATTTGGATTGGCATCTGTATGCAGTGTCTTCACTTTCTTGTCATGTCCATAAGTATCTCAAAGGCTAAAATGATTGCTTTATTTCACGGGGTTTTTCTTCATTTTCACGGAACTTACTACTCTCGCTTGGCAAACGCAAGTCAGGTATATATATTATTATGTTCTGGAGGTTATGAGAAGGAGCAAGAAAAATAAAAACGGCTTAAAATGAACTGGTATTTTTGTTTAACCGGCGATTTATGGCTCGATCGAGCAAAGTACAAATCTGGAGAATTTTAACTCTTCCCTTGTTTAGATCATCCTGACACTTTCGGTGTCAATGGCGGAAGCCTGACAGATTTTCACTTTCTGCCCGCGGGGGTCTGGGAACGAAACAATATGTTGTGTGTATGCAGCACGAAATGTCTCTTACTAAAAACCCACTATTTTACGCATTTGAGCCGCGGGTTGTGGCTGTTAGTGCTATTAAACATATAGACATTTACATAAATGATTACGAGCGTTTTCTTTCTTGCGGCATTTATAAACGAACAGCTCACTCCTAAATGGCTGAGAGAAGTTCGCGACATCTCGAGAGATGTCGTATTTGCTCTTCAAGAGATCCGCTTCAGTATGGACTTTGTGAGGGCTGTGAAAGAGGATGCCCCTTAAAGACAAAATCTTGTACGCGGTGAGTCCCACACCACTCAACTCCGTTGCAAAATTAAAATCGTATGAAACTTGTTTTAAATGCCTAGACTATACTGAAAAGATCGACTCTCTTATACAAACAGAAATCGCTGATTGCCTATACTGCCGTGTGCCTATGAAAATTTCATCTGACGGGATGGAATTTATCTGCCCGCGTTGCTCTCGGGTGAGAAAAAAGACCTTCTTTCCTAAGAAAGAATGCAAGGTCGCGGCCAACAAGTGGACAAAATAGCACTATTTTCTGAGAAACAACTGCGAACTATCCGTACGGATCCGCTCGTTTATCTAGTTGTCAGAGTTGTGTATACTTTGTTATCCAGCGACCGTACACTGAAAGCGGGTATTTTACTTTTTATACAAAATGTTCACGTTACTTTATATAAAATCCCTTTGTCGTCTCTATGTTCCCTACTATACATGTACAGGCCGGGTTGAAGCTTTGAAGTCCTAAACTATAAATTGTAATCGAAGTTTCTCGAGACACAAGGTGCCAGGGGAGAGTGAAAAAATGACAAATCAAAACTCTCAGATGTGTGAAGAATCGCTCTCAAATTGAAATGGAACCGGAGAGAAAGTTAGAAATTACCGCTTGAATGTACATAAAAACGTCTTCGAAAAATGAAAACAATCTTTGTTGACAGCTCTGTTTAGTAATCACCGAAACTGCGAATCGCTCGCTGCGCCCGGTTTGCTTGCCGTCACGTTTACTTTGAATTGTTCAAAATTTCTTTACTACTGGCTTTGATTCTGGCCAACCCAGACGTTGTCATAAAATTTTCCAGCTTGATTTATACAAACGTGACAATTCTTCATTGTTATCATTTGGGTAATGAAGAATTTATGGATATCAAAGGTTCGCAACACATCACAGCTCAGAGTTTGAACTTAGGTCAAGTATAATTTTCCGCTATTTCATTGTCTAGATCTTGACTTGTGATTGGCTAATTTCAATTTGTCTCGAACTTTGTCTGGGTGGCCTCGGTTCGTGTGGTCGCACTGTAAAAACATTGCATGTGATAAAATTAGAAGCACAAAACTAATAAGCTTCTGATCAAACAAATAGGACTGCTCTAATGGCTTTGTTGTTATTTTAGAGGGGGAAAATAATAAGAACTAAATTGAAAAAAATTGTCGATGGAGGATATCTAGTAATTTTATTTTTTGCTCCTAAGATTGTCGACTGTTGTTTGAAAAAGAAAGAGAAAGGTAAGGTTCTTTCTTTTTTATGTAAGTGCCATATTGCTCTTCAAATTCAAGAGAAACCGTCTCACAGAGGCGTGTGTTTTATACCAGAACAATGCTTTGGACGTTTTGGATTTGAAGGCATTTTCCTGCTCACCCATGCCTGCTGAAGTGATCGAAGGCTTGTGAGTAGATAGAATATGATGATTCTGGGACAAATCTTAAAAACCCAAAGCCCCCCCCCCCCCCCACTTTGACAAAATTTTAGAAAACCTCGAAAGCAGCAACCCCTACTGCTAAATTTACTGCTAAAAATATCTTGTCCCCCACTCTAGTGTAGAAATTTAGCGGTAAATGCCATTTTCATTTGAAATTCAGAAATACCGCCCCGTTAAATCGCAACGCCGTCTCAAAAATCAAATAAATAACACACAATTGTGTGTCATTTATTATCCCTGAGATTTCGCAGGGCTGGCTGGCTGGCATCTCCTGGTTAGAATCATCACTGCATAAAAATAAAAAAATGCAAAACTGTTGGCCAACAGAACCTCTCAAGGGAACTTCCTCCTTCCACTTCTCTCCCACCCTGTTCCCTTGAGAGGTTTTTTTAATTCAATTTTTTTTTATTTTTCCCGGCCGGGATTTTTGCATTTCATTTCATTTCATTTCATTTTAAGTTATTGCCCTAGGCTTGGAGTTGAACCAGCACTTCCGCAGCGCACACTCCAGCGCGACCATAGCTCTACTCAACAACTCGTCCACCATCTTCGAGCTAACAGTCTGTCATGTCAGTCAGTCAGTTTCATGGCATAACGGTGGGGGTTTTGCGTTATGCCATGGGGGAGGGGTACAAAGATATCCCATAGACGCCCCCACTTTTTCGACTATGGGATATCTAGGTACCTCTCCGATATACTGTATGTTTCAAGCACCCTTATATTAGCGAAGTTCGGCCAGCGCTCACACATGTGGTAGAAAACATAGGTCACGCATGCGCATCTCAGAGATTTTCCACGTCACTCAACGGTATCCAACTATTAAATTTATCAGAATAGCCTTTCCATTTCACCAAGGCTTTCTTTCGCTTGTAATCGCGGCGAATAACTTTTTCAATGTGGAAAATCGATTGAGTCGTAGGCTGAAGCTCAGGTTCGTAAAATGATCCGGTTATTTTCTCTCCCAACAGATCAACTAATTTATACGTTACAGGATTTGTGTTCAATATTTCGTCAATAACAAATATTTCTTCTGTCCAATTCGGGGTAAAACCTTTATCGAATATCTTTCGCTTATATTTAGATATCCGAACTCTATCGCCGATTTTAAATTTCGCTGATACGTGTTTAGAATAAATCATGTCCCCATATAAATTAGCGAAAACCTTTGTTTGATTTTTGTTTTGACTTGCTTGAACGGGGCTCATCATTATGCTAGAATGATAAGCGTGATTATATTCATCGACTAACCTGTCTAGTTTGTCGTAATAAACAGTGTTATTATTAGCAGAAAACATCTTGCAGAGTTTTTCCTTCACCGATCTGTTCCAGCGCTCGACAATAGATGATTTCTCTTCGTTATGAGTGGAATACAAAGCGATGCCATGCTTATCCAGCAAATTTTGAACAGTGCAGTTCCAAACTTCTTTACCCTGATCCACCCAAATCATTTTCGGTTGCCGCTTCGTGTCAAATATATCTTTAAAAGCATCAGCCACGGACTGTCCTTTTTTGTCTTTTAATGGGCGAATCCAGCCATATTTTGAGAAAACATCGATCACCATCAGGAGATATCTTATTCCTTTGTTCCACTTAGAATATTTCCCCATCTCGACTAAATCCGCCGCCCAGATCTTATCGATTCCATATGACATCACTCTTCTCTTTGGGAAGCGGCGTGTTATCGGCCGATGTAATTCGTTTGCTAGATTTTGAGCCCAGCCGTCACTCAAAACCTTCTGCCGTTTTTTGGCAAGCCGAGGCCAAGTTTCTGTTTCGAATTTATCACATTTCTAGCGAACGAATGTCCCCACTGCCTTTGTTTCCATGGAATCTCATCCAAAGCGGCAACCATTTTTCTATCGGCTCTATTTTTACATTTACGTGGGTCTGGTTTATTTGCACAGACTGAATAATCAACGTCATGCTGCATGGCAACTGCATCTGTTTTACCTGTCGGCTGTTGATAAATTTCCAGAATTTCCCCAGTGTTTGGATCGAACTTAACCTGTTCGTGGAGCGGGTTATATGGTCCTGTATAACGATGCCCGGGAAGGGTAAATCCTCCTTTTGGCCTTAGAAGTTTTCCTATCAAAGCATGGGCATCAATTCCACGGCCGGATAAGGGATCTAATTTCTTTGAAATGTCACTTGTAAATGCGTCCAATCCTTGATCAAGATATTTATTCACCGCACCTTTAATCTTTCGTTTGGCAAAATCTGATTTAACCGCTTTGGATAACCCAATGCGGCCAAGATTATATAATCCTTTCACGCCGCCTTTTAATGCTATTTCACCGAGTGAATGACTGTCGGCTATATCGAAAAAGCCCGCCCCTTCGACGGGCCGACTTAGTTTCCCGAGTTCCCTTGTTTCACGAATCTAGTTTTTTTAATTCCGCATGAAGCGCAATGGCAGAAAAACATTGGCCTTCCATTTTTAGCCGTCATATAACCAGCTGGCTCAACGCATCTAGTAACTCTTTTTTCTTTGACACAATATGATTCCATTTTTATTTGAAATATTCTTTAATAAACTTCTCATTAAACATTGTGTCAGTCAAACTGAAAGGTTTTAAGATATCATAATAATCTTTTTTCATTGCCCATTGATGAAGGAAATACAGGCAATAATAACCGCAAAGAACACTGTTTATGTTTTGATATTGAGTTGTGTTATAAAGTATTTGTTTCCCAGCGCTTGTGAATTCGAGGGGATAACCCATGCCGAAACTATCAAAATACCACAAGAACTTTTTATCGTGTGATGGTGCGCAGCAAACCCAACGAGTTCCTGCATTTTTAAGCGAATCAAGATTGATGATGCATGGGCTGTGTTTTCTGGGCATAGCTTCATCCCTTGCATATATTCCTTTGAAATTTGGAATCTTGAGATATTTTATCCAATTCAACAGATCAATATTTGACAGCGGTTTAATTACAAATTTAGGCGGCCTCATAGAAATGTTCCTATTATAGGAATCTTGTCGAACGGGCTGTTTGGCCCGAACAGAAGTCCCTTTCCCTGCTTTGTCCGTTTCGCTTTTTTTCCATTTTTTTTTTTTACTTTTACCCATTCCAACTGTATTTCTCCCCCAGTTGCCAAAGAATGGAGGTGGTTGGCCTGGATATCCTGAATATGCTGGTGGACGGCCCAATCTTGGTGCTCCTTTTCCTTTTGGCCGACCCACTCTTGGTGCGCCTTTTCCTTTTGGCCGACCCACTCTTGGCGCTCCGCAACCAGAAGGCTGGCCGCTTACCGCAGAGGCGGTAAGGCCTTTTCCAAACATATTTTTAATTGCATCAATAGCCAGCGGAATACCAATACTTGCTAAAATAGTACCTAATGCTCCCCCATATTGTCTTTCAGTTGGCCTCACAACTACTTGCCCTCCTGTTTGGAGGGCATTCAGAATATCTTGTTTCTGCTTAGTTGTCAACAAACTTTTATACGCAATCAGTTTGTCGATTTTATTTTGCGGAATGAGAAACCCGCCAATCTGACCGCCGCTTTGCTGCCCACTTCCGCTTATCTTTTTAACTACTTGACTTGCTCCTTCACTCGCCAAACCAGCAAGTGCTGAAAACCCAAGTGTTTTAGCCAGGGTTGGCGCAAGTGATTTAGCTAAAGGAATAATAGCAGAAAATAAAGATCCTCCTTCTCTCATTACTTTGCGGATTTGTGATTTGGATATTTTTATTTCTACGCCATTGCCAAGTGCCCTGGCTTTAGCGATTCTATTAATTTGATTGGGTGTAAGCATCAATTCACGATTTCCACTTGTTTGGCTACTATCCAATCTAAGTGTAAGAGGACTGTTTGTTTTATATGCTCTTGCGAGTTTTTCTCCTTGCCCTTGAGATAAAGTTACTTTGTATGGATGATATGTTGTCATTTTAATAACATATCATTATTTACTTTAAGCTATGACTAATTCATTTCCAACTTGATTAATCTTAGCTGTTTCCTCATATAGAACTACCGCGTGTACATTGAAGTCTGCAGCCGCATTTTGATTCAGCGTATATCTGAATATCAGTTGTTTGGGATCTCTTGTTACTTTTTCAGCTTGATAAGACAAGTCGAAATAAATGAGGCTATAAAGAGAGTTATAATTAGCTATATTGAATTAGTTCCGCTATTATAATCATTTTTCCTCATTGCATAAGCCATGGCATCATTAAATATTCTTACTTTCGATTCAGTGTCATAATCTGTTTCGGGATAAAACACCCCATTTCCATACTCTAATCGGCAGGTTGACAAGGATGAGTTATTATTTGCTGCATTCAGCTTAAAAGTGTCAAAGAGATACGGACTATCTTCTGCAGTATCATCATTGGGCGGAGCGGTTCTTTTCAGCCAAACAAAAATATGTTTAACATTATCAATTGAAGCTGATATTTGAAAGAATCCTGATGACTGTGCAGGAGCTGATTGTTCATATGTCTCCCTTAAGTACTTCCATTGCGATTCTTTCAGGAATGAACTCACAAATTTGTCATAAAGAGAATCTTTTGGTGTTAATCTTGGCACCCACAGCAAAAACCTATTAATGACAACTCTTCCGTCATCAGTGCCGTTGGCCATATGAATTAATTCACCATCCTCTTGAAGATTAATTTCGAATTGCAGCTGCATAGGAACCAGCATCTTATCTTCAAGTTCTTCGAAAAAGGCAAAACGATTCAGGGGGATAATAGTATTAACATCTTTAGCACCTTCAGCCCCATTGTTTTGAACTGCCTGAGTTTGTATTCTCCTCGCTTCAAATCCTGAATTCGTATTAGCTGTTGTTGCATCAGTATCCAGGTACCATAAACTGTTCTTTGCTACTGATCTGCTGAAGTCATCAGAATATTCTAACAAATTTTTAACAAAAGTAATTTTATGCAGATTACCAGGTTCATAAACAATCTTTCCTGCAGATTTAAGCGTCATATGCTTAATCAGGGAATGGGCACCATTTATTACTGTTATCCTATCAGCAGCCGCATATCCAGCCCCATCTGCTAATTTCTGGAGTTGAAATTGCACTTCAAAATAAGCATTATGCCAGTCATAAAACGCCGATCTATCATTGATGGTGAATTTATAACCATTCTTTCTTTGATGCTGCCCATTAGCTGGGGCTCTGATTACATCATCCAACTGGAACCTTACTAATTCATTTCTTTGTAAATATTCACTCGATCGAAAAGCCATTTTATATTATATTTTATTTTTTCTTTAAAGCTTTATTCTTCTGGTTCCTCTGGGGTTGATTCCTTGGCCACTGATTAATCTATTCAATATATCATCAGCACTCTCCTGTTTTCTTGGCCGTTTCATCTGGATGGAACGCGGTCTTACAGCTGAGGCGGTCCGAGGTTTATTTTTGGATGTAATCCCTGCAACACCTTTGGGCGTCATCGCCTTGGAAGCCACGCCTCTCCTCATATTTGCTAGTTTTTTCATGATTAAATCACCAGATTTTTCAGCCGCTGCTTTACCTAGTTTTTCCCCAGCGTGAGAAATTCCTGCATCCAATGCTTTTTTCGCGACTGGCTTCGCGAATTTCTTGAAACAGCTGATGCCACTCCCTTCAAGGCAGGCGCCGCCATCTTTTTCAACGGCTTAAAGATGGAATCAAAAATGACGCCTGTTCCTTTATGCTTATAAACAAACTTCTCTAATTGGGGATGATAATAATGAGAAAATTCATATGCTTTCATTTTATATTCTTTTTTAATATAACGAGAATGCTGTGTCTACACCATTCAGGTTGACAATTCTTCTTTTTCCATCTGTAACATATATGCGAATGGAGCTTATTGTGTTTTTATTCACCGGGCTGAATGTTACTCTCATGGGTTCAAGGGTAAAACTATATGATGCCTGCAGAACAGATGTGGAAAAGGAATAAAGGATATCAGTCTCTCCCCCATCCACAAGCAAATCATTTGTCAAATCGCAATGAATGTTTAACAAGTCAGTATCTTGACTTAAATTTGGTACTCTGGGGCCAACATTAACTTTCTCCTTCAGAATCTTTTTATCAAAACCCACAAGATCATGGAAATTTGATTGGGTGAAATCCAATTGATAATTTTCGGCCATTGTTATTGTCACTCTGAAGGTTGTGGTGTTGAAAGCCAGATTGATTGGAAACACATCCTCTTTTCCAGATTCTTTCACCACTGTTGCTTTTTGAATGAAATCATTTATCTCGGAATATGTCCAAACCCCAGCGGGGAAAGCGATATCCTGAAATGTTCTTCCGCTGTCAGAGCTGTACCTAATCAGTTGATTTTCATACTGGGCATAGATGTTATACCACGTAAAACTCATATTGATAATTCTGTTTAGCCCCACAACATATTGTTCATTTGGCTCCAAAATAATTGGCTGATTAAGTGGCAGTCCCGCTAAAAGCGGTCCACTCGATTTCGCGACCAAAAATAGTTTCCCTTTATTATTTGCTGGTGAAAAGGCTTTGGTACACATGTATGAAATACACAATTCTTTTTTTCAAATTCTTTATTTTCGCACTGCTACGAGCAAAAAACGAATTGAGGCCGTCTCGGCCTTTTCGACGGTGATCGGAAGACTAAAATTGATGGTTTTTGAGAGGCGCTCTACGCAGAAACAAATGCAGTTGAAGACATTTTGTTTAGGTCATGTTTCTAAGCTAAACTAGAGTAGTTTACAGACAAAGTGTAAAAAATTTCAATAAAATGTTAAGCAAGCTGAGGCAACTTAAAGACAACCCACTCTGAAACCTATATTCTGACACTGAAAATGGGGCAAGAACGAGGAAAAATTTCTCAAACGTTGCGGCCTAAACTTGGTTTTAAAACCACGTCACAATAAAGTTCTTACCTTATTTTATCGAGTTATAAGCTCAAACGTGTGGGTATCCTCCGGGATCGCAAGCGAGAAGAGATTATAATCAGCCATTGACAGTGTGTTTACATAATTATCGGTCGTGCCAAAGGTCATTTGCATTACTCTTCGGCTCTTCCAAAATGTTTCTATTGAGGCTTGAATTCGATTGTAGTTCTCCAAGATAAATGTCGACAGCTTCTTTAATACTTCTGCGTCAGAATTAGATCGAGAACAGATGTAAAAGTTACAATAAGTTGAATAATCTTCATGGCGGCGACACGTTCCGGGCTCGACAAAGCAAACAACGAGGGCTTTTAGCATGTTTCGGAGAAATCTTCATTAAAATCAGTACTTGATCCAAATTCTCTGCTTCAGTAACGAGTATTAAAGGTTTTCCACGTCCCTACAATAAAAAGAAAGTCACAGTTTATTCTTATCCACGATTTTATACTGTTGAAATTCACCCGTGGTAGAAACTAAACTTGACCATGGCATGTAAATACTGTAGATATAATTTGAAAAAAAAAATGAACGACAACCAGAAATTTCACTGCGATACATGAACTACTCACCGGTGAGAGGTTGAAATATATGAATAACTTGAGTTTCAGATTCGTTTTTAAAGGCTTCTCGCCAAGCGACCGCAGAAAGTTTTCTTAGCTTCAAATGTGCGTATCCGTTACATCGCGCATTCAAGAGGCAACTACCTTTGTCACGCGACCTTGATAACATTGTGTGACAAGTTATGACACAAGCCAAGTGCTCGAAGACCTTGTAACGGATCTACACATTTTCAAGCGAAAAAACTTTTTGCTGTCGCTTGGCGAGTAGCCCTTAAAAACGAATCTTAAACTCAAGTTATTCATATATTTCAACCTCTCACCGGTGAGTAGTTCACGTATCGCAGTGAAACTTCTGGTTGTCGTTAATTTTTTTCAAATTATACGATATTTGCATGCCACGGTCAAGTTAAGATTCCGCCACGGGTGAATTTCAACAGTATAAAATCGTGGATCAGAATAAACTTTGACTTTCTTTTTATTGTAGGGACGTAAAAAACCTTTAATACTCGTTAGTGGAGCAGAGAATTTGGATCAAGTACTGATTTTAATGAAGATTTCTCCGAAACATGCTAAAAGCCCTCGTTGTTTGCTTTGTCGAGCCCGGAACGTGTCGCCGCCATGAAGATTATTCAACTTATTGTAACTTTTACATCTGTTCTCGATCTAATTCTGACGCAGAAGTATTAAAGAAGCTGTCGACATTTATCTTGGAGAACTACAATCGAATTCAAGCCTCAATAGAAACATTTTGGAAGAGCCGAAGAGTAATGCAAATGACCTTTGGCACGACCGATAATATGTAAACAAACTGTCAATGGCTGATTATAATCTCTTCTCGCTTGCGATCCCGGAGGATACCCACACGTTTGAGCTTATAACTCGATAAAATAAGGTAAGAACTTTATTGTGACGTGGTTTTAAAACCAAGTTTAGGCCGCAACGTTTGAGAAATTTTCCCTCGTTCTTGCCCCATTTTCAGTGTCTGAATATAGGCTTCAGAGTGGGTTGTCTTTAAGTTGCTTCAGCTTGCTTAACATTTTATTGAAATTTTTTACACTTTGTCTGTAAACTACTCTAGTTTAGCTTAGAAACATGACCTACACAAAATGTCTTCAACTGCATTTGTTTCTGCGTAGAGCGCCTCTCAAAAACCATCAATTTTAGTCTTCCGATCACCGTCGAAAAGGCCGAGACGGCCTCAATTCGTTTTTTGCTTGTAGCAGGGCGAAAATAAAGAATTTGAAAAAAAGAATTGTGTATTTCATACATGTGTACCAAAGCCTTTTCACCAGCAAAAAATAAAGGGAAACTATTTTTGGTCGCGAAATCGAGTGGACCGCTTTTAGCGGGACTGCCACTTAAATTTTGTTGTGAAATTTTCAGGTTTGTTGCTGCCGTTCTTAACGGCGTAAGATGATAAAACAATTTCTCTCTCCATTTTATGTTTTGAAATAGTTTCTATATATCTTTTCATGCTGGGATTTATTGATCAATGCTGCTTTCAGAAGAAGATCG
This sequence comes from Dendrophyllia cribrosa, assembly GCA_024195265.1. Taxonomy (NCBI): domain Eukaryota; kingdom Metazoa; phylum Cnidaria; class Anthozoa; order Scleractinia; family Dendrophylliidae; genus Dendrophyllia; species Dendrophyllia cribrosa. Next base: position 48,482,723 of record JAJLRJ010000005.1, on the reverse strand, counting down.
AGAATTGCAATCCCAGTATTTCTTATGTCGATGTTTGTATTCCCAGCAAGGATAGAGCCAACAATGACTTCAAGTTTCTGGAGAAGATCTTTTGGATTGGAGACGAATGTGACTGTCCCGCCGACTCCAGCTCTGCTGACACCGCGGCCGCTTCTTTTTCGGGTTCTAATTCCCGAACCTAGAAATTCTCGTCTCCTTTTATTGTAATGGCCTACGTAGTCCTTTAAAACTTCAAATTGATAATCTATGTTTTTATTCAATAATTTCTTTGCCTCTTCATCTATTTCACCTCGATTGAACTTTTTTGTGATACCTGACTTGCGGCCTTTCAGTTGATTTTGTCTATGGAATGCACCTGATACGTTTTTGCTAATAATTCTTTTCTGCGTATGTGATAAACTTGGATCATCTAGAAGTTCATCCATTTCCTTATAAGTTGGTAAACCTAGTTGAAACAGTGCGTTATTCTTTCTACCAACAATGACATGTTTCTTTTTTTCACCCACCTCTTCTTCATCTTCTTCATCTCCTTCATCTCCTTCATCTTCTGTTTCCACAGCATATCCGGGGAATAAATCAGCATATTCAGGATATAACTGTGAATAATCAGGTGGTTGGTCACCATATGGTGGGAGCGAAACCGGTGAACTCGTGGACGGGCCGGGTTGGTCGCTTTGCTTCTCTGCTTGTGGTGCAACAGCCGCCGAATCCAACTCATCCGCATCAAACAAACCGCCAACATCCATCTCTTCAAATGGGTCGACTTCCGGAAGATAATCTATGCCTGGTTTTTCTCCAACGACTTTCTTTTTCCGACCTCTAAAGACCGGCGGTCTCCGGATTGTAAAGTGCCTCTGATTCGGCACCAAATTCGATGCAATAACATCATCTAATTTCGATGTTATGGGACGGAACATTTTACCATATTCGATTTGACTTGTCTCTTCACCCAACTTTTTTTGGGTGATGATATCATGAACAAAGTTGATTTTCTTCCCCAAAGCAGATTTGCTTTTTGCAAGTTGTTGCCATTTCAATAAACTCATTTTATATCAGATCATATATAAATTTGGGTGTTCAACATGATGTTCAACATGATGTTCAACATAATAAAATGAAGATTCCAAATTATGATTTCAATGATCCAATCACCAATTTCAGGCGGCTGTATCCTTTCATGCCTGATCGAGTTTTCAGAATGTTGATCTGCGGCCCCTCAGGATCAGGGAAGACAAATGTTCTTCTGGATATGATTCTGCGCCCGCTGCTGTATTATGATAAGATCTATCTCTATGCGAAAAATCTTGACCAATCAAAATATCAGCATCTGCTGAAACAATTACGCCCAATCAGCAAAGAAGCTGGGTATGAAATTGTTGAAGCGAGTCCTAATGATATCATCCCAGTTTCTGAATTGTCAGATAATAATCAAAAACTGGTTGTTTTCCATGATTTTGTTTGCGAAAAGAATCAAAAGCCATTGATTGATTATTTTATCCAGGGCCGGCATAAGAATTGCTCTGTTATTTATCTTTCGCAGTTATTTCAGAACGCCAAAAGATATCCGCTTGAATTGCTCGCATTTTTGCATCTTCGAATTCCCCAGCAACAAGGAAATTGCCGCGCTCTGTCGAGAGAATAATGTCAGCAAAGAAGATTATTTGACTGCAACTAAGAATCCATACTCATTCCTCTATATTGATAAACCGAGGAAATTCATTTCCAAAAACTTTGATGAAGAAATAAAATGAGCTATTCAAGTGGAATGTTGCAGGATCAAACAAGACCGGACTCAGCGGGAAGAGACAGCAGACCTGGAAAAGACGGCCTGCCGGGCGTTGGTTTTAAGTTAACGCCTTCAGGGGATTATGATATTCAAAACAAAAAATTAACCAATGTCGCTGAAGGAACAGCGAATAGCGATGCAATCACAAAACATCAAGCTGATGTTCTTGAAACAACGGTCAATAACAAATTGATTCAACTCAAGGCAGATTCTCTTCAGGTTGATGGTTCCTCTCATATGACAGGAGATCTTGACCTTCGTGGAAACAAATTGATTTTTCCCGGTGAGATTGACATGGATCGGAAACGTATCACCAATCTGGATACGGATGAAAACGATGATCTTTCAGCGGTTAATATGCTCGCTCTGAAAAATTGGCACCCAAATGCCCCGCCGCCAACGCATGAAGTGACGAAGAACATCGATTTGAAAGGGCTTTTCAATGTTGTCAAATCAAAGCAACAAACTTATCTTGATTTATCAGCGAACTATAACAATCTGATGTCATATAATGATGCTAAGAATGTCTTTGTCAGCCGAAAAGAGACATTCCCAATGGAAACAAGCCGTGATATGGGAACTAATTTCATTTATAATGTGAAAGATCCAACAGCAGTCGATCAAGCAGTCAACAAAAAATTTGTGGACCAGGAGGCAGCCAAAAAGCTTTCCATTGCAGGTGGAACAATGACTGGGCCGCTTGATATGGGATCGGAGAAAATCATTGGTCTCCCCGATCCAAAAACATCCAATGAAGCAACATCAAAACAATATGTTGATACACAGTTAAATGAGAAGACAGTAGCTCTGGCAGAGGACATAATCAAAACAGAGGCTGAACTCAAAAATATGTCAATGAATCGCATATATCGTCAACCTCCCACTTGAAGGATGAATTCCGGTATCTAATGGAGGATGTGGATGAATCCAGCTCTGAACATAATATGACAGTCGCGGCAATAACTGATTTTTCAAGTTATCCGCATCATTTCAATAAGAAGGCGTATGATTTGAAAATAACAAAATATGTTTTTAATGAATACTCTGGGAGACTTGGTTTCAACATGTTAAAACTTCCAGAAGGGGAATATACGATTTGCATTGAATTCTTCCCGGCTTCCATGACGGGTGTGAGCGTTGACGTTGTGAGCACAAGCCTGAATATCAATCAACAATCAACAAAAAAATTACCGAGTTATTCAAGGTCAATTATTCACATGCATAAATGGCAGATTTCTCCACCGGAATATATTTATCTGGATTTGAAATGGCACGGAACATCATCATCAGCTGTTCAAGGCCCAGCACATTTGATCATACATGGCGTCAAAGGTTCTCAATCAGATGTTGAAAGTTCTGTTTATGATTCTCCCTTTGTTTATGAAAATCAACGCATGGTAATGCAGACAGATATTGACATGAATAAACATCAGCTGATAGGACCCAAATCCAGCTTTTTCATGTGCGCTTATTTTGATGAAGATAAGCATAAAACAAATGTTTATTTCAATGGGGACGTGAATAATTTTTATGTTCCAAGCAAATGTGTTTTGAAATCTGCTACTGTGATTAGCACACTTTCTCTAGACCAATCTCAAATTGCACTGACCATCCGGGGCCAAAGATATTTTGAATGACAATCATCTGCACATCCCGGCCCTCAAAAGATAATAATTAATCATGCTTTGGATGAAGGCGGATCCCTTCAGATAAGTTTATCAAAGAAACAAAAGTTCGGGAACAGTAAAAAATACACATTAGCTCTTTTGTTTGAAATATAGATTTGGCAAAACACTGAAGAAATATTGTTCCTGTATAAAAAATGCCAACTAACATTTTCCAATTCAATCATATTGACCCAACTCTTTCTGAGGAGGAAGTTGAAGAACTGCAAAAACTCTATGCTTTTTATCACAAACGCTGGTGGTGCTATAAAAGAATGACCAAAAGACTCAAAGAAGCCTACTTTGCAAACAATCTAGCTTCAACCATGCTTGTTGCTGTTGGAACGATAGCAGGAGGAATCACCCTCAATCCCATCGTTTTGGGCGTAATAAGTGGGGCTGGTTTGGTTTTGAAAACAATCAGTGAAGTTAAAAACTATAAGAACAAAATAACCATGGCAAAATTCGCCTTCACAACATATGATAAAGTTTTGATTGAGCTGAGATCTTACTTGAGAGGAGGTAGATTTGACCTGCAAAAATTCCGCAATGAAATGATAACAATTGATGGTATTGTGGCTGATTTGGGTCTGAATTACGAAAAATATGAAAAAGATTATGAAACATCTTTAAAATGAGTGATTCCGAAATAATGAAAATCTGCAAAATGAATTAGATTCTGATTGGGAACCAGAAGATGATGTTGAAGCAGATCCAGATTGGACGCCAGAAAACCCAGTTATGGTTTGGGATGATTCTTCGGCTGATGAGTCGGGATGAAGCATGTTACCAAGGGTAACATGATTAATTCTCATAAGCGGGAAGATCGATGGTGTTCACAATAGACAACATGTCACCGTCATCATTGGAAGAATCGCAATCATATGCCGCATCATAGAATTCATTGTACTCCTCAAAGTAATCCATCAGTAGGCAATATTGGTGTTTGGTGACTTCAGTGGCGACAAGCGACACGGTTGAGGTTTTCCCAAAGACGATTTGCCGTAGGACAATGTTTACCTGCCCATCGAAAGTGATGCCTATGAAATCACGGGCCGTCAAGAAGTGGGAATGCTTGTCAAAGAAAGGGCAGGAGATATCACCATCTGCATCCGCATAAAGTTTGATTCGAAGTTTGTTGTCTTTGACGAAAGACAAGGACTCATCCTGAACCAACTCGCGAAGTTTCCTGGTGATGGCCTCGCATTCAGCCGCAGCCATCAAGCTGGAGCCGAGTCCCACTTCAAGGAAAAACCTTGGGGCTTTGCCAACTTGGGTCTCTGTCTTGATAATCATGGGGCCATCAAATCTCAGCTTCACTGGCTTGTCGTCCTCCCACTGGATGGGGATAAGGCTCAACTTGCCGAACTTCTTTGCTGGGCCAACTGTCATCTTTTGATATTGCTTATAAAATTGAATTTCCATATTTTAGATGAAAAAATAAAAATTTAAATGTCAACACGCTGTTTATTTTACCCGGGGTAAAATGAACAAACATGGCTTGGCTTGATCATCAGGAAAGGTGCCGCTTTAATCTTCATCTGCAGATTCACAAGTGTGGCATTCATCCTCATATTCATCGAAATAACTCGGGGGAGGAATGACTTCTTTGACTAGCACTTCTTTAACTACGATAGAGATAGAGGAGATATTACCTAGAAATACTTGGCGCAATCTAACAACTAACAGACCATCTAGAGGGAGACCAACGAAGTCATGTGGATCGATTTTGGTTTTGCGTTTTTCGCCGATCTCCTTGGAAAATGGGCAATTGATTTGTCCATCTTTATTGGTATAGAGTTTAGCATAAAGCTTTTTCGTGTCACTCTGGTCTTCTTTCACAATCTGCAAAGAATCTGGTTGAATTCTGAGTTTGGGATTCACTTTCTTTATTGCCGGTTGTTTGGCTTTGGTGAGTTCCTGGATCTTGGTTTGCATTTCTTCGAACATTTGCTGAGATTTTTCATCGAGAGTGAAACTCAGGGAATAATTTGATTTGTCGTCATTGCTGTGTTGCCATATTTTCATTTTGCCTTCGAGAAATATATCAAATGGCTTGTCCTCATAAAGAATTGGGAGGACGGTGAATGAAAACTGCCCTGATTTCTTCATTTCTGGTTCTGAGAGCTGGATCTGCTGGATATCATAATTGAATTTAGTAATCATTTTATGGGAGAAAATAAAAAAATATTATTTTGAAATTATTTTTACGGGTAAAAATGGGGAAATATATTTGACCCCAATATTTTATATAGGAAATGATATGTGTTGTTGAAATATTTTGAATCATTTGCGAACATAGAAATATAAAATAAATGGATCAAATAATACTTCCCCATTTTTGCCCGTAAAAATACGGGTAAAAAGGGTATTATTATATGTGATGCCAATATTTTATATTTTGTGAAACAATTTGTGTTGAAAATATTTTGGGTCATTTGCGAATATAATTATAAAATAAATGGATCCCGTATCATTATGCCCTTTTTACCCGTATTTTATTCATATTTTACGGGTAAAAAGGGGTATAATGATACGGAACTCATTTATTTTATATAGGAAATGATATGTGTTGTTGAAATGTTTTGGGTTATTTCGCAAAATATAATTATAAAATAAATGGATCAAATATATTTTCCCCATTTTTACCCGTATTTTATTGATATTTTACGGGTAAAAATGGGGGAAATATATGGAACCCATTTATTTCTATAATAGGAAATGATTTGTGTTGAAAATATTTTGTGAGTTCTTCGCGATTATAATATAAAATATTGGGTGTTATATCATTATACCCCTTTTTACCCGTTTTTCATTGATATTTTACGGGTAAAAATGGGGGAAATATATGTGACTCATTTATTTTATATAGGAAATGATATGTGTTGTTGAAATTTTTTGAGTCATTTCGCAAATATTATTATAAAATAATGGCATCACATATAATAATACCCTTTTTACCCGTATTTTATTGATATTTTACGGGTAAAAATTGGGGAAATATATGGAACCCATTATTTTATATTTTGTGAAACAATTTGCGTTGAAAATATTTTGAATCATTTCGCAAAATATAATTATAAAATAATGGGTGTTATTCAAATAATGGTCTTTTTACCCGTAAATTGAAAATAATTTCATTATTTTTACCCGTATTAAAAATGACGGTTTCTTTGAAAATAACCTCAGATGATGATTTCGAACAAGTATTTCCATCAGTATCTGCCGCTTCTCGCGCTTTGAAGGTTGATAAAAAGACTATTTCCCATGCTTTGCAAACGGGGAAACTCAAATTCAGGCGACGAAGCGATGGAAACCATTTCAAGATTGAAATACGCGATAAAGTTTCACTCGCTGTTGAAGAAGCCCTCAGAGTCACACAGGAAAAATTAGAACAATGCCAGAAAAAACTCAGAAATGGCCAATATGTTTATCCCCGGAAAAGGAAATCAAAACCAAAACCACAACCATCGACGCCGACGCTGGCTCCAGAACAAATGGAGAAGTTTGAAATGGGTTACCATGAGTTGAAGCCTGATGAGACTTCTTCCCTGTTTGTTGACACAAAATTCATATTGACAAATCAGAAAACTGGAGAGATAGCTTTAATGGCCACCATGGACGACTATAATAAAAGATTTGGTAATTATATAGAAGTATTGACCCAGGCAGAATGGGAAGATATATTAAAACGACAGAACAGCATTGAGATGGGTAAGACTGAGACTGAGGATGAATCCTGGGACGTCAAGATTCTCCAGAAAGATGCTTAAAGCTGCCATATTAATGATATAGCAGCTTTAAAGTCCAAGTCTTGCAAGTCGCTTAAGTATTGCAATCCTCCAATGTCCCCACGCAAGGGTGTGAATCTTATCCGGCAAGATGAAACGCTTATCATCATCTGCAGATAAGGCTGTTTTGTTGACTGTTTCGGAAAACATCTCATGCTGATGGCTGCGGATGAGATTCATGGTTCTCATGGCTGGTCTCCCGCTGAGAAGACAGTCCACATAGTCTTCATGGGTAATATGTTTCTTGATTGTTTGTTTCTTCACTCCCTTGCATTTCTTATCGCCACCAGTTTCAAACAACTTATATGAATATAACTTTGCTCGCAATCCAACAAACTCTTCAATTATCTTTCCCCCAGCTTCATCTTTCATGAGTCCGTTCACTTTCTTGTTCATGATTGGCATTCCCGAGGGATGATCCGGGGGATAGTTGGATGTGTCAAACATCTCCTTCACATCTGGTTGAAGATCCTTGAAAACATCTTCCGTTTCAATTTCATAGCACAACGAATCTGTATCTGTGAACAACAGCCTGGCTTTATCCCCGTATTTAGGCTTCATATATTCATAGTGAAATTTGAACATCAGTTCCTTGGATATTTCAAGGATTGACATTCCGCAGGGAATTGGTTTGTTGAAAGTCATTTTCTTCCGCTTCATATGAACAGCGATGAGATTCTCGTCGAAGATTGTGTGATGTTGATATGCGGGTTTAGCTGCAAGCTTTTCCGCAATCTTTCTTTCATTGACAAGTCTGATGTCAACTCTCTTGCGGATATTTTCCATTGTTTTGCCGAATATTGCGTTATTCATAAGCTTGAAAAAGTCTTTCTCAAAATCATTCTTCCCTGCTTGTCTGAGCTGGATGTTAAGTTGGATATATGATTTCAGCCAAGGTTCTTCAGTGAATGCTATTCCCCTGTGAATCTTGGTGAGTTTCAATCCATGCTTCAGAGCTTGTTTAAGTGCTCTGTGGTGAATGATGAAGTGTTTCTTGTCTCGCAGATTGGGAATCAGCTTTTCAACATGGATAGCGCAGATCACTCCTTCCCGCCGCGGCGGGAAGACTCTCTCAGGGGCAAAGGGATAGTCATTGTGTGCATCATGAAGCTTTTTGGGATATTCCAAATCGACCTCAAGGACACAAGGCGTTCTCTTCCATCTTTTGAAGCTTTTCATCCAACGAAAGTTACCAGTTGGAAGTGGCTGAGTCATCGCCCAAGAATAGAGGGAATTTGCATCCAGATAGAGAATATATTTAGACAAGCACGGAGGAGAGAAAGAATGAGGTTAGTGAATGCCGCAAGCAAATCCTTTATCTCGAGGCCTATAGTCGCAGAGAGAACCTTAAGTTTGAGGGCATACCAGAATTAGCAGTACTTCCCGGTCAACAAAATACAAATACAAATACAACTTCGAACGAAGACACGAGGCAAGTACTGGCAGACTTCATGGAAAATATCCTGGGAATCGAAGACGCGGAAAATATCGAATTTCAGCGTGTGCATAGGATGGGAAAACCAAGGAAGGACGGTCACGGCAGTCGCACAATCATAGCCCGTTTTCTCAGATTTCCAGATAGAGAGCGAGTATTTAAATGCGGTCGAAAACTTAAAGACACCGATTATAAGATGTTTGAGGACATTCCTAAGGAGCTGCACGAATTGAGGAAAAAGCAAATGGATAAATTGAAGCAAGCAAGAAGAGATGGAAAACGCGCGTTCTTCAGTAAAACCGAGCCGGATAAGCTCTATATTGACGGGAAATATGTTAAGTTATAATATTTCTATTAGTACTGAGCCATGCTTCTTTATTTTTCGACATCTACATATAATTTTGAAGGTAGTAAAGTTTCTGAATTTACCAGTCCATTGTCACTTTTCCTTCCATTTTGAACGCTGTATTCATAAATTACGGTGAAGGAGCTGAGGGCTGAGTGATAAGTTGGAAGTTACGGAGGGTATTTTTTTTTTCTGGATGAAGGATCGATTATATTTTGTTTTGGAGCACAAGGTAAGGGTTTCAATTATGTATCTCCCACTTTTTTGTTTAGTGTTTTTATTGTGGATTAGTATTCGTTTTCCGTCTTTTAAGGTGTTTAAAGGTTTTTTGACTCATTGTTATCTAATTAAGCTACTATTTACTAACTTTGACTTGTTATACTTTCAAACTAGTACGTGTAATGTTATTTATATCTCTTTTGTCTTCGATTTCAGGAGCAAAGCCCAAATCACGGCCCAATTTGTAGAGATGTATTGTTTACTTTTGTCCACCTTTCTGATAAAACTTCTGCAATCTCGGTTATTTGAGGTCTACTGGGATTTAGATGATATTGGATACATGTAAATTGGTCTCCTTGAATGTGAGGGGCATTAACAACTTTCGAAAAAGGAGAATGATTTATACTTGGTGTCGAAAACAAAAGGCAGATTTCATATTTTTGCAGGAAACTCATTCAAAAAAAGATACCGAAAGACAGTGGAAAAATGAATGGGGAGGTGAGATAATTATGTCACACGGTAGTCCAAATTCACGCGGAGTTGCCATTCTTTTTAGGAAGGGTGTTGACTGTGTTATCCATTCAAAAATCTTAGACCCTTTAGGACGCTATGTTATCCTGAAGGCGGAGATTAAAGATAAAATGTATGTATTGATCAATATTTATGCACCAAATAAGGATACATATATTATTGATTTCTTAAATAATTTACAAACTATTCTACAAAAGGAGAATTTGGACGAGGAAGAAAATATAATTCTTGGAGGGGACTTTAATTGCCCAATTAATCCGGTGCTAGACAAGAAAGGAGGCATACTTTTACCGAGGAAATCGGTCATATCAACCATTGATTGTTTATGTGATGATCTTGACTTGATTGATATTTGGAGAGTGAAAAATCCCACCACAAAAAGCTTTACGTGGAGTCAAAACTCGCCAATGATTCTGTGCCGCTTAGACTACTGGCTTATTTCAAATAACTTACAAGATTTAGTTACAACGACGGATATTACTCCAGCCATAAAAACTGACCATGCAGCCATTTCTATAGAGTTCTGTATCAGTGATAAAAATATCAAAGGTCCCGGCCATTGGAAAATGAACTGCTCGCTTTTGGAAGATGAAGACTATGTTAGAGAAGTAACAGCTAAAATACCTATGTGGCTGAGAGAAGGTCGTAATGAATTGACAGATAATAGAAGTATCTGGGATTGGACTAAGTATAATATCCGAGTTCACGCAATTCAGCATTCAAAACGAAAAGCAATGGAAAGAAAAGAAAAAGAGATGAAACTTCAAAAGGAATTTGATAAAGCAAAGAAAATATTTGATTCCGACCCTAATGACAACAATGCAAACGTTCTCAATTCGGCTAAAGAAAAATTAGAACTTCTTTATGAAGAAAAACTTCAAGGTATTATTATTCGCGCACGCGCGCGTTGGTGGGAACATGGTGAAAAGAGTACAAAATATTTTCTTAATTTGGAGAAAAGAAACCATGTTAAAAAACATGTGCGAAAATTGAAAACTAGTGGTGCGATCGTCACAGATCCCTTTAATATACGCTCCGAACAAAAACGTTTTTACCACGAATTATACACAAGCAAGAATAAGAATGCAGATAACACGCAAGCGACGGAATTTTTCTTGAACAATTTAAACATTCCTACACTTACAGAACAACAAACGTTATCGTGTGAGGGCAAAATAACTCCAGAAGAATGTGCTAAGGTTCTGGAAAGTTTTCAACGTAACAAATCCCCGGGAAATGACGGAATTCCAGTTGAATTCTATAATACATTTTGGCCACTTATTAGCGAACCTTTCATTCATTGTGCGAATGAGTGTTTTGAAAAAGGCGAAATGTCGTGTTCCCAGAAACAAGCAGTAATTACTCTTATCGAAAAAAAATGTAAGGATCGTTCTTTTTTAGAAAATTGGAGACCAATCTCCCTTGTTAACGTAGATGCAAAAATTATGTCTAAGGTCTTAGCGACCAGGATAAAAAATGTTCTTCCAAATATTATCCATCACAACCAAAGTGGCTTCGTTAAAGATCGCTATATAGGTGAAACTGTACGTTCGATCTTCGATTTAATGGATTTTACTCTTAAAGAAAACATCCCAGGTCTCATGATTTTTATAGACTTTCATAAAGCATTTGATAGCGTAGAGTGGAATTATCTTGTTAGCTGTTTGGAGGCATTTCGGTTTGGTCCTGATTTTATCCGATGGGTTAAGACACTGTATAAAAATATACAAAGCTGTGTTATTAATAATGGTCTTACAACAGACTATTTTGCTCTGGAACGAGGAGTAAGACAGGGTGATCCCCTCTCTCCATATCTATTCGTGGTTGTAGTTGAAACTCTTGCTATAGCAATTCGACAAAATATAGCGATAAAAGGCATTGCAATTGGCAAAGAAGAAACAAAGCTTCTCCAATACGCTGACGATACAACAGCAGTTTTGTCAGACACAGAATCGGCACGCGTTCTTTTCAAACTTTTAGATGTTTTCAGAAAATTGTCAGGACTCAGGATCAATACATCTAAAACTGAGGGTATGTGGGTAGGATCTTCCAGAAGTAACAAGTCAAAACCCTTCGGTATTAAGTGGCCTGACGAACCTATCAAAGCCCTCGGAGTTTATTATTCGTATGATATTAAATTGCTACACGAGAAAAATTTCATCGAGAGGTTAGATAGTGTTAAAAAACTTATAAATATCTGGTCTTCCAGAGGTCTTTCTGTTTATGGCAAAGTGACAATTATCAAGTCATTACTTATTCCTAAATTTGTTTATATTCTGTCACTTCTGCCTGCCCCTAAGGAAATCGTTCAAGAGTTAAACCGATTATTATTTAAATTTTTATGGAAAGGAACGGATAAAGTAACAAGACTGTCCACGATAAATGAATATGAGAACGGTGGATTAAAAATGATTGACCTTGAAAGTATGATCAAATCATTACGGCTAGCCTGGCTGAAAAGAATCTTTGGGAACAATGAGGGTCCTTGGAAAAACTATTTACGCGTGACATTGGAGCGTTTCGGAGGGCTTTTTTTATTTTATTGCAATTATGATATCAAAGATCTCGCTATTCCTTCCCAATTTTATTCCGAGCTCCTTCAGTGGTGGTCAGAATTCCGTGACGGTTTTGACACTGGAAAAGAATGGCAACTGGTAGTGTGGAACAACAAAGAAATACGTATAAACAACAGGCCTATCTTTTATCGGAATTTTTTTGAAAACGGCATTATTTATGTAAAGGATCTTTTATTTGACACAGATACTTCAACCTCGCTTAAGATTATTTCGAGTAAAATCAGTAAAATTAATTTTTTAATTTGGGCAGGACTTCGTCATTCTGTACCACCACACTTAAAAACAAACAATGGGGCCAGTGCCCCTTCGGAAATTTCACTATCTTTGACGATAGATAACAATGACTTTGACGTGTTAAAAAAGAAATCTAAGGATTACTATATATTAATCAAAAGGACAAAAGCCCAGTTCCCAAATTATTTTCAACATTTGAGACAAACTTTTAATTTATCAGAAGACGACTGGAAAAGTGTTTTTTGGTTGCCTCATAAGGTGTCCTTTGAACCATACTTAAAAGCATTTCAATACAAAGTCCTTAATTCAATATTATTTACCAATACAAAGTTGTGTAAGATAGGATACATCTTAGATGATAAATGTTCATTCTGTAAATCGGAACTGGAAACCCTCCACCACGTTCTTTTTGATTGTCGCCATGTACAACGCTTTTGGAAAGATTTTGAATACTATTTCTACTTTTTGACAAGAGAATTCTTCCATCTCACCCTGCAAGACGTTATAATTGGAATAATATACGCAAAGTGCCCTTTACTAAACTATCTGTTACTGAATGCTAAATTGTATATATGGGATTGCAGAAGAAATCAGACACTTCCTAGCATAACTGCCTTTAAACTAAAGGTTAAAACTAAGTATGGAACAGAAAAGTTTATATGTGTTAAAACTAATAGCATGGATAAATTCAATAAAAAGTGGGCTCCGTGCATGGGCTTTGCACCCGTGTAAATAGATCCTAGTAATGAGTTTGAATGGTGTGGATGTAATCTTTATTTTATTTTAAGTATCGAAACTAATAGCAAGTAACTGGGTTAGTATTGTAAGTAGTTTTATTAGTATTGTAAATAGTGTAAGTAGCTTTAGTATTGTAAGTATCTGTCGTGATTGTTATTGTAAATAGTGTAAGTATCTTGAGTATGTAATTAGCTGTACTGTATTGTATGTAGTCATATTAGTATTGTGTAGTATGTAATTAGCTGTACTGTATTGTAAGTAGTCGCACTTTATTGTAAATAAAAATTGGCTGTTCAAGTTAAAAAAAAAAAAAAAAAATTTAGATGGATGTGTTGGATCATATTTGTCGCCCATATAATGATTGTTTGCTTTCCCATGGCGATTTGAGATCATTGAAATGCCTCCACGGATTCCCTTTTCGAAGAACAGGAGCATATCTGGGTCATTCAGTAATTCAAGCTTTGCCTTTGACTTCTTTAGACCGGCATCAAAGGACAACCCAGGGGCAGTATAATACCACGCTGGATCCAACTGGTAATTCTCCAGGCAGACATTGCGGAATTCTTCGAAGACATCTGCAAGGAGCAAAACATCTGTTTTCAAATATAAATCATGATATTCTCCCAGGTTGGTGATTTGCATTTCATCCCAAACATTTTGAGCATGTTGGAAGTCTTCATCAGATATTCCCGATTCATTAATTTGAGAATAGAATGCCTCCTTTGGTGGCAGTTGTGTTTCATGGAATCTTTCGACAGAATCCATATAATCATATGGATAGACTCCTTTTCTAGAAAGAATCTCAGCTTTTGGGCCAAACTCTTTGGTTGTTTGTTTCAGTTTATCCATGCCTGACTTCTTCAAATTGGCGGCCAGATTCCCTAGGGAAGAAGCCATAAATTTCATTGAATCGATAAATCTCAATTCATGCGAAATGTCTACCTGTTGCCCTTCGTTGTTGGTATATTCTCCAACCTTAATCGTCTTTGAGAATGAGATATAATGTTCCTCATTGTTGGGGATGCATTTAATATCCCCAGGTGTTCTGCCAAGATTTTTCACAAAGAGATGAGCATCATAACCCGCAAGGTTATGGAAAATGATGGGGGTGAATTTAGGTTTTCGGAATTGCAGATTGCAACTGTTGTGAGCAACACCTCGGAATTTACCAGTAAAATGGCAATGGTCACGGACTTTCTCAGCGTCATCAAATGGGGTTTGACATATCCAGCAGATGGTAGCTGCTTCATATTTTTTCTTATCAACCGCAGTGAAGATCATCTTCTTTCTGCTATCAAATGTCTTGTGAATATGTTTGATGGTTTTGATCAGCTTATCCACGAAGATTGCGGAAACATCATCATCCGCTGTCTTTGCCCGATAAAGGGTGGGAGGGAGGTTGATTTCATTTGACACAACCTTAAAACAAAAGCCGCAGGGCTTATGCTTTTGAAATTGATTTGTGAAACTGAGATTATCCCCTGGAGAACAACCACTGATTGGTTCATTACACGCTTCAAAATCAGCGTAAATGATGAAAGGAACTCGGATAGATCTATTGTGATGTTTGAATGTCAATATCTCACCCTTCCTGGGCATGTCGATTTTTATCGCTTCATTGCTGCAGCACAGTTCTTCATGCTTAGCTAGGGATGTTTCATCATAAAATGATTGAGACAATGAAGACAAAAGAGTTTGCGATTGGCGTGATGATTAACTTGGGCTGAGAGAAGGCGACTCAGGCTGTTAACAACGGCATAATGTTGAGTGCCATCTTTCTCAAACAGAAGCAGCGTAATATGACGCCTGCGTTTGTACTTTGAAATTCTCAAGGGATGAACCACTGATTCATAACCAAGAACATTAACAGCAATATCAGGATTCAGTTTTTCAAAATAATCTATGTCTTTCAAAGACGTTGGGAATTTCATTTGTGTCCAATTGAGTTCTTCAGCTTGATCTCTGAGCAGAGATGTGATTCTTTCCGGTTGAATTTCACAGGGATTCAATGCTCGAGTGACAGCCCACTTGAAACATTTCTGATCACGATTCCGCAGGTTGGTGAGCGCCCTCTTCTTGGCAAGGGCTGGAGGAAGGGGAATAAATGTGCTGCCACCAAACGGTCGGAATTCAACCAGATGCAATTCCAAATGATTTACGCGGTCAAATTGCCAATTCGAGCCCATCATTTGAAATGTTTCGAGTGTCTCAAGGATGGTATCGATCATTTGCTGCAGAAGAGTAACAAGATCAGTCGCTGCGAGATTAATTTCTATCCCTGAATGAAAAGGAGCATCTGTTTCAATTATTTCCCCAGTTTGTAAATTCTGGCGATTCATTCTGCAGGATAGAATCATCTTAATTTTAGTGCCTCGATTCGCCTGAAGAATATTAAGAAGCTGAGCAGTAACTTGCTGAAAATATTCTCTTGGAGACAGTCCCTGTCTTCCTTCAAAGATAAATTGCCGGGCAAATCTGTTGAGGGCGGATGGGCCTTCTTCAACTTGAATTTGTTGCTGATATAATTGACTCACTCTGCGTTGAAAATCACTTATCATATTTGAGGCTCTCCTCGCAATAGTTTGAGGCGCAGCCTTTAACCAGTTCCACCATGAAAGGAAAGTATTTTGAATTGTTCTCAATATTGAAGGCGGTGGGGGTGGTTGATACGGTGTTGGAGCGAGAATTGGAGTTGATATATTTGGTGTTGGTGCATCAAGAATATTGGAAGAAGATGCATTAATTAAACGTATTAATGCGGTTCTTGTTCTAGCGCGACTGCGGCCGGGGATTTGTCTATCTCTCGCTAATTGTCTTAATTCTTTGACTGACATATGTTCCATTTTTTAATGGAAAAATAAAATATTTTTTCATTTCATTTCCCATTTTCCCACAACATTAATCGACTAGTAGATAGAATATGATGATTCTGGGAGGAATCATAAAAACCCAAAGCCTTCCTCGAGGAGAAAATCTAAAGTAAACTCACAGAAAGCCAGCCCATTAGAACTAACCAGGAGATGCCAGCCAGCCAGCCCTGCGAAATCTCAGGGATAATAAATGACACACAATTGTGTGTTATTTATTTGATTTTTGAGGCGGCATTGCGATTTAACGGGGCGGTATTTCTGAATTTCAAATGAAAATGGCATTTACCGCTAAATTTCTACACTAGAGTGGGGGACAAGATATTTTTAGCAGTAAATTTAGCAGTAGGGGTTGCTGCTTTCGAGGTTTTCTAAAATTTTGTCAAAGGGGGGGGGGGGGGGGGGGGGCTTTGGGTTTTTAAGATTTGTCCCAGAATCATCATATTCTATCTACTCTTGTGATCTGACAGGCACAGGCGTGACTCGTTTCTCCTTGTCTGCAAAGAAAGGCAACTTTTTCGAGTGAAGGTTGAAACGTACTTCACAAACGATAACCATACTCAACAAATCCTAAGAAATGAAGGTCTTAATACAAGAGATCGGCAGTTTCCAATTTATAGCACAGGAAGCCCAGGCTGACAAAAGGCCACCTACTTCCGGTAAAGACAAAGGCGAACCTAACTCGGCGCAAATAGAGGCTAATTTATTTTTAACAAATTCAGTCGAAAGATAAAAGATTTTTTGTGAAACGTAAGCATGCTTTTTGTGAAAAATCAAAAAACAAAAAATTCAGACGCGAAAACGTGGTTTTGAGAACACATTTTTCCTCATATTATTTTTACTTTTCATCCTTAAAGAAAACGCATGCTTACGTTTTTTTTAAATGGTGTATAAAATCAAATGATGCAAAATTTTTTTGATAAAACTGTAAGTTTCTGAAGTTACGCTCATTTTTCTGTTTTGGGTCACGTGACATTGGGCGTGGCCTGATGACGTCACAACTCGAACCACAGGTTTACTTAAAGGTTGCTGTTCAAATTTGGTCAAATATAAGCAAAAATCTGCCGAGTTAGAGCAAACTGATTTTTCCCTAGCAACGGCCTGAAAAGATAGTATAATGGACCCTTAATATATAGTATAATGGAAAAAAACAACTCAGACTAATTTATCAGACTGCTTTATAAAAAAGAGGAAGATATCAAATTCATTTTACTGAAGAAGATAAAAAACATGCTATAAGACGAAGTAAAACAAAATATTTGACTAATAAGGAATGGAGATGTATATATTGTGATAATTACAATGATAGATTAAATGGAAAAACTAAACATCTTCGAAATGAAAAACATAAAAACAATGTAAATGCTGTGCAAACATAAATAAATAATTCAAATGAATTGAAAAAGTTTATTTGAATTTTAAACGCGCCCCAAATTTGGCTTAAGGGCTTAAAGATATAGTAATTTAATATAGTAATGAAAAACGCAAGCGAAAAAAATATTATCTCAAGTAATAATAATATAGATATGAATAAAACTGTCTTACAAAAACTTGATAAAAACCAATTAATTGAATTAATAATTAAATTAACACCACAACAAAAACCAATTCCAACACCTCGTAAGAATGTTAAACAAATGGTTAAGGAATATGAAGAAAACATTATTCATCTACCATTACAATTTCGAGATGATTACAAGCCTGTTCCATTGCCTAGGAGTGATTATCTTTTTAAATTCGATGATGATCTTTTTCAAACAGAAAATACAAGTTTAAAACCGTTTGAAATCATACAAACAAGAAATACACAACATAAAAAATTCAATTCTTACACAAACGAATATAAAATAAAAATTTTAAAGCCATTAAATGATGTTAAAGAGATTTACAAAATATTTCGTGAAATGATTTCAAAAGTAAAAAATGACAGAAAATTAAAGAAAATGACAGACTATATATGACAAAAGATTCAGCAATTAGAAAAAAATCAATAATTACAATCAAAAATGAAGATACAATTTGTTTAGCGGGGTTAATTGTTACATCACTAGCTAATTTAAAACCTGAAAACTGGTCTAAAACACAACTTCAAGATGGCTTCAACAAATCGAGAAAATTACAAAAAGATCAAGCATTAAAATTACATGAAAATGCAAATCTTGAAATAAACGAATATGGTAACGACCTGAATGATTTCAATAAATTTGCAAATTATCTGAATATAGAAATTAACATAATAGACTCAGAACAATTCAATGAAATAATTTATACAGCTAATAAAGGTTGTGATGATAAAATTTATTTATACAGAAAACAAAACAAGAAATCATTTTGATGTAATCAAATCGATGACAGCATTTTATTCTGTACCTTATTATTGCCATGAATGTAAAATAACTTATACCAAAAGAGATATGCACAAATGTGCATCAAAATGTTTATCCTGCTTTTCTTACATAAAAGGAAAAAATGTGAAGGACCAGAAATGCATTGTGAAAAATGTAACAGAAAATTTTATGGCAAAAAATGTTACAAAAATTATCTTAAAAATCGATCCAAAGAAGAAAACAAATCTGATATTGTTTGTGAAAAAGTAAAATAATGTTTAAAATGTGAACGAATAATAACTGGTAAATATGTTGGAAATCAGAAAATACATATTTTATGATTTTGAATGTTCTCAGAATACTGGTACTCATGAAGTCAATTTGGCCATTCCGCAAGATTTCAAAGGAAATGAATATATTCATAAGAATATCGAAGACTTCTGTAAAAACATGATAAATGATAAATTTAAAGGATATACACTGATCGCACACAATAGTAAAGGTTATGATGCTCACTTTACTTTAAAATGGCTAACAGACCAAGGAATGAAACCATATTGTATTTACAATGGGGCTAAAATCATGTTTATGGAAATTCCAAAATTGAGAATTAGATTTATTGATAGCTTAAATTTTCTTCAAATGCCATTAAAAGCATTTCCAAAAACATTTGGATTAGATGAACTTAAAAAGGGGAATTTTCCACATTATTTCAACAAACAAGCAAATAAAAATTATGTTGGTCCAATGCCTTGAAAAAACATTATGGATACAATCAAATGAAATCTGATGAAAGAGAGAAATTACTCAAGTGGTATGAGGAACGTGTAAATAATAACTATGTTTTTGATTTTAAAAAAGAAATAATTGAATATTGCAGATCAGTTGTTGACATTTTAAGGAGATCAATGATGAAATTTCGTAAAGACTTCATAAAATTGAAAAATATTGATCCATTAAGATATATAACAATAGCTAGTGTTTGTATGTCAATTGATAGAACTCATTACATGCCTAAAAAAAACATTCGTAATGGCTCCGAATCTCGTAATGGTTTTGAATTACGGAATAGTTCCGAGATTCGAAATCGTTCCGAAAATTTCGTAATGGTTCCGAGATTCGAAATGGTTCCGAAAATGTCGTTATGGTTCCGTTTCGGAATGGTTCCGAAACTGGTTCAAACTTATTTCGAAATTGGTTCCGAAAATGTGGTAATGGTTCGGAGAAAAGTTATCGCGATGACTGCGAGCAAGTCAAGTTTCCCTTCTCTTTGGCTCGGTAAGAAAGCAAAATCTTCGATTGCTTGTTATGCTTTTGTTGTTTCCATCGGCTCTTGCTTACAAAACGCCAATTTTAAGTTCAAGATATTTTTCCGTAAGATGCCTAGAGGTGAGCAACTCATACTCAAGCTGAAGACTCCACTAAGTTTAACACAAGACGTATTCACACGGCTTTTGTCAAATTTCATTCAAGAGATTCTCAATGTTTCGGGTTCATCACTAAGGTAAGTCCAGGAGATTGGGATTGTAGTGACCCAGTAGAATGTACAATCTAAACAAATACAAAAGGTGCGGCGGAAAATGTAGTTTGGGAGAATTACAAGCCTTTTCACGGAAGGTAGTAGAAGGGAAATGATAGTTCAAAACCAAAGCATGCTGCGAGTGGAGGTAGCATAGAACTTTCTGCAGAGGTTCAACCTTTTTTGTTGGTGTGGAAATACAGTTTTGTTGTTTTCTCGCGTACTTTTATCTCAATGTTGGAGTTTGTGAGGCATCTACGGAGCTTTTGTTTGTACGATCTTAAGAGTTGCGAGGTTTTGTCGCCAATGTATGGGACAGAAAGCCTCTGTTTTAAGCAACACGCTTTCTTACAACACCATACTATTGTTATGGTCAGATAGTACAATACAATGCTCTGCATAAATGTTTCAGAGTATTGGACAACCCTCTAAAACACACGATTAACGACGACCAAACAACATTTTTGGGTTACACTTTATTAAGCCTCATACATTAAGGTATGTAGATCTACTATAAACATGTCCATTTGAAAGAATTATTTCTTAAATGTTAAAGAACATTCCGAAATAAAAATTACATACGCTTATTAAGCGAGACCTGAACTTTCAGAAACCATTAAAGACCTCGTGTCATTCCCCTGGGTATTATTTCTTTCTTTTCCGTTAACGCTTGAAAAGATACATTAATATAGATGTGGCTCAGACAAAGAATTTAACTTCCAAGAGGTTTGTATTGGGTAAACATTACGCCCAAGCGAATAAGGTCTATTGTAAATAACAATACAACATAAATAAAAGTTAAACTTTCACTGCAAAGGTTATACAACATTCCTCTTCCCGCATAAAGAGAACACGTGCATACACGTCTGTATTCATGAAATAGCTTACAACTCAAAATTCACTCAGAAGCACAATAAAATCTTGTATATTTATGGATTGCCAACCAAACGAGCTTTTGAACAGGCAATGTTCAGTTGAGAGAAATAGTTTGTTCCTGCAATGACGTTATTGAATTTGTGATTTCTTTTTTTAACTGATATGGCCACATTATAATGTCTATCTTGTAAAGAATTCACATATACGTCTGTTATGTTAATTAGTAACTAGTCTACCTTTTGGTAATACTTTGTTGATTCCATACATAACAACTTTTTTAGAAAAGGACTAATCTAAAAGCTTTATGCACTGTCCAACATCGTAAGCAACTTGGACAAAACTGTATTATTTTCCAGCAATTTATTTCCCACAATTTCTTCGGGTCTGGAAACTAATTTAGAGATTTCCATAGTTTACCATAATTGATACAGTCAAACCTTTAACGACCCATGTTCATCCAATCTGCTTTGCGCGCTTGTGTTTTTGTTTTGAAACGGTTCAATTGTTCAATGTAGCGTTAATTGGCTGGCACGTCGATTTCTCGATTTTCCGTCTGTGCTAAAATCAGCCCGGGCGCGCAAAGCAGATTGGGTGAACATAGGCTTTTAAGCGGGGATCTGGCCTCAGGGAATGCGTGTCCGCTTAATACAGGGTGTCCTCTTAAAACATGTTCCCATAGAATACGTCAGATGATTCCAAATATCATTCTAATGAACATTTTAAGTTATCGTTCACTTAAACAGGGCGTTTCTGTTGATGATTCATTTTATTGAAAGTGAAAAACTGATCAAATTATTATATGGAAACGTTATTTCGTACGACCAAACAAGAAAAAAATAAGTCAGTCTTGACAATCAGTTTGTAGCAAGTTATTAACTTTGTAGTTTGATGACAAACGACAAATTCTCCTATTCATGGTAACGAGAATAATCCAACAAAAACTCAATCAGTCGTTTTGCCAATGTGAAAACAGTACATACCACATGGTATTTAATATCAGAATAATGGCATTTAATTTTATTACTAATAATTACATTGCTACACGATATTTATGTGAAACTTCGACCGCAAAGAAGCAAATACTTGTACAAGAGGGTGGTGGCTTTATACAAGACGTATTGGCCCCCGTTGTTACAAGCTTGGGCGTTTTGATGCTATAAAAGAAACTATGCATCGTTGCACTGATCATTTGAAGCTTGTCTTTAACGAGTACGGAACGATATGAAGAGAAAAGTAGACTGTGATGAAGAAGAAATGGAGAGCGGTATGGAAGACACTATAACCTCCGATGAGGACAACGATGACGAGGAAGATAACGAGGAGCCAAGAATTAAAGATGTTTTAAGCAATCTTTCCAAAGCGGTGTCAAAAGAACGTGCTTCTGATTTGTTGCATAGCATGGCCGCTTCCAAAGATATCCTGTTTTGGGCACCTAGAGGCCAATTACTCCGAAATCAACGCATAATACCCGTGACAAACATCGCAGAGCTGGTTGAGTATGTGCTACTTCCCCATAACGATGATGTAGCCCGACCCCGTGCGCTTAATACCTTTTTAGATGGACTCGCAGAGTTGGGAATTGATAAGCGTTTAATCAAGAATAAAAAAATGTTAAGCGATCTTTTAGAGAAAGAAAAGATCTATCAAGAACAAAAAGAATCCGTCAACGAGACTTATGAAGGAGATTCAACCGACAACGAAGGGGAGGAAAGCGCTTCTGAGAACAGTCCGGCCGATGAGTCTGAAAAGAGCGACCAAGAAATTAAAAGTGATGAAGAGGATGAAGGAAATTCAACCGACAACGAAGAGGAGGAAAGCAGGAAAATAATTCAGGCAAAAAGTCAAATTCCATGTCATGATTGCGAGAGTTCAAATGTACATGTAACCGGAGTCGTGAAATGTCCCAAATGCTTTTGGCATGATAATAAAAAGATTTGCCCCATATGCGACCACAAGATTCCTTTGGACAAAATTAAACACGTGAAAGAAACCCTTGCTCGTTGCGATGATTGCAGCGCGGTGAGACACAGAAAACCACGGGAATCAAAGAGCACTTTGTGTAAACCCGATGAAAAAGAATAAATCAACTCTGTCTGTTCCTTTCCATCTAAGCTTTTAAATTGTCTGTATAATTATGAAATTGTTTGTTATTAATAAATATAGTTTGACCTTAAACAAAGTGTGGGTTTATTGTTTAGCACGCGTATGTTATTGGTTGCTTTGTTAATTTTTCCGAGGTGCTAATTTTTCATGCAAATTTGGTTCAGTGTAAGTTCGCATAATTAAAAGTTTGAACTTTCAAGCTACAGTTAAAGAAATTAAAACTTAAAGTTGGAAATGGCTGGCAAACTGAAAATCGACATAGACTAGCGATGAAGCGGCTATAAGAATGTTGCGGTAAATACGAATAAGAAGCGGTTTTTATACTGTGCAATTTTATTGCTTCCAAACTTGAATGTTTCGGAAACCTCTAATTAGTTTTATCCGGTTATAATATCCACAGCTTTGATGGTCTAGTGGTTAAGACACTGCGTTGTGGCCGCAGTAACCCAGGTTCGAGTCCTGGTCAAGGCATGTTATTTTGCTCTATGTCTGTAAAGTATATCTGTGTCAGTTGTGTTAAGTTTTGAAGAGAGTTGGAATAGAGCGGGCAAGTTTGGGCCGGTCTATTGTTTCAGAATAACACAAAAAGAATAGGTAGTTGAGGTCATGAAAAGGCATTCCCTTTATTAATATTCATTAATAAGTTACCTATTCCAAATTGGTATGCAGGAAGGCATATTGTGACGTCATGATTAAGCATAGCTAATGGGGGGAAGGCAGGGGAAGGCAGGGGAAGGCAGGGGAAGGCCATCGCGGGGTTAAATCTAATGGCCCTATACTACTCAAAGTTTGGAAATGCTTATGTTCTGTGCAATCACAACAATTCAATAGACTAATACCAAGTGGAACCATATTACTTTGGTGGCCATCTAACATTGTTACGCTAAAAATCAAAGACAATCCTCATACAAGGTTTGGTTAACTGTTCGGAGCAGTTTCTATTGCAATGGTCGCGTAGCAATGAAATCTGTGAAATCTTACACCTGTGGAAGTTAATTATTCATTTTTAAAAGTACATTATTTTGCTCCCTTGTCCTCTTCTTTTATTTCGCCTGCGTTGGGATCGCTTGCAGCACCATCTCTATTATTTGGACTAGCAGTGTCTCCATTACCAGCATCAGCAGCCACATCACCCTCACTGGGATCTGCAGACTCATCCATTGTTTCGTTGTTATCAATATATTCAAAATCAGCACAGATGGCAACCTATAGAGCCTGGTAAATAAAATGCAAAATATGATTGAATTGTTTTACGCAACACAACTAAACTGGACTGGCCAAATGCCACTGGAAATTAGATCCATGATTAAAATAAATACACCTTTGGTAAATTACTAACTAACCACTGGGTTTACTTTGATAAAATCTATTATTATGGTCCTAATCATAATCAAGAAAAAATACAAGACCTTAAAAAAATAATGGATAAAATTAGTGAAAAAGTTGGATATGAAGTTTTAGAATTTCCAGAAGATATAATGGAAACAACAGAATATCCAGAAGATAATAGAAAAATTGTTGTATTTGATGATCTTGTAAATGCAACAGACTCAATACAGAAGAAAATAGCAAATCATTATACTGATGGTCGATATCATGGTATTAGTCCTATTTATTTGAGTCAGAGTTATTATAATGTTCCTTCAAAATTAATAAATTTATAATTAGAAAAAAAAAATACTAGTGTTGAAATAAATATGCAATTTGATATAAAAATATTAATCAGTAAGACTTTATTATAAACATTATAAATAAATATGTTAATCAAAAGAATGAAATCATTAATAAATAAAAAAGAACAAAAAGATATATTTGAATTCAATCATATAGCTTCAACTTTAGACCTTGAGAAAATTCAACAAATAAAGGATTTATATTCTTTTTACCATAAAAAAACATGGGTATATAAAAAAAGTCAAAGTAAATACAAAAAAATTAATTATTTCATGAACATCCTTTCTGTTTTACTAGCTTCAACAGGTATAATCACAGGTGGAATAACCTTAAACCCTATTATTTTAGGTGTTTTAACAACTGCAGGAATATTGTTAAAAACATATCATGAAATGAAAAATTACAAAGGTAAATTAGATATGGTTCAATTTGGTTATACAACTTATGAAAAAGTATTGACTAATTTACGAACTGCAATGAGAGGTGGTGAATTCGATTATCAAAAATTTATATCTGAAATGAAACTTTTGGATCAAGAAATGATTGATTTGACATCCACTTCATCAAAGATTGAAAAACAATATAATAAAAAATATAAATAAATTTTAATACTAAAAAAGTATTAAAATTATTGGTTAGGTTTATATTTTTCTAAATCTTCTTCTTCATATTCTGATGAGAAATTAAATTTATCTTTATAATATTCTAAATATTTTTCAAATTGTGATGTAAATATCTCTTCAATATTATGTAAAAATTTTTGTGTATCAGAAAAATCTTCATTATTAAGACAATCTTTAGGATGATCTAAATTACATATTAAAATATATTTCATAAATTCTTTTAAATTTAATGATAATTTATAAAATTTAAAAATTCTATTTAATTGTTCTTCTTGATCTTTATAACTTATTGAAACTTCTTTATTTTCTTTATTTTCTTTTTCTTTCAATAACATTTCTATTTTAACAAAATATAATTTTAAATTTTAATTTCTTTTTTAACAAATTTCCACCATTTTTCATAAAAAACTTTTGTTTCATCTGAAATTGTTAGTGATATTAATTCTTCAACATCATAACCAAGAATAACTAAAATCTTTTTTATAATAAAAATAATATTAATAATTCTTTTTCTTTCAAATTTTTCTTTTAGTTTCTTAATTAATCTTTCATTATCAATTTTGAAAAATATTTCATAAATCTTTGAAATATCATCACTTTCTATATCAATAATTTTTTGTACTTCATTAATCTTTTTCTCAAAATAATACTTTCTATGATAAACTGATTTTCTTCTATAAGAACATCTTTCCCAATCAGATATATCAACATGATTTAATATTCTTTGAATTTGAAGACCACAATTACAACAATATTCTGCATAATCAATAATCTCTTTATTCTTATGTTTACAAATTTCATGTTCATATTTTGGTTTCTTCTTTTTTTTTTGGTTTTTTATATTTCTTTAACATTGAAGTATATAAATCAATATCTTCATTTGTTAACATTACTCTCTTTTATTTTTTTAAAATTTCTTTTATATTTTTTATATTTAATTTCTTCTTCAAGATCAGTTATCCAAAATAATCTTCTTAAATTTAACAAATAAAGAAGCCCCGACTGTGCTCTGTTCTGTTGTAAAGCACGCAGGAAGCGGCTAGAGCACGAAAGAAGTAGGGGGAAACACGAGCCGCAGGCGAGTGTTTCTCCCTACTTCTTGAGTAATTTCCACACGCATTCACGTAATTTTCAAAACAAACTTTAATTTCCAAACGAACAGAGGTGGCGTGAGCGTGAATCTGCACTCTCATAAAGCACGCTAAAATTAGCCAATCACAATCCTTGTTAGAATGGTTCAAACAATTTGATTGGTTGAATAAGACCAAAGCTGTCAAAATGTCAAACCATCAAAGTTCACAAACAGAATCGAATTTAACACGAGTGCTTGTAGTTTTTCAGTCCAAAAACAGGATCGAACAGTAAAATATTCAATGAAATCCGGCCGAATTGTGGCTCATGAAAACCTGTACGTTATCATCAACATGACAATTAGAAAACAAGCTGCTCGAGGCTTGTGGCTGGTACTTAACAAACTGCTGTGCTGTGTTTCGTGAATGAACAACAGTCGGATTCATGGGAAGAAGATTGCTCGAGATGACAGCGTCAGGGAAACTCGGCTGCTGTGACTGCTGTGACTGCTGTGGCCTTCCACTCAACGCATCGGAAAGGATATCGGAACAAGCTCTTAGTTGTTCACTCGAAGGGCGGGCGTTGTAATTTCTGAGGCTTGCTTCACGGCGATGGCCCGATATCGCCATGATGTGCCGCGAAGGAACTTGAGCGTCGGACCACAGTGTGATCGCAGTCGCTCTGACACTATGATTAGTGTAAATTGTTGACAGAGAAGCCAGTTTGGAAATATCTTTCATCATTCCTGCAAGTTTGTTGATCCCCAGAGGTTTGTTGTCGTACCAGACTTGATCTTCCTGTGTCACAGCTCGTTTCGGGTATTGGAAGAGTGCTTCGCACCGGGGATTTAGTTTCTGGAGATACATCTTAAGGCAGTTGAGGCCGTCAAAAAGTTGGTCATCCGATGTCGAATACATCCTAGCCTCCTTCTCCATGCTGCTAACGTCGTCTATTCCTCCAGGGTGATTTTTCGTGGCCTCGTCGTGGGTCATCGAAACGTACTCGCGTCCGCTCTCGTCCATCAAGAACTGGAAGCTCTGTTTTGTTAGTTCTCGTTGACCTTCGCGTCCGCGACGACACCAGTACAGGCTGATGTGAAGCCAGACATTCCGCAGAAGGCCCCAAGGATTGTCTCCCCGAATTGCACTGGAGGATTTTAACTTCTGGAGGTCTGCTTCTGGAATGGGAGGTTTGTGTTTGGTGTTTTCTTTGTTTTCGCGCTTGTTTAATTTTATCTGACTCTGTAGCAGCTTGTTTGAAGCTTGAAATTCGACTGCTTTTGTAATAGAAATTCCTCGGTTGAGTGGAGGATTGTTGAGATATCTCTCTATAGCATTGCGAATTCCAAGGAGAGATGACCTTGAGTAAGGTTCACCATCTTTTGTGCGAACTTCGGCGTAGAAATGACGAAGGTAGCTCTTTGTTGGTCATTTCATGAAGGCTTCTCGCAATTTTTCTTTCACGGCACCAAGCTGTTTTGGAAACGTTAGAATAAAAATTGTTAAGTTATATGAGATAGGTCTGTGATGTATATTTTGTGGGAAATTTTAAGTTCTTGCATTTATGTGTGTGTTCGCTAGCTAATTAACTTTACAGTTTTCTTAATTGTTTTTGTTTTTAACACGAAAATGTAGCATACGAGTGTCAGCCATGTTGAGTTTTTAATACAGTAACTAAAGCTTATGACATGTTTACAGCATGAAACTTACCTTCAAAAACTCGCACAGCCCATTTTGTGTTCCCTTTCGTGTTTTTCGCCTCTGCTCTCATTATAATTTCGTCAATTTCGACGCTTGACATGTTTAGAAACCTTTGGTTTTGTATGTTGCTACTTGCCGGCTCGGTGTTTTCATTGGTAACTTGTTCCGAAATTTCACTTTCTATCACCGTGTAATTTGTGCTGTTACGAACAGGATGGTCTATATCAATTGAAGCTAAGAGCTCGTTTTCATATTCGTTTTCCAGGTCATACAAGATGTCCGGGTCAAACAAATCCCCGAGAGAGAAGTCCGGGAATTGGTCGGCCATTTTTTGGTTGATGGCGTGACACAATTACGCCGTGCATCTGTACTCTGATAAAGCACGTTCTTTCAACCAATCAGAGCGCGCGTTATATCGAAACTTTATTATAAATAAAAATAAAATGTCTTTTTTAGTAAATTCAATCATCTTTTATTATATAAAATATTTTATTTTCTTAATGCTAAAGTATTTATTTTATTTTTACAAATTATTCTTTTATCATCATTTGCAGATAATGCTATTTTATTCATTTTCATTGAGTAAATTTCATAATCTTTACTTCTGATTATATTCATTGATCTCATTTCTTCTTTTTCTGAAAATAAACATTTCTTATAATCTTAAAATCCCAAATCATTTTTAATTACATTCTTTTTAATTCCTTTGCATTTCTTTTCTTCTTTTTCGTTTTCAACTTTAAAAGAATAAAGTTTAGGTCTTAATCCCACAAAATGAGTAATTTGTTTACCACAAGCTTCATCTTTAAACATTCCTATTACTTTCTTATTTATTCCAGTTTTAATTCCACATTCATGATCTTGTGGATAATTACTTGTATCAAACTTTTTCTTAATATCTTTTCTTATATCATAATAAAAATCATCTGTTTTAATTTCATACATTAATGAATCTGTATCTGTAAATAATAATTCAGCTTTATCACCATACTTCTTTCTAATATAATTATAATGAAAATCATACATATGAAACTTAGATAAATCAAGAATGGCTTGACCAACATAAATTGGTTTATTTCAAACCTAAAATTCATAAACCAAACAATCCGGGCCGACCAATTGTTTCCGCTTGTAGCTGTCCTACCGAACTAATTTCTAGCTATTTAGACAAAATCATGGCCCCCATTGTCAAATCACTACCCTCGTACATTAAGGACACCAATCACGCACTCGAAATTTTCCGGGATTTCAGTTTTCCCAGCGAAAACAAATTAATTTTCACTATGGACATTGCCTCTTTATATACCGTCATCCCCAATGACGAAGGAAAACAAGCACTAAAATATTTTTTAGACTAGCGCTCCATTCAAAACCCAAGCTCAGAAACACTGCTCCGCTTGGCCGAATTAGTTTTGACACTTAACTGTTTTTCATTTTCCCAAAACTACTACAAACAAGTAAATGGAGTCGCCATGGGCACCAAAATGGGACCAAGCTACGCTAACCTTTTTGTAGGCCACATCGAAGACAAATTTTTTAATCAGTACCACGGAACCAAACCCGAACTCTACGGCCGCTACATCGATGATTGCATTGGCGCTACCTCTTCCAGTAAAGAGGAACTTAATCAATTTATAACTTCTGTCAATACTTTTCATCCAGCTCTAAAATATACCTGGGAAATTTCCGAAACCTCAGTCGCTTTTCTTGACATTAATATTTCAATCAACGGTAACAGTTTATCCACAAGTGTGCACTACAAACCTACAGATTCCCACAGTTATCTGTTACATTCATCCTCACATCCATCGCACGTTAAAAACGCCATTCCGTATTCTCAATTTCTCAGACTTCGACGTCTATGTAGTGATGACTCTGATTTTTCCAACAAATCAGAAGAAATGTGCCAGTTTTTCAAGAAACGTGGGTACCCTGACTCTGTTGTTAATACGGGCCAACAACGTGCACAACAGATCGACAGACAATCAGCACTACAAATGCCACAGATGGAAGAGAACGAGAGAATTCCATTCACCCTCACTTTCCACCCACACAACAACACAGTCAAAAGCATCATTTTAAACAATTTCAAATTACTCCAAAACGACCCCGAAACTGGCAGCATTTTTTCACAACCCCCACTAATTTCATTCAAACGTGACAAAAACATAGGCAACTTTCTAGTTACGAGCGCACTGAAATCTGACGATGTACCGGGAACTTTCAAATGCACACGCACACGATGTAACACTTGTCCTTTCATTCACAACGCGGACAAAATAACAGGACCCAAACGATCTATTAAAATCACTGATCGTTTTACATGCACCTCCGTAAATGTTATCTACTGCATAACATGTACTTTTTGCAAAAAGATATACATTGGCGAAACAGGGAGGAGACTGGGCGACCGTTTTCGTGAACATCTCCGAGACGTTGAAAAAAATGACAAAGACGCATCCAAACCAGTCGCGCGCCATTTTAATCTTACTAACCATTCTAAACAACACATGACAATCTGCGGCCTTTCCCTACACCAGGGTAACACAGAAAGCCGTAAAAACCTAGAACAAAAAATCATCTTTCAAATCGGCACTCTCAAACCCCACGGAATCAACGAACGCTTTTCATTCAACTAATCTACATTTGTTTTTCACGTCACCAAATTTCCACCAATAGCGTAGCTCCACCGCTTACTATATAAAACCACACACTACCCACAATTCCTTGATTCGCTCCGACGAAGGGCTAGCGCTCGAAACGTCAGCTATTTGAATCTTTTTACGGTGGTCAATTTACCTTATCGACTCAGTCGATAAAAGTAAATTCTCGTTATTAAAATATACTTCTGTCTTTTTCATATGAATTGCAATTAAATGAGGATCAAATATTGATCTATCAAAATTTGGTTTAGATGATAAATTGTTTGCTTTTTCTTCACTATCTATTAATATTACATTTTGCCTTTTTCTTATGTTTTCAATTGTTTTACCAAAAACTGAATTATTCATTAATTTAAAAAAATATTTTTCAAAACTATTCTTTGATATTTTTCTTAATTCTGTATTTTTTTCTATATAAGGTTTCATCCATTCTGATTGAATAAATCGTATTCCTCTATGTACTTTTTTAAGTTTAAGTCCAAGTTCAAGGCATTGTCTAAGATTTTTATAATGTATAACATAATTCTTTTTTTTATAAAAATTTCCAACAAGTTTCTCAACTCCTCCTTCAAACTTTAATCTTTCTGTAGCAAGTGGATAATCATTATGTTCATCCCATAATTTCTTTGGATATTCAAGATCAACTTCAAATATATATCCATAATTTGTAATTCTCTGTTCTAAAAGTTTAATTATATTTTCTTTTGTAAGTTTTTTATCTTCCATCCATTTAAATCCATGAGTTGGTAATTTTTGAATCATTGACCAACCATAAAGATTATTAGCATCTAAATATGTAATAAATTTTGATTCTTTATTTTTATCATAATTTTCCATATATTTATTATTCGATTCTGAATATCTTTTTGATATATCAGTTATTCCTCCTCTAATTCCTTTTTCAAACATCATTAACATATCATAATCATGTAATAATTGAAGTCTTTGTTTAGTTTCTTTAAGACAAGCATCCCAAGCTAATCCAGGTGATGTGAAATAGTGTGCTGGGTCTAAATTATAATGTTTCAAGCATGTCTTACGAAAGTTCTCAAAAACATCAGCCAAAAGTAAAACGTCTGACGTTAAATATAAATCATGATAATCTTGAATAGTTTTACAATTAAATTGATTCCATACTTTTTGTGCGTGATCATAATCAGAGTCTGAAATATCTTCATCATTTAATTTAGAATAAAACTCTGATTTTGGTGGTAATTCTGTTTCTTTAAATTTATCTATTGAAGTAACATAATCATATGGATAAACTCCTTTTCTTGTTAATAATTCAATATTATTATATACTTTTTTTATGGAATGAAAATCTTCTGGTTGTAGATTTGAAACAAGATTTGCTAAAGAAGTTTGCATAAACTTAAATGAATCAATAAAACGAATTTCAAATTTTAAAGATACTATTTCATTCG
Organism: Dendrophyllia cribrosa; assembly: GCA_024195265.1. Classification (NCBI taxonomy): domain Eukaryota; kingdom Metazoa; phylum Cnidaria; class Anthozoa; order Scleractinia; family Dendrophylliidae; genus Dendrophyllia; species Dendrophyllia cribrosa. The sequence continues at coordinate 48,450,556 of JAJLRJ010000005.1, read as the reverse complement.
TTTTCTTTGATTTATATTCATCAACTTTTATTTTCTTAGAAAATGATATATATTTCTCTTCTGTTGATGGAATACATGATAAATCACCTTTAATCTTTGATAATTGTTTTATAAAGAAATGTGAATCATAACCTTAAAGATTTTGAAATATTACTGGAAGTAATAAAGGTTTTCTACAATTAAGATTACAAATGTTATGAGCAGCTCCTCTATATTCACCAGTAAAATGACAATGATCTCTAACTTTTTTATCATCTTTTTCAAATGGTAATTCACAAATATGACAAAAAGATGAATTAATAAAATCTTCACTATTTTCATCTGAAAATATTATTTTCTTTGGAAATTTATAAAATTTTTGATATATTGATTTAGTAATTGATTCTAACTTTTTAACAAATATTTTAGCAATATCTTCATCTTCGGTTTTCTTTGTGTAAATTAATGGATTTGGTTCTATTTGAATATCTATACCATCTAATGGTTTGATATAAAGACAGAATCCACAAGGTTCATGTTTTTGATATTCCATTGTGAAAGAATGATTTGGATTTGGTTCACAATTATTCATTGGTTTTGTGAAACATTCAAAATCAGCATAAGCAACAAAAGGTAAAGGCAATTTTTTATAATGATTTTTAAAGAAAGGAAATGAGTTTTTAGGAGGCATTTTTACTGCAACTGTTTCATTATTAGAACAATATCTAATATGTTTTTGAAATAATTCCTCTTTTGTAAAATGAGTTAAACATTTTTTACAATAATTTTTTTTTTTTAATTTTTACTAACTTGTGAATTAATAAATCTTGAAAAATTTTTGATAAGTGAATAATGTGATTTTCCATTTTCTTTATAAAGAAATAAATCTATTGAATTATTACAATCTTTATCATTCATTCTTAAAGGATAAAATTTATTATATTCATTAATTGAAAATACATTTATTCCTGGAATATTAGGATTTTGTTTTTCAAACTTTTTTATATCTGTCAATTTTACTGGAAAATCTATACCTTTGAAATTAAGATCATTTTCATATTGTTTTAAATCTGTTATTCTTTGAGGATGTCTATATTTAGGTTGATGTAAGTATCTTAAAATACACCACATGAAACATTTGTCATCCTTTTTATTTTCTAAGTTAATTATCGCTTTCTTTTTTGAAATAAAATCAGGAAGTTTAATATATGATGAACCTTTTAAAGGTTTGTAATCTGTAATATGAATTTCTAATGATAACACCTCTTTAAAATACCAACCTGAACCATTTTTTTTGATAAATTGAAGTATTAAAACGAATTTTATAAATCATTTTAGACAGAATTTCTTTAACATCTGTACGTTCAAGATTAGTATGTGTTTCAGAATGAAAATAAGCTTTATCTTTAATATATATAGGTCTTCTATTTTTATCAAACTCCTCTTTTTCCATTAAACAAACCAATATCATTCTGACTTTAATATTTCTATCATTTCTAAGAAAATCTTTTAATTGTGAAGCTTTTTCCTTGAAATAATTATTAGGTAAAATATTTCGTTTTCCTTCAATAACATACTTTTCTGCAAAATTATCAAGAGCAGATTTTTCAAGTTTTATTCCAACTTGGTATTCTTTCATTGCTCTTTCAAGAGCTTTCCTTAAATATTTTGGAGTGTCTTTGGGAATTTTTTTATTTTTAATACATTCAAGAAAATAATCATCAAAAGTTTTAATTTTCTTTAATTTCTTTATTTTAGCTTTTTTAATTTTTTTTCTTTGTTTTTCTATTCCTATAATTTCATCAATCAGTTTTTGTTTTTCTTTATTTTTATATTCAGAATACTCTTTTTTCAATTTAGTTTTTTTATCTCTTTTATCTTCTTTAATTCTTCAAATGAAAGATTAGTTAAATCCTTTGAAGGCATCCTTTTATATTATGTAAATATTTTTTTTTAACTTTCATTTTTTTTTCTGCTACAACTTAAAATCAATATTTACATTTCCTACAGACAAAAATCAATCAAATCCAGAGCTTGTTTTTATTTCCCGCTGTTACTTTAATTACATCTCTTCACCAACTAAAAGCAGGTGTTAAAATATTATGAAACCATGGATACAGTTTATAGTCATGTGATAACTTTTTCCTCGCGAAGCGAGGTTTATAAATTTGTCGGCCCTCGGGAGCTAAGCCGCGCGAATTCGAGCGAAAAATATATTTATATATATATATATATATATATATATATATATATATATATATATATATATATATATATATATATACAATCATGTATACAATGTGCCCTCCCGGTTGTTACCATAATGGCTTTATGACAACTCCTGAACTTGGGCACAGGATGTACGGTTACACATTGTTGGATTGCATTGTGGAGTCACAAGAGTGCTCAAACTGCGAGCAGTGAGCGAAGCAATATGCCAATAGTGAACACCTCTTACGAGGCTCTCCACCCAATCCAGAGAGTGCTCAAACTGTATGAACTGTGAGCGTAATATACAATCATGTATACAATGTGCCCTCCCGGTTGTTACCATAATGGCTTTATGGCAACTCCTGAACTTGGGCACAGGATGTACGGTTACACATTGTTGGATTGCATTGTGGAGTCACAAGAGTGCTCAAACTGCGAGCAGTGAGCGAAGCAATATGCCAATAGTGAACACCTCTTACGAGGCTCTCCACCCAATCCAGAGAGTGCTCAAACTGTATGAACTGTGAGCGTAATATACAATCATGTATACAATGTGCCCTCCTGGTTGTTACCATAATGGCTTTATGGCAACTCCTGAACTTGGGCACAGGATGTACGGTTACACATTGTTGGATTGCATTGTGGAGTCACAAGAGTGCTCAAACTGCACAGGATGTACGTATATATATATATTTATATACTTGATGGTGTCCGGCAGTTGCCTGGCAACAAAAATCGCGACCGCTGACAATGGCGCACTCTCATGTTTATCCGTGTTTATTCATGGCGGCCGGGCCGACGGGTTTACCCTTACTCATTGTCGGTGAAACACGACCAATTTCTGATGCAAATCAGAAAGAACAACAACGCTGGATTCAACAAGTGGCTGGAAATCCTTGCCCGAGACAATTAACCACCGAAACTCCGCTGGAGCGAGAACGGCGACTTGAAATTCAGCGCGATCGAGCAACGAAGAAACAATGAGACCATCGATTACAAAGACTTCGAACAGCCTAGGCACACCGTTTGAGTACGTTCAAACGCTTTGAGAAAATGCTGCCATTAGAATTCTGAACGAAACCGATCAGGAGAGGCGACACCGACTGGAAGTGTTGGACAAAAAGATTCTGTTTATAGACGCAACGAGAGGCGGCAAGATTACACGATCAGCTAAATACTCGTGACGAATATCTTTCATACGGTAGGGAAAAGCAAACACGGATTACAGGAAAGGCTCAGAGAAGAAGAACGATTAAGAAATCTAGCTCAAATCACCGCACTTTAATCCGCTCTCCAATGCTCTTCAATTCAAACAACCTACATTTAATGGCAAGTAAGCTTAAGCTTCAAAAAACAAGATTTTAAGTAGATAAACAACTGACAGGCAGATGATAAGAGGATATTTTTTCCAATATAATATATTAGTACTCGAACACTGGAAACTATTCTCTAAGTACATACTGTAAATTGATGTTTATTGAAATTCTCACTAAGTTCACTAAGGAACTTTGATTAAAGCTTACAAGACATGACATTGTATGACAATGCTACATTTTAATTACTATTATCTATGGTATGTTAGAATGTTTTACTATTCTATGTTACTGTAGTCTCACTGCTGTTTTTCAGTAAGATTAAATTATTATTTTTACTACAACTGCACCACCATTGAGTTGTTATTTTTTGTGCAACATCACTCTTCAGCAACAGTAAACTCCTGCGATCTCAACCATTCAAGCGAACAGTAAATTGGGTTAGCAATTATTTGATACCCAGTATATAGAACAAAAACTACAGCAGTATCTAAACGGAACAAGTTAAGTTGGGAGATAGCACTCACAAGCTTCAAAAATGGAATTTAATCGAGACAGCAGGAGTTAGCTGTATTCCTGATAAACAAACTCTCACCCAATCAAAATAAACAGAACACCACTGCATATTGTCCTGGACCCATGTCCACAACAGTACTATAAATCCACTTTTAGCAAACCAATTTTCCTTCTGACAAAAATTAATGAAGATAGGTTGGGGGGGGGGGGGAGGGAAGGGCTTGTGGATCTTTTGGTACCCAGTCCCATAGCAGTTACAGCGACCCACAGCTCAAAACCCAAAACTGACCAGTACCAGCTCCCATTTATTTTATTTTAGGAATACAGGGTACTAAGTACAAGTTAAATGGAAGCGACTAGGAACGAAAATGTCTCAACTTTAAATTTCGGGGCCATTGCTGGCATGTAACTCAACCTCTTCAGTCAAATCACAGATTCCATCTCTCTCTCTCCCACATTGCTAACATTTTGCAGTGCATCCTTCCCCGAGCTTCGCGAGGTTCTGCGAGACACGTATTTCTAGTAACCAATTAAGATTGACGCATTTTCCATACGCATTTGCGTTTGAGTTTTTCGTTTGCGTAAAGCATTTGCGTTTGAGTTAGAAAAATTTTCCTTCATCTACCTCAACTTAATATACCGTCTTCACTCAACCAACTTATTGAAAGGATGAATACTGCTTCAAAAGCAATGGAATATGAAAAAACCTTACCTCAAAGAAGATCACACGACAGCATAATACAAAGACTTGATTTGAAGTGTTAGAAGATTCAAGTGAAAGCAGGTGATGAAATATTATGAAACTATGGTTACAGTCTATAATCATGTGATGACTTTTAACCAATGAAATTAACGCACTTTTTGGCAAAACTGAAATAAAACTGAAATAAAACTGAAATAAAAATGATAAATTTTACAACTTTGATTTCAGTTTGTTTCATGTTTGTGAATGGGAAAAAACCCTTCTGGAATATTCTGTAAATCATTAAATATTCATCATAGTCAAAACAAACTGACAGATAATTGCATATTTAATGTTTGGTAAACTTTATGAGTAAAATTTACTGACAAAATTCACTAAGAACCTTGGATCTAAGAGAGTAGTTGAAAGAATGCATGTCGTAGCAGAGATCCTTAAAAGGTACTTTTTTCCCATATATTTCCGAAATCCACCCGAGAGAGCGAAGCGAACGAGGTCATAATTTCTTTACATTTTAGTCAATATTAAAAAATATTACATTTCGTTATTTATTTAATGTATTTAATTTATTTCATTTTAAGGATATTTTTATTTTCACAATTTAAGAGTACCCGAAGGAATTCCTTTATTCTTGTGAAAAAAAAGTGACTGCTTAAAAGCAAATCAGTCTAAATCACGGAAATCGTATTACGGTTTTAATCAGGGTTTGAAAATGCTATTTTTAAAAATTCGATGACGGTGGATTTCGGAAATATATGGGAAAAAAGTACTTTAAGGGTGGTCTACGACATGCATTCTTTCAACTACTGACATTTTAAGGAGATCAATGATGAAATTTCGTAAAGACTTCATAAAATTGGAAAATATTGATCCATTAAGATATATAACAATAGCTAGTGTTTGTATGTCAATTTATAGAACTCATTACATGCCTAAAAAAACATTCGTAATGGCTCCGAATCTCGTAATGGTTGCGAATTTCGGAATAGTTCCGAGATTCGAAATGGTTCCGAAAATTTCGTAATGGTTCCGAGATTCGAAATGGTTCCGAAAATTTCGTTATGGTTCCGTTTCGAAATGGTTCTGAAACTGGTTCAAACTTATTTCGAAACTGGTTCCGAAAATGTGGTAATGGTTCGGAAAAAAGTTATCGCGATGACTGGGAGCAAGTCAAGTTTCCCTTCTCTTTGGCTCGGTAAGAAAGCAAAATCTTCGATTGCTTGTTATGCTTTTGTTGTTTCCATCGGCTCTTGCTTACAAAACGCCAGTTTTAAGTTCAAGATATTTTTCCCTAAGATGCCTAGAGGTGAGCAACTCATACTCAAGCTGAAGACTCCACTAAGTTTAACACAAGACGTATTCACACGGCTTTTGTCAAATTTCATTCGAGATTCTCAATGTTTCGGGTTCATCACTAAGGCAAGTCCAGGGGATTGTGACCCAGTAGAATGTAAAATCTAAACAAATACAAAAGGTGCGGCGGAAAATGTAGTTTGGGAGAATTACAAGCCTTTTCACGGAAGGTAGTAGAAGGGAAATGGTAGTTCAAAACCAAAGCATGCTGCGAGTGGAGGTAGCATAGAACTTTCTGCAGAGGTTCAACCTTTTTTGTTGGTGTGGAAATACAGTTTTGTTGTTTTCTCGCGTACTTTTATCTCAATGTTGGAGTTTGTGAGGCATCTACGGAGCTTTTGTTTGTACGATCTTAAGAGTTGCGAGGTTTTGTCGCCAATGTATGGGACAGAAAGCCTCTGTTCTAAGCAACACGCTTTCTTACAACACCATACTATTGTTATGGTCAGATAATACAATACAATGCTCTGCATAAATGTTTCAGAGTATTGGACAACCCTCTAAAACACACGATTAACGACGACCAAACAACATTTTCGGGTTGCACTTTATTAAGCCACATACATTAAGGTAGTAGATCTACTATAAACATGTCCATTTGAAAGAATTATTTCTTAAATGTTAAAGAACATTCCGAAATAAAAATTACATACGCTTATTAAGCGAGACCTGAACTTTCAGAAACCATTAAAGACCACGTGTCATTCCCCTGGGTATTATTTCTTTCTTTTCCGTTAACGCTTGAAAAGATACATTAATATAGATGTGGCTCAGACAAAGAATTTAACTCCCAAGAGGTTTGTATTGGGTAAACATTACGCCCAAGCGAATAAGGTCTATTGTAAATAACAATATAACATAAATAAAAGTTAAACTGTCACTGCAAAGGTTATACAACATTCCTCTTCCCGCATAAAGAGAACACGTGCATACACGTCTGCATTCATGAAATAGCTTACAACTCAAAATTCACTCAGAAGCAGAATAAAATCTGGTATATTTATGGATTGCCAACCAAACGAGCTTTTGAACAGGCAATGTTCAGTTGAGAGAAATAGTTTGTTCCTGCAATGACGTTATTGAATTTGTGATTTCTTTTTTTAACTGATATGGCCACATTATAATGTCTATCTTGTAAAGAATTCACATATACGTCTGTTATGTTAATTAGTAACTAGTCTACCTTTTGGTAATACTTTGATGATTCCATACATAACAACTTTTCTAGAAAAGGATTAATGTAAAAGCTTTATGCACTGTCCAACATCGTAAGCAACTTGGACAAAACTGTATTATTTTCCAGCAATTTATTTCCCACAATTTCTTCGGGTCTGGAAACTAATTTAGAGATTTCCATAGTTTACCATAATTGACACAGTCAAACCTTTAACGGCCCATGATCATCCAATCTGCTTTGCGCGCTTGTGTTTTTGTTTTGAAACGGTTCAATTGTTCAATGTAGCGTTAATTGGCTGGCACGTCGATTTCTCGATTTTCCGTCTGTGCTAAAATCAGCCCGGGCGTGCAAAGCAGATTGGGTGAACATAGGCTTTTAAGCGGGGATCTGGCCTCAGGGAATGCGTGTCCGCTTAATACAGGGTGTCCTCTTAAAACATGTTCCCATAGAATACGTCAGATGATTCCAAATATCATTCTAATGAACGTTTTAAGTTATCGTTCACTTAAACAGGGCGTTTCTGTTCATGATTCATTTTATTGAAAGTGAAAAACTGATCAAATTATTATATGGAAACATTATTTCGTACGACCAAACAAGAAAAAAAAAATGAATGGGGTTAGTTTCTAGAGAAACTGTGGTGCTGCGTCGGTGGGGGGATGAAACACGAGAATTTAGTTTTATCGACTGAGTCGATAAGGTAAATTGACCACCGTAAAAAGATTCAAATAGCTGACGTTTCGAGCGCTAGCCCTTCGTCGGAGCGAATCAAGGAATTGTGGGTAGTGTGTGGTTTTATATAGTAAGCGGTGGAGCTACGCTATTAGTGGAAATTTGGTGACGTGAAAAACAAATGTAGATTAGTTGAATGAAAAGCGTTCGTTGATTCCGTGGGGTTTGAGAGTGCCGATTTGAAAGATGATTTTTTGTTCTAGGTTTTTACGGCTTTCTGTGTTACCCTGGTGTAGGGAAAGGCCGCAGATTGTCATGTGTTGTTTAGAATGGTTAGTAAGATTAAAATGGCGCGCGACTGGTTTGGATGCGTCTTTGTCATTTTTTTCAACGTCTCGGAGATGTTCACGAAAACGGTCGCCCAGTCTCCTCCCTGTTTTGCCAATGTATATCTTTTTGCAAAAAGTACATGTTATGCAGTAGATAACATTTACGGAGGTGCATGTAAAACGATCAGTGATTTTAATAGATCGTTTGGGTCCTGTTATTTTGTCCGCGTTGTGAATGAAAGGACAAGTGTTACATCGTGTGCGTGTGCATTTGAAAGTTCCCGGTACATCGTCAGATTTCAGTGCGCTCGTAACTAGAAAGTTGCCTATGTTTTTGTCACGTTTGAATGAAATTAGTGGGGGTTGTGAAAAAATGCTGCCAGTTTCGGGGTCGTTTTGGAGTAATTTGAAATTGTTTAAAATGATGCTTTTGACTGTGTTGTTGTGTGGGTGGAAAGTGAGGGTGAATGGAATTCTCTCGTTCTCTTCCATCTGTGGCATTTGTAGTGCTGATTGTCTGTCGATCTGTTGTGCACGTTGTTGGCCCGTATTAACAACAGAGTCAGGGTACCCACGTTTCTTGAAAAACTGGCACATTTCTTCTGATTTGTTGGAAAAATCAGAGTCATCACTACATAGACGTCGAAGTCTGAGAAATTGAGAATACGGAATGGCGTTTTTAACGTGCGATGGATGTGAGGATGAATGTAACAGATAACTGTGGGAATCTGTAGGTTTGTAGTGCACACTTGTGGATAAACTGTTACCGTTGATTGAAATATTAATGTCAAGAAAAGCGACTGAGGTTTCGGAAATTTCCCAGGTATATTTTAGAGCTGGATGAAAAGTATTGACAGAAGTTATGAATTGATTAAGTTCCTCTTTACTGGAAGAGGTAGCGCCAATGCAATCATCGATGTAGCGGCCGTAGAGTTCGGGTTTGGTTCCGTGGTACTGATTAAAAAATTTGTCTTCGATGTGGCCTACAAAAAGGTTAGCGTAGCTTGGTCCCATCTTGGTGATTCCCAATTTACGGTGGTCAATTTACCTTATCGACTCAGTCGATAAAACTAAATTCTTAAGAAAAAAAAAGTCAGTCTTGACAATCAGTTTGTAGCAAGTTATTAACTTTGTAGTTTGATGACAAACGACAAATTCTCCTATTCATGGTAACGAGAATAATCCAACAAAAACTCAATCAGTCGTTTTGCCAATGTGAAAAAAGTACATACCACATGGTATTTAATATCAGAATAATGGCATTTAATTTTATTACTAATAATTACATTGCTACACGATATTTATGTGAAACTTCGACCGCAAAGTAGTAGTATAGGGCCATTAGATTTAACCCCGCGATGGCCTTCCCCTGCCTTCCCCTCATTAGCTATGCCTAGTCAATGACGTCACAATATGCCTTCCTGCATACTAATAAACGGAATGCCTTTTCATGACGTCAACTACCTATCCCTTTTGTCTTGTTGTATACTAATTTGGATTTCCTGCATATGTAATAAACTGCCCATACCTATACCTATACCTTTTGTGTTATTCTGAAACAATAGGAACAATAGACCGGCCCAAACTTGCCCGCTCTATTCCAACTCTCTTCAAAACTTAACACAGATATACTTTACAGACATAGAGCAAAACAACATACCTTGACCAGGACTCGAACCTGGGTTACTGCGGCCACAACGCAGTGTCTTAACCACTAGACCATCAAAGCTGTGGATATTATAACCGGATAAAACTAATTAGAGGTTTCCGAAACATTCAAGTTTGGAAGCAATAAAATTGCACAGTATAAAAACCGCTTCTTATTCGTATTTACCGCAACATTCTTATAGCCGCTTCATCGCTAGTCTCTATGTCGATTTTCAGTTTGCCAGCCATTTCCAACTTTAAGTTTTAATTTCTTTAACCGTAGCTTCAAAGTTCAAACTTTTAATTATGCGAACTTACACTGAACCAAATTTGCATAAAAAATTAGCACCTCGGAAAAATTAACAAAGCAGCCAATAACATACGCGTGCTAAACAATAAACCCACACTTTGTTTAAGGTCAAACTATATTTATTGATAACAAACAATTTCATAATTATACAGACAATTTAAAAGCTTAGATAGAAAGGAACAGACAGAGTTGATTTATTCTTTTTCATCGGGTTTATACAAAGTGCTCTTTGATTCCCTTGGTTTTCTGTGTCTCACCCCACTGCAATCATCGTTTCGGATGAAATTAATCCTCTTGATTCTTAGAATGCTTGTAAGGTTCAGCTCTATTTCTGTAACGCCGCGATTGCCTTTTAGGTTTATCATCACCAACATCTAAGTAATTTACTAATTGGATTCGAGGTCGTTTGCGCTTCGGTGCTGGCGAGGGTGTTTGTACTGTGGGGGGAGGGGTCAAGACGGCTACATTTAAAGGTAGTGGCGGTACTACGGAAGTTTCTTGTATGGTGGGCGCTGGGGAGGGTGTCGCGATAAATGGATTTAAGGGTGTAGAGGTTGTCACCGCTGTTACTGCTGTGGGTTCTTGTTTAATGGTGGGTAAATTAGCTTCCGGATGACTTGCAAAACTTCTTTTCATTTCATCAGACTGTTGACGTCTTCCATTCAATTGATGTTTAAACGTCAGATATCTGTTTTGCAGCTCAAGGTACTGTTTGGCTTTGTCATATTTCCCAAGGTCTGTACGAGAGAGAGGGCTGTCCATTCTGTCCTGTTGTCCTTGCATGGCTGAGACAACTGGAGATGTCGAAAGGTTCTGTTGTCTGAGATACTTTAGTAGCTCCTGAGAAATATTGTCTTGTACCCCTGTTTGATTAAACTGTTCTTCACCGGGTAGTACATTCGTTCGCAGTCTTCAATTATCTTGTGTAGTTGTTTTTAAATCCACCAGGAGATAACCATAGGGTCTTCGTACAGCCTCTTCGTACTGGTTTATAAAGAAAGCCGTTTGCCCAGGATACATTTGCTTGGCTAGAGTCAAAATTTGCAGTTTGTCTCTGGGATTCTTGAAAAGGACCAAGTAGTGACTGTTTAAACTGATGCTTCGGCTTTCCTTCCCCTGATGAAATAGATTCTGTACGACATAAATGACACTCAGGTTGCGGTGATGAGAACCTCGTGTAAAAAGGTTTACTATTCGTTTGTCTTTGCCGGCGTCAATCATCTGATCGTCAAAGACGATTAAGTTCCGTTTGTTGACATCGAAATAGGAATCGTGTTCTAACGCGGGAGCAATACCTTTGACAAATTCAATTTGTGGTATTGTGACTAGCATTTGTATGTACGCTGGCTGCCATTGTGAATAACACCAGACAATTCTCTCGGGTGGTGGGTTTATCACGTCTGAGGCCTGTTGTAACAGTGATTGAACCCAAAACGTTTTCCCCGAACCGGTCATCCCTGCAACCATACAAGTAAAAGGGTGCTCGAAGTGAAACCGCTGACACTTTTGTGTAGAAATCGGCATTGCTTTAAATGAAGTGAAAGTAGGAATGGTGTGTTTGTTGGTCATGTGTCTTTGCATACTATCTTTCCTGCTAAATGTCTTCTCACAAACGGGACAGGATAAATTCATGTCAACTCAATGAACGCTCAATGTGAACTGAGAAAGAGGCGAATGTTACTCACTTATATAGACTTGTCTAGTTCCTCCTCAATTCTATTGTTTTCACCACCACCGCCACCGCCACCACCACCACCACCACCACCACAATTCTATTGTTTTCACCACCACCACCACAATTCTATTGTTTTCACCACCACCACCACAATTCTATTCCACCACCACCACTACCATCGCCACCACCACCACCACCACCACCACTCCCACCACCACCACCACTCCCACCACCACCACCACTCCCACCACCACTCCCACCACCACCACCACTCCCACCACCACCACAATTCTATTGTTTTCACCGCCACCACCACCATCACCACCACCACAATTCTATTGTTTTCACCACCACCACCACCACAATTCTATTGTTTTCACCGCCACCACCACCACAATTCTCCACCGCCACCACCACCACCACAATTCTATTGTTTTTTACTTTTATTCCACGATATAAGACAGTAACTCACTATTCTTAGCTCATTCTACAGTTGTGTCTCAAGTAGTAAAGAACAACCGGGGTTTTCTACAGCTCTTAGCTAATGGGCCCGATCATCAGCGCCAATTTCTCTTAAGGACAGCTTCTCCACAACAGGCGACCAAGAAATTAAAAGTGATGAAGAGGATGAAGGAAATTCAACCGACAACGAAGAGGAGGAAAGCAGGAAAATAATTCAGGCAAAAAGTCAAATTCCATGTCATGATTGCGAGAGTTCAAATGTACATGTAACCGGAGTCGTGAAATGTCCCAAATGCTTTTGGCATGATAATAAAAAGATTTGCCCCATATGCGACCACAAGATTCCTTTGGACAAAATTAAACACGTGAAAGAAACCCTTGCTCGTTGCGATGATTGCAGCGCGGTGAGACACAGAAAACCAAGGGAATCAAAGAGCACTTTGTATAAACCCGATGAAAAAGAATAAATCAACTCTGTCTGTTCCTTTCCATCTAAGCTTTTAAATTGTCTGTATAATTATGAAATTGTTTGTTATTAATAAATATAGTTTGACCTTAAACAAAGTGTGGGTTTATTGTTTAGCACGCGTATGTTATTGGTTGCTTTGTTAATTTTTCCGAGGTGCTAATTTTTCATGCAAATTTGGTTCAGTGTAAGTTCGCATAATTAAAAGTTTGAACTTTCAAGCTACAGTTAAAGAAATTAAAACTTAAAGTTGGAAATGGCTGGCAAACTGAAAATCGACATAGAGACTAGGGATGAAGCGGCTATAAGAATGTTGCGGTAAATACGAATAAGAAGCGGTTTTTATACTGTGCAATTTTATTGCTTCCAAACTTGAATGTTTCGGAAACCTCTAATTAGTTTTATCCGGTTATAATATCCACAGCTTTGATGGTCTAGTGGTTAAGACACTGCGTTGTGGCCGCAGTAACCCAGGTTCGAGTCCTGGTCAAGGCATGTTATTTTGCTCTATGTCTGTAAAGTATATCTGTGTCAGTTGTGTTAAGTTTTGAAGAGAGTTGGAATAGAGTGGGCAAGTTTGGGCCGGTCTATTGTTTCAGAATTACACAAAAGGAATAGGTAGTTGAGGTCATGAAAAGGCATTCCCTTTATTAATATTCATTAATAAGTTACCTATTCCAAATTAGTATGCAGGAAGGCATATTGTGACGTCATGATTAAGCATAGCTAATGAGGGGAAGGCAGGGGAAGGCCATCGCGGGGTTAAATCTAATGGCCCTATACTACTCAAAGTTTGGAAATGCTTATGTTCTGTGCAATCACAACAACTCAATAGACTAATACCAAGTGGAACCATATTACTTTGGTGGCCATCTAACATTGTTACGCTAAAAATCAAAGACAATCCTCATACAAGGTTTGGTTAACTGTTCGGAGCAGTTTCTATTGCAATGGTCGCGTAGCAATGAAATGTGTGAAATCTTACACCTGTGGAAGTTAATTATTCATTTTTAAAAGTACATTATTTTGCTCCCTTGTCCTCTTTTTTTATTTCGCCTGCGTTGGGATCGCTTGCAGCACCATCTCTATTATTTGCACTAGCAGTGTCTCCATTACCAGCATCAGCAGCCACATCACCCTCACTGGGATCTGCAGACTCCTCCATTGTTTCGTTGTTATCAATATATTCAAAATCAGCAAAGATGGGAACCTATAGAGCCTGGTAAATAAAATGCAAAATATGATTGAATTGTTTTACGCAATACAACTAAACTGAACTGGCCAAATGCCACTGGAAATTAGATCCATGATGAAAATAAATACACCTTTGGTAAATTACTAACTAACCACTGGGTATACAAAGGACTCGCCATTAATGAAACCGTGATCATCCACAAAGGAACATGGTTAAGCTGATTATCGCAACAGTCCACCACCGAAAAAAGGAAAACAAAACACTATGTATTAGTAAAACAACAAGTAACAACAAAATTGAATACGTTTTAAACAAAAGAATATCAATTCATACTGATTACAGTCAAAACAGATCCACATGTGTAGCTGTAATGAGTGAAGTAGTGAATTTCATCATTGCAAATTTGATTTCATTACTGGTTTGCATAGTCTGTGCTGCAGATTACTCGATCAAAATTTATATTAAACCTTCAATGGGTTCACACACCAGGCAGATGAGAATTTGACATGTTTTGCAATATGTACATGTTGTAGTTAATTTTTTATCTCAGGTAATTTTTGTTTTTCCATTGTTTTTGGGTATGGTAATATATGTTAAAGAATTTGAAACAAAGGAAAAACAAAAATGACCTGAAATAAAAAATTAACTACAACATACATACTTTGTGTTCAAATGAAGGCATTTGCAATTCCAACTATTTTTCTATTACTTTCTCCTCACCATTACTCGGCTTTCCAATCCTTCCAGAATACAAGACACTGGCCAGGTGTTTTGGTATTCTTAGGAAGTTTAAAAAGCGTTGAGGAAAAAGAAACAAAAACGTCTCAAGAACACATTTTCGAAAGAAGAAACAAAATCAAATTTGCCGTAGAGAATTACCCCTCATGAGTTGGGGATAGCACGGTTAAAAAGGTAAATAATTCACTCTTGGGAGAAACACTTGTACAAACTTTTAGGGACTGGTTATATATTATAATATTAACATGCATTCCACTTTTAATGAAGGTAAAGCTGTTGTGATTGAACGTTTTAATAGCACTTTGAAGACAAGAATGTACAAACAATTTACAGTCCAAAACAACACTATTTGGTATAATATAGTTGATGATTTAGTAAAAAAAATACAACAACACCAAGCACAGTTCAATAAAAATGTCACCTACAGAAGCCAGAAAAAGAAGAATGAAGGAGTTGTTTATTTTAATGTTTATGGTGAAATGAATCCATTATCATCTAAACCAAAATTTAAAGTAGGCGATAAGGTTAGGATAAGCAAATATAAAAGAAAGACTTTCGACAAAGGGTACACTCCAAACTGGACAGAAGAAGTGTTTATAATCGATAAAATCCAATACACAAACCCTATTACGTATAAGTTAAAGGATCTTAATAATGAACCAATAGAAGGAACATTTTACACTGAAGAATTACAATTAGCAAAACAGGATGTATTTAGAATTGATAAGGTCATCAAAAGAGATTATAAGAAAAAACAAGCTCTGGTATCATGGTCTGGTTATCCTAAGGAATTTAATTCATGGATACCGCTGAGTGATGTTAAAAATATCTAACATATATAAACGAATATTATGTAACATATATTGTAGTCAATCCACGGTATATATTGCTGTCCTAGCTAGAATCTAGCCACAAATATGCATTGTTTCTGGCTAGAATCAAACGCAACCAATTTAAAAATAAAATAGTAGTAGTCATAGTGGCTCACGACCTAGCGGGCCAATCAGGAGCGAGTACATAAAATTAGCATCTCATTTGCATCTCATTGAGAGAAGGTCAACCAATCAGAGGCCGAGTTGAAAAAATGACATCATGGTTTTGCATAAAAGTGAGGCAAAAAAAGGTGGGGGGGAAGGGTGGGGGGTTTTAAGTGACCGGAAGTGACCTTAAAGGTGTCATTCTGAAAGGTGACGGTATAAAAAGCCAGCCCTCCCTCCCTCCCTCATTGTCGTCATGTTGGGAGGCAGTTTAACACGTTATCATCCCCCCTCGATGAGAACGGGGACGGGCAAGGGGCAAGGCGGAGGTGCCTTCATGGAAGACTTGATCAAATTGGCCACTCCGCTGGTCGCGTCGTCATTGCGCGAGGGAAAAGCGTCGCTGGACCGAGGTCAATCGTGGCGAGAGGGGGGAGGGGGAAGCGGTGTTCGATGCCTTTGGACGAGGGGTGAAACGAAAAGCCCAGGCGAGCAAGCAAGGGATCTATAAAAAGGCGGCGAAACGAGCCCGAGACATTTTCGGCGAGTAAGGAAAACAAAAACAAAAAAGAGAAATTGCAGCATGGTCCACCCCCTGGTCGTGCAATCGCGACCCCGGCATCTGACGGGCAGGGGACGGTATATAAGTCCAGTCCAACGCGGGGGTTGGATCTCGTCGGACGTGGCACCTCCACCAGGGTATTGGTTCACCCGACAACGACGTCAACGCGGAGGTTGGATCTCGTCGGACGTGGCACCTCCACCGGGGTATCGGCTCACCAGATACATAAAAAGGGCCAACACGCGTCGACGTCCACGCAAACGTCCACGGACCTGAGCGCAACGATGTCGTTGGAATTGTTTTCGATTCCCATGGCCGACATTGCTCAGCAGGGGTATCGGATGGTCAAGTACAGCCCGTCCACCACGGGAATCCGACCCATTACCTTCACTCTGCAAGTGTTGGTTGATTTTTGCGATTTGGATCGAACTTATTTGGAACTGGAACTGCGTTTGAATTCGGCCTCCACCAATGGCCTAGTGGCGGACGCGAATGCCTCCTCGGACGCCGACGACACCCGATTTCTGCACGCGGTCAACAACCTCGGGCATTCCATCTTCAAACAAATGAATCTGCGATTCAATGAGCGAACAGACGGACACGTACGCGTACAAGGCCTTCCTAGAAACCATCTTGAATTTTAATAGAGAGGAAGGAGAGACCTTGCTAGCCACGCAAGGGTGGGTCAACCAATTGGATGCCCTCCCTCGGATCCAAGCCACCGGCGCCAACGACGACCTTCCCACCACGGCCGGATGGTTGGACAATTCGGAGCAACCCCTGAAAACGGCCTCCCAGCGATTTCGCGGCAACCAGACCGTGACCTTTCTGATCAAGCCGCACCTGGAAGCCTTTCACACGGGACGCCTTCTCACCCCGGGAGTCGAAATGGTCTTGGAATTGTTTTGTCATTCCCCCGAATTTTTCACGTTTGGCACCAAGACGAGTGGCACGGGCGTGAAACGGATGGTGACGTTGAGCCACGAGGATCTGAAAGTGAACCTGCATTTGTGCCGAGTTTGAATCCCATGGTGTACAGCGCGCTGCAAACTGATTGAAAAAGCAAGCGGCAAACGGCCAAGTACCCGGTGGCGAGAAGCGAGATCCGGTCCTTCTCGTTCGATGGACGGACGACCAAATTCACGGAAGATAACGTGTTTGTGGGAAAAGTGCCCGATCGGTTGATCGTGGCGTTGGTGGACAGTCGGGTGTTCAATGGCGATGTGGAATGGTATCCCTTTGCTTTTCAAAAATTTGGGGTGGTTCGTGCGAAACAAGTGGTGGATGGCGAAGAATAACCGTACCCCACGCTGGAGTTGAATGGAAATAATAATTTGAAAGATTTGAAGGGCTACCGTCGGTTCCTGAAGGCGTGTAGGCGATTGCATCACCACGGTTCCTCCATGGTGAGACCGCAGGATTGGGGGCAAGATGGACAATGCACGTCGTTGGCATTCAACAATACGCCCTCGGGCGTGGCGGACGACCCCGACTACCGAAACCCGAAACAAGCTGGCAATCTGGGCGTGGAAATTGATTTTCGCCGCGCGACCTGGTGTGCAACGACGTGAAAAGTGGCGCAACGGATCAAATCCTTGATCCAGGAAGAACTGAGCGAAGTGGACAATGCCGTCCCCAATCGTCAATGTAACGTGAGCTTTCATGAGAACAAGGAACATTTCCACGTGTAAAACAAAAGAAAACAGTTGTTGTTATTGTTGTTTAAAAAAATAAAAAGTGGTTGAAAAAAAAACGTTTCGGGTGCATTTTTTTAATTTCAATACATAAAAAAGAGACTCATTTCACCGCGAGTGCTCTGATCGTCTAGTGGTAAAGACTCTGCGTTCTGGCCGCAAAGACCCAGGTTCGAATCCTGGTCATTGCATCTCTTTTTCTTCATAAAAGAACCACCCCTTTTGGGGAGGGAATCATTGTTTTTTTTTGGGACGCTTCTTCAACATGCCGAAAGGGAATCGAACCAAACGACGACGACGCACCAGAGGGTTCAAGGGTAAATCGGGTCCCAATTCCTCCTTTTGACGGTGTTGGGTAAACGCGGGCAGATGGGCGAGGCCTTGCGACGCAAACGAGAGCAGATGGGTGGGATCTTCACCGTGCTAGTCTCGGCGACCAAACTGGGATACCAACTGGGAAAAATGAAATCCTACAAAAGGATGGGCGTGACGGGCGCCACGGGTCATTATTGCGGTCGACGTAAACCGTGGGAAGTGTGAAACCCAACATGATCACCAGACAAGATGCGGAAAAAGTGATTCAAAGCCTGAGGGAGTTGGAATGGAAAGAAACTCTACATCACCCCGAGGATGTCTTTTGGAATCGATGGGATTATCGTCATTATCATCGATTGCGTGCATTAGCCGAACGAGGCGCCTGGGATGATTTGGTGACCGCGCTTCGGTCTTGCGGGAGAACGCATGTCAGGGAAAGCGTGGAAACCCCCATAAAACAACGCACCCCTCGATGGTACGATCACTACCTGGCACGATGATTCGCATGCCCAGTAGCGTCATGGTCGGCGGCCCCTCGGGATGCGGAAAACCCCAATTGCTGGACGACATGTTGACGAGCAACGCGTGTTTCAACGGACCCCAGCTCGGATCGTGTACTGTTACGGGGTGTGGCAACCCCGCTTTGCTCGCATGAAGAAGAAAGGCATTCCATTTCATCAAGGGATCCCGACCCCCACTCACTTGGGACAATGGTTCGCGGGTCGAGGGGGTGATATTCTGGTGTTGGACGATCTCATGGAAGAAGGGGGCAACGACAAGCGCATGTTGGATTTATTCACCAAAGATTCCCATCATCGCAACGTCACGGTGTTTTATTTGACTCAAGATTTGTTTCCGCCCGGCAAATTTGCCAAGACCATCAATCGAAATGCGCATTATGTCATCGCCTTCAAGAATCCACGCGATCGCACGGGTATGCGAAATTTCGCGTTGCAAGCGTTCCCGGACAAATGGCAGGGGGTGATGGAAGTGTTCAACCTCTGCACGCAGAACCCCTTTGGCTATTTAATGTTGAATCTCCACCCGGCGTCCGACGATCGGTTTCGGTTGTGGACGAATCCGCACGAACGAGAAGCGCCTCCGGTGGTCTTTGAAGAAACGAGATGAGTCGTGAAAGCTCACCCTCCCCTCAAGTCATTCGCACTGCGCTGGAGAGCGACGACACCCTCCTGGATCCGGAATACCTGGAACAGATGGAACGGTTTTGGGCCACGCTGTCGCCGGCCGGAGTAGGCACGAGCCCCCAACCCGCCCCCACGGCGCGTCCAGCGGGGGTGGGTGTATCGACCTTGTTTTTGCCCCTCAAGACCTGAACCCGACCGACTTGTTGCAAGAATTGGGGTTGGCGGTTTCCCCCCGTCGTCGTGCCTCCCAGTCCTCGTCCTCCTCGTTTCGGTCTCCGTCACCGTCCCCACCTCCTACCCCATCTGGGACCGCCCCCGGAACGCGAAGGAATTTGGTCATGCATCGGATCCTCAATGCCCCCATAACGACCAAGGAAGAAATGCGATTGCGGCAACAATACCGTATCACAGATGATGATTTGGAGAGATACATGGCCACTCTCCCCGCGTACGCCGACGACGCCGGCTCCCCCGCGTCACCTGCCGCCGCCCCGCCCACGACCGTCTCGGCCACCACTCGGCAATCTTGTAAATCAGTTTTTATAGTTATTTTAATTTTTATAAATGATTGTAATTAAAATACTATTAGTGTAACTGAAGACTTTTAACCGAGTTTAAATAAAGATCTACTACTACAGGACGGTGGCAGGCGTCCCCGGCGGAACCGGAGGGTCTCCTTCCTCGTCGTCGTCGCCCTCTCCCCCCTCGTTCCCCTCGTGGACGCGGTAGGCGACCCAGAGGACGCCGGGGGCCTGGACCTACCAATCGACGCAATCAAGAGGGTATGCGTCGACAAATGGATCTGTTGGCGGAAGACGCCAGACAGCAAGCTCGGAACCGTCGCATACGCAATATCACGCATACTAACACCACCAACACCGTGACTACAGTGTACGAAGACAACGGCGAAGCCCCCACCGTACGACGGACGTCCTCCTGCATCAGCAATCCATAAAAAAGGGAAAAAAACACACACACGCCTGTGGAGACGATGGTACGAGGTAACGGCGTTTGCAGACGCACGACCACCCGCATCCGACAACAATGTCGTGGAAGGTCACAACAACAGGGAGGAAATCTGCTTCCCGTGTTATTTCGTGACCTGCAACGGACCTTTGGAAAGAAACCGTGGGCACCTTGTCCAAAGGCGCCTCCACAGAAGTGCAAGCGTTGGCGTTGGCCAAAGGGAGTCTCGCCGTGGGCAAACAGATGAAACGAGCCTTCCAACAGGCGAAACAACGCATTCCACCTCACCTACGTCGACAACTGATCTTCCTATAAAAAACGGAAGGGAGCCTACGCTCTTCATTGTCGAGCGAGAGGATGCCAAAACACCGTGCCGTGAAAAGACGTCGACGGCGAAGGAGGAGTCAACGCGGGGCTGGTTTGGAGGAGTTACTTCCCCCCATCATGCGTGTCAAAACACGACGACCCTACGGTCTTCAACAGGGAGGCGTGTTTCCTTTACTGGCGTTAGCCGTGCCTGCTTTGATCGCCGCGGGAAAAGCGGCCGCCTTGGATGCGGCGGGAGGCGCGGCGGGGTACGGTGCCAAAAAAGCCTTGGAAGCCGCGACCCGAAAACGGAGGTGAAAAAAACAAGAGAAGAGAGTGAGAGAAACCGTCGAGTATAAAGCAAGCGCGATCCCTAGGGACGACGGTCGATCCGAGTGCGTCGTCATGTGTCGCATCCATCGTCAATTGCCTTTCTTGAAAAGTGTCTTGAAGGAAGCCGATCATCGACGACAAGAACGTTTGCAATTAGCCAATGGGGATCAAATCAATGCCATCAGCGAATTGGCGATGAACACGTTACGGGGAACGGTCCCCCTCTCCCGCGCCAATTATGGAGTGCTACTCCCCCACCGCCAGGCCTTGCGTGACATGGCGAAAAGAAAGAATTCGATAAAAAGACGTCGAGAAACCATGCAATCTCAAACGGGAGCGGGTCTCTGGCGCGGGTTGAACTGCATCTGCGAAAGAGCCCTCAAGGCGCGATGAATAACGTGTTGCACCTTATAAGAAGAACGGAACGACGGGAACAAGAAGGTCAGGCCACCTTACAGCGCGTGGTGGAGACCTTGCAAAGTCGAAATCGAGATGTGGAGAGGCTCGAAAAGGAACTCGAGACGCTTCGCGGGCGATTGAGGCAAACGGAGGACCACGTGGAGGTGTTGTGTCAACATTTGCTGAATCTATGCGATCACCAACTCTGCCGCTACTGCCGAGCCTACGCCGACGTGTTGGGAGACGGAAGCGGCAAAGAAAGACTATGAGTGCGTTCCAGGCCCAAGCCGTCACCGACCCTCAACGGTTTCTTCAATTGCAAGAACAGTACAAGCAATGATTGATGGAAGACAGTCGATTGAACAAAGCGGCAACGTTGGCGGCCGAAGAAGACGTGTTGCTCAACTCCGACCTCGACCCGGGGCTCAAAGTCGCGTTGGCCAAACCCTTGGCGCGTCAAGTGCGGGTGTGGACCAAACACGTCCGACAACCGGGCATGACGGCCCCGGGAATGGGGGTGGGTGCGCCGGCGGCAGATGAGGAAGATCTGGCCGAGGCGCCCATCTCCACCCTCATCAAACAAATGATAAAAGGACGCACCCCTACAACCCCCGCACCAGGTCCAAAACCGGCCAAAGCAACAGGAACCCCGAAAAAGGTCAGCGTCAAGAAACTCACGACCCCCTCGGGCATTCCGAAACCCATCCGTCCAAGACAACTGCCTTTTGATACGCCCGCGTCGGCACCCGGGCCCTCGACGTCGTCCCTCAGTGGTTATTTGAAGAAACGAGCCAAACAGACGATTGGGAGTCTCGCGAAAATAAAACAAAAAGCCATAAGAAAAAAAGCCCAGGCGGCCATCAAACGAAAAGTGAAATCGGATCTAGAGAGACTCAAGACGGATTGGTTGGATTGGAAGTAAATGGGGCGCGGTCAAACACCCAAACGAAGAAGGCAGGCTTCCCGGCGACGAAAAGCCATTCGCGGAAGAAAGTTTTGACATTCAAAAATGGCTGGCCAAAACGGGGATTAAATTTCATTGGCCGGGGTATCAATACATGGGACCCGGGACGCATCTCGCCAAACCTCTGAAACGAGGGGATCCCGGAAAAAATCGGTTGGACCGATTGGCCAAGCAACACGACATCAATTACGGTCGTGCCCAGACGATACAAGACAAGTGGAAAGCGGATGAAAAAATGATCCGAGGGATTGCCACCCTGCCGGGAAAACACACCCTGACGGAGAAGATTGTCAAGAAAATCATGCAAGTCAAGAAACGTTTAAAATTGTAAAATGATAAGTTTTATTGTAAAACAACGTTGGGTTCCAGTTGAAAAAAAAAATCAAAAAAATCAACCACTTGTAAAACAAAGGTTTTTTTTAGTCAAATTGCGTCTCCTTCGACGAATCGAGTCAAAGAGTTCGTCGTCGATGAGAATTTCCTCGACGGGGGATGAAAACTTGCATTCCAACTGCGCTGCGAAGCGTGGAAGATGATTGAAAGGATTGATGGTATTTGTCGTCGTCATGTCCGACACGATGGCATTGATTCTCTGTTCTTCCCGCAATCGAGCCGTGACCCTGGCCTGTCCTTCTTGCCAGACCCTTTTCCGTCGTTCCATCCATGCCTCGACCCATTGATCCTCATCCTCATCCTCCTGTTCCCGCAAACAGGTGGGACGGCAACATCGAGGGGGAAGAACGCGACGTGCAGGAGGAGGAGAAGGCGGAGAAATCAACCGTTGGAAGGCCTCTTCTTCCTCGTCGCAGAGGCATGGAAGGCGGGGAATCCACGGGTAGCGGCACCCCAACACCTTCATCCCCGGAGGCATGGTCCGATCGATGAACCAATGGGACGGACCGAGGGGGGTGAGATGTTGTTCACGTTGTCGTCGTTGTTCACGTTGTTGTTCAAGTTGTCGTTGTTGTCGTTGCTGCTGTTCACGTTGTTGTTGTCATAGTATTAGTTGTTGTTGCTGTTGTTCGCGTTGTTGTTGTTGCCGTTGTTGCCTTTGTTCGCGTTGTTGTTGTTGCCATTGTTGCCTTTGTTCACGTTGTTGTTGTTGCCGTTGTTCGCGTTGTTGTTGTCGCCGTTGTTCGCGTTGTTGTTGTTTTCGCTGTCGTACTTCAGTGCCGCAACTATTTCGACGGGCACTTGAATATGAGCAACAATCGGCCATTTTCCTTCACCCATTCCAGGAAACATGCGTTGTGGCACCAGCCGCTACAACAAAATAACTTCTGCTTCCATGCACGGTAAAACTGGTGAGGCATCCTCCTGTCTCTCTTTATCCATTCCCGGATGGTTAGTTTTTTCTCTTCCAGGCAGATGACGCACTTCCGGTCCTCCTCTTTCTCTTTCTTTCTCTCCCTCTTCTCTTCCATTTCCTCCGAATAAATGCCTACATGGCCATCGACTTCCATCGCGACCTGGTGTCCAACGATATGAAAGTGGCGCAACGGATCCAATCCTTGATCCGAGAAGAACTGAGCAAAGTGGACAATGCTGTACCCGATCGTCAATGTAGCGTGAACTTTCACGAGAACAAGACAGTGTCATTTCAACGTGTAAAAGGAAAAAAAACAAGTGGTTGAGAAAAAAAAGACGTCTCGTGTGTTTTATTTTCATACAAAACACTCTATTATTGTCCGTAAAACACGGCTTGTTAAACATGCTTCAAGGCTGTGTTACACGGCTTGTTAACATGCTTCGAGGCCGTAAAACACGGCTTCTTACCATAAAAAGGGGGAGTGGTTTTTTTTTCGAAGAAACCACAAATGACAGTATGGTTCGAAGAAAAGCGAGTCAATACCACTAATACCCCCTAATAACTAAACTTCCTTAATACCCCTAATATCCCCTTATACCCCTAATAACTAATACCCCTAATGCCCTAACACCTCCCAATACCTCCTAATACCCCTAATACCAAAACCACCCTAATACCTGCTAAACCCCCTGATACCACCTAATACCTGGGTTTTAGCAGGTATTAAGGTGGGTTTGGTATTAGGGGTATTAGGAGGTATTGGGAGGTTTTAGGGCATTAGGGGTATTAGGGTGTTTTAGGTTTTAGAGGTATTAGGGGTATTAGTATTAGTTAACAGGGGTATTAGGAGGATTTAGAGGCATTAGAGTGGTTTAGGTATTAGTTGGTATTAAGGGTATTAGGAGCTGTTAGGGTTATTAGGGTAGTTCAGGTACTATTAGGGGTATTAGAGGGTTTTTGGTATTAGGGGGTATTAGGGATATTAGGAGGTTTTTGGTATTAGGGTCTTATAGGGGTGGTATTAGAGCGGTTTAGGTATTAGGGGTATTAGGGATATTAGTATTCCTACTGACCCCTAAAACTCCTAATACCTAAACCACCCAAATACCCCTTAATATCCTAAAACCTCCTTATACCCCCTAAATAGCCCTAATGCCAAAATCAATCTAATACCTCCTAATACCTAATACTAATACCCCTAATACCTAAACCACCCTAACACCCTAAATCCCCCTAATAACCTTAATGCCAAAACTACCCTAATGCCACTAATACCCCCTAATACCAAAACCACCCTAATAACCCCTAATACCCCAAATAACTAATACTAATACCCCTAATAACCCTTATACCTCTAACACCTAAACCACACAAAAAACCCTAATGCCCCTCATACCAAAACCACCCTAATACCCTCTAATTCCTCTAATACTCTAATAGCCCACCTTAATAACTTTAATGTCCTAAAACCTCCTAATACCCCTTATACCAAAAAACCTCTAATACTCCCTAATACCTAAACCACCATAATACCCTAATACCTAAATCATCTTTATACCCCCTGATACCACTGATACCAAAACCACCCTACTACCCGCTAATACCTCCTAATACCAAAATCCATCTAGTACCTCCTAATACCCCTAAAACCTAAATCACCCTAATACCCCTAATACCTAAAACCTCCTAATACCCCAAATAGCTAATACTAATACCCCCTAATACCTAAACCACCCAAATACCCCTAATACCTAAACCACCCAAATACCCCTAATACCTAAACCACCCAAATACCTCCTGATACCAAACCCCTAATGCCTAAACCATCCTAATACCCCTAATACCCTAAAACCTCCTAATATCCCCTAATACCCCTAATACCAAAACCACCCTTATACCTCAAATACCTTAATCACCCTCATACCCCTAATGTCCTAAAACCTCCTAATACCCCTATAACCATCCAATACCAAAATACCCCTAATACCTAATACTAATACCTAAACGACCCTAATATCCTAATACCCACTAATTAGTACCCTAAAACCACACTAATACCCTTATACCCCTAATAACTAATACTAATACCCTTAATACCTAAACCAACCTAATACCACCTAATACTCCTAATACCACCCTACTACCTAAAACCACCCTAATACCCCTGAAACTCAGTTTCCCTGAATGTTTGACCGAGGAGAGTAGGGGATACCTATGGGAGTAACTGTGACATTAAAAGAATGGAATGTGTGATTGGCCGATGGGGGTAGGGGATCCCTATGGAAATAACTGTGCCATCATCAGAATGGAATGTGTGGCATCATCAAAATGGTCACCATGACCCAAAGTGGCCCCTCTTACTACTGTTAGTTTTTGTCCAGCAGGAAGATTGTCCATTAAAGACCATTAATTCTTAGATCATTTCATCAGCTGCCAGAACGGTTGATCAAGGCAAACGACCATATTTGGAAAATTTAAGGGTGCAACATGATGTTATGGATCAAATCCTGTTGGTTGGCCGCACCCACGTCTAAATTTGAATTTCGGCAGCTAGTATCATTTCACTGTTAAACCGTTTCTACCGCACCCACGGCCGAATATTTAAAACAAAACTTTTACATTGCGGCACGGGCTGGCACCATCTATGCGTTTGGGTTCTTTACCTACTCCCATAAACAGATGAAAGGAGGGACGGGGTGGACCGTGGAATATGCCAAACAATTGCATCGGAAAACCTTTGCCTACGACCTCGAGACTTCGCAATGGTACAAGTACAACTATGACACCGCTACCTTTCATGCAATGGGAAGTGGCAACATCCCCATCTTACGCCCCCAGGATGCCGTCGTGGGTGCCTGCATGGCAGACAATTTCCCCCGATGGAAAGCGGCCCTCACCGGATTATTTGAGCGCACTGTGGCCTGTCGATGATCCCACCCTATGAACAATCACTGTATTGACACTTTGATCCAAAACTGTTTTATTTTTGATTGATAAAAAAAAATACACGATTAAAATTGTTCCTTATAAAATAAATGTTCCTTGAAAATAAAAATGTTTTCTTGAAATAAAATGTTTCTTGAATAAAAATGTCACTTGAATTAATGTTCCTTGAAAATAAAAATGTTCCTTGAAAATAAAAATGTTCCTTTGATTGTCTACAACCTCCCCTCCAGGAATGCCTCCATTTCATCGATATCACACCCCAGGGATCGGCAGTGAGGGCAGCATGCTTCGTTTTTCTTTGATCTTTCTTGCCTCTGCCAATTGTGGTATCCTGGGTTTCTTGCACGATACCTCCTATGTTGTTCTCGCACCTTGTTCTTTTTCGTCAACGGCATGGTGAATAAATTTTCGCAAAAATAAAACAAAATGAACCATTTTGCAGCGTCAGCAAATTATAAAACTGAGAGAAATGTCATGCAACGCCCTGGGTGACAAAAAGGAAAACAAAAGAAAATCCCCATACCCCCATGGGTATCCCTGTCCTTCCCAGCATGCTTTGTCATTCTCCTCGAGGGTATGACAAGAGCAGGGATCCGACCTTTTTTCACGCCTCACTCAGTTCTTACGACCGACACCTAACGAAGATGGCGTCCAACAAAGTGGTTGCATCAACCCCTTCAATAGCCGACCTCGAGGAGGATCGCGAGGAATTAATCGATGACGTCTTGTTGGTGGCCATGGAAGACGCAGAAGAGAGCAACCGGGGTCAACTCTTCGAGTTCCGACTCACCTCGGGCATAGATCGATGTTTGCAACGGTTTGCGTTACGACGTCGCGTGTACGATGCCACCCTCCACGCTCGCACGGAACTATACATCTCACACAATTTGATGTAGGCTACGAACTCGAACAAGCGTTGCGTCATGCGATCGATCGCTAATTGGAGGATGACCACCTAGACGACGACGATGACGTGTTGTTTATGATGCAACATCCCACCTTTCTACACGCTTTTCAATCGTTTCACGTGCCGGTGCGGGAATGGCACGAACTGAGTCAGCGGGTCACCCTCCTCTTGCAAAAAATGGCCGAGAAATTAAACTCCAACAAACAATTCAAAGCGGACAATCGTGTGAGAGTACAAATCACCACCGTGAAAGATCCCGGACAGGGCAGCGGACGACGCAAAGAAGCCATCCCGGGCAACGTTCCGCTCATGACCTTTCTCCAAAAGAAAAAAAATGTGTCGTCTCCATCCACAATCGGGATGAGTTGTGCTGTGCTCGGGCCCTCGTCACCGTGCAAGCATGGGTCGACGAACAACCCCCGCGTCGACGGATGCCGGAGATTGGTTTCAAATACTTGAAAAGAGGAGGAAAAGGTCAAACCCGATTGGCCAAGACCTTGTACGCTTTGGCTCGCGTTCCCGAAGGACCTTGCGAGTTGGGAATGCGAGAACAATTTGCCATCGTTTTGCCGGACTATCACATCAAAGTCTTCGACGCCGACTTGGGGTACCATGTGATCTTTGGGGGTGGCGAGAAACGAGCCGACCAACGTTACCTGTTTCGCTTGAAACCAGAGGATCACTATTACGGCTTGAAATCCATCCCCGCCATTCTCGGAAGCAGTTACTATTGCCACTTGTGCGACAAGGGTTACAACAACAAGGATTTTGCTAGTCATCCCTGCTTGAAACGACGTTGCGTGGCCTGCAAACAAAAAGACTGCCGCGATTACATGGCACTCCTCCCTAGTGACAGCAAACCCCCGCGACCGACGCAATCTCCGTGCCCGGACTGTCGACGATGCTTTTACGGAGACCATTGCTACGAGAATCACCGGGTGTTTTCTCCCAACGGACAAGGGGCCGACACCCCGCAACACTCCGTCAGCGCCAATCTCTAATAGTGCGAGGATTGCCGCAAATCCCTCGATTGGTGGAAATATGGACGCAAACGTCAACGTCCCCACCGGTGTCAGGAATATGTTTGCAAGGCCTGCAAGGATTTTGCGGATGCGACCACCCATCGTTGTTACATCCAGCCGGTGAACTATCCAGACCTGAAGGAAGCAGCGGAACCGCTCCCCCGCCAAACGTGCCAGACCAGTCCACGCCATCCGCTTCTTAGCCGCCAACGATACCGAGTCGGGGGAGAAGAAAACGAGGACGAGAACGAGGAGGGGACTTTGCCCCAATTACCGCCCTATTTCGTCTATGCGGATTACAAATGCACGTCCTCATCCTCATCTCGCAAAAGGGGAAGACCATCTCGACACCGTGCCCGCCCTGGTGTTTTACGGTCGCGATTGCACCGAACAATTTTACGATTGGCTGCTGACGAAAACGGAAGTGCTGGACGAGCCGCGGGACATGATTTTGATTTTTTCACAATTTCAAAGGCTGCGACGGGATGTTCGTCCTCCAGTACCTCTACGACGCATCGAAGTCAAGGATCAAATTTGCGTGCTATACAAAATCTTGAGCCTGAGAGCCGGACGTTTGACTTTCAAGGACAGTTTGTGTTTCCTCCCCCCTCCCCTCTCCGCCTTTGCCTCCACGTTCAATCTGACGGAAAGCAAGAAAGGTTTCTTTACGCATTTCAACAACGAGGCCAATCAAGAGTAAGTGGGACCTTGGCCTGAGGCCCACTATTACGACCCCAATGGCATGAAACCGGGCCTGCGAAAGGACTTTGACAAATGGTCCAAAATACCCAACCGTGCAACAGCGGGCTTTGACGCTGAGGCGGAACGTCAAGCCCTCCGCTTCGGGACTCAATTGGATGTGGCGATTGGCTCCCATCACGTCCTTAACGGAAGAAGAGTTGAACCAAACCGACTATTACTTTATCACTGCACAGAGTCAATTGGAAAAAAAAGGGGGGACCGACGTCGTCACGGCCGATTATTTGAAACAAAACTTTTACATTGCGGCATGGGCCGGCGCTGTCTATGGGTTTGGGTTTTTTACCTACTATCAAAAAACAGATGAAAGGAGGGACGTGGTGGACCGTGGAATATGCCAAACAATTGCATCAACAAATCTTTGCCTACAACCTCGAGAAATCGCGATGGTACAAGTACAACTATGGCACCGCCACCTTTCATGCGATGGGAAGCCGCAACTTTCCCCTCTTACACCCCCAGAGTGTCACTGTGGGCGCCCGCATGGCTCACAATCATCACTGATGGAAAGCGGCTCTCACTGAGTTATTCGAGCGCACCGACGCTCACCCCCATGATACAATCACTACAATGAGAATGAATCAGAACTGTTTTATTTTTTTGATTGACACCTTCAGCTAGAACTTTCTTTATTTTGAATTGACAAAAAAAATACACGTTTTAAATTGTTTCTTGAAAAATCAAATTGTTTCTTGTAAAATAAACGTTTGTTGAAAGTAAAATGTTTGTTTTTGATTAATGTTTCTTTGGTTGTCTTCTTTTCACAGCTCTCCCTGGAACGCCTGCATCTTGTGTAAATTGCAGCCAATGGCGCGGCAGTGAGGGTATACGTAATTGAACAGAAGCACCAGTCGACCATTTTGTTCCACCCACTATAACAGGTAGGAGATGTGGACCCACCCATTGCAACAAAATAATTTGTGCGCCCGCGCACAGTAAAATTGGCGGGCCAGCGTGTCGTCTCGCTTCGTTCACTTTTGCACAGTCAGCTACCTTTCCTCCAAACAGACAATGCACTTCCGGTCCTCCTTCTCTTTCTTTGTCTCCCTCTTTCCTTCATTTCTTTCTGCTCTTCATTTTTCCATTTCAACAGAAAAAATGTCCACATGACCATCCACAGACATCATCTTGACTTTTGTGTTTTTGGTTTGAGTTTGAAGCCATACCCTTGGCCTTTATATAGACACCCTAGCACCCTTGGCCGAGATCTGGGGCGAGTGAAAAAAAAACAATACCCATACCCCCCATGGGTACCCTGTTCCTTCCCAGCACTCTCTTCATTCTCCTCGAGGGTATAATAAGCGTAGGGGTCCCACCCTTTCACGCCTCACTCAGTTCTTATGAGCGACAACCAACAAAGATGGCGTCCAACAAAGCAGTTGCGGCTGATGACGTCTTGTTGGCGGCCATGGAAGCCACGAAAGAGAGCAACCGGAAACACCTCTTCGAGATCCGACTCATCTCGGGTACAGATCGACGTGTCCATCATGACCTTTCTCCAAAAGAAAAAATGTGTCGTCAAAATAAAAAATCGGGATGAGTTGTGCTGTGCTCGGGCCCTCGTCACCATGCACTGACTGCAACGTGTGACCGCCCAAGGGGTTGTTTCATCCCGTGTTGCTGTACCGTTGCCATGGTAAAATCACGTTTCCCCTGTGTCGAGCCTGCGTGGAAGAGATCCCCAAACGCATGACCGAGCGAACCTGGGTGTGCGAACATACGGCGAGTCAACGCAGCATCCGAGGGACGTGGTGCACCCCCGAACTCGTCAAAGCCATGGAAAAGGTGTACCGCATTTTCCAAATTCACGAAGTGTACCACTTTCCCCCGCGCAACGACGTACCGGATTGTTCAAAGACTACGTCAACACGCGGCTGAAAGGAAAAACCGAAGCCTCCGGGTGGCTCCCGAACGCCGACGGGAGTCTCAAAACACCCGAGCAGCAAACGCTCTTCCGGGCCGTATATGCTGCGCGAGAAGGCATCCACCTCGACGCGAACAACATGCAATCCAACAAGGGGAAAAAGGCAACCAGCAAGCTGGCCCTCAATTCCTTCTGGGGAAAATTCGGCGAGCGGGAAAACAAGCGGAAAATCCAGCAAATCACCGTGCCTGTCAAGCTGTACGAATTCATGAAAGACGAGACTATCGTCATTCACGATCAGCCTCGAGATCGCCTACGACAAAGTCGACGACGACGTCTCGGGCGGTCAAACCACCAACGTCTTTGTGGGCGCTTTCACCACCTGTTGGGCCCGACTACGCCTCTACCATCACCTCGATCGCGTGGGAGACAATGGCCTGTATTTCGACACGGATTCCGTGGTCTACAAATGGCATCCCGGCGAACCCGAAATCCCCCTGGGCAATTTTCTCGGGGAGATGACGGACGAATTGGACGACGGGAAAGGGAATCGTGACGTCATCGTCGAATTCTTACCCTGCGGGCCTAAAAACTATGCCTACAAGACACGTTTGGATAAGACGGAAGAGAAAATTCGCGGGTTCACCCTGAACATGCGCGGGCAAGAACACCTTCATTTTCAAGCCATGAAAGACACCCTGCTCCTCGAACTGCGATCGCCTCTCCCCAAACCCCGCACCGTCAACGTATCCAACCCGCATTTCATCCAGAGAGACAAGCGCACCAAGACGTTGACCACCGTTCGCAGGGACAAACGATGGGGGTGGTCTACGACAAACGCGTCCTCGCCGATGACTTCAGTTACAAGACTCTCCCTTACGGCTTCAGTTGGCTTCGACCCAACGACGATCTCACCGATTAAAAAAGGGGCATTCTCCCATTCGGGGATGGAACCCATGTGCCCGCTTGTCAATTAGCTTTTGTTGTTGTTTTTTTGTCTTCGCATGTTAGGGGCGTTCTCCCAATAGGGGATGGAACTCATGTCCCCGCTTGTATTTTGTTTTCGTTGTGTGACCATTAAAAGGCATTTTTTTGTGTTATTTCTGGGTTTTTTTGTCTCGAGCGGGATCTGGGACCCACCCAACTAAAATCACTTCCGGTTGACTCACTTCCGGTTCATGGGCACTTTTCCCCGATGACGTCACTTCCGGTCGATTGATACCACCACTTCCGGTCACTCACCCCCCACCCATGATGTCATTGCACCCCTACCCATGATGTCATTGCACCCCCAGCCATGATGTCATTGCACGTGTACAGATTTTTAATGTATGTTAATTTGATGCAAATGAGATGCTAATGAGATGTACTCGCTCCTGATTGATCGACATAAATGTTGAGCGTCTACAACTACTAATAGTATAGTTATTATATAGAATGATTACCATCAGTAGAAAAAAGCTTCTTGAATTATTGGATTCTAATAAGATGACAATTGATATTCTAGTCAAAAATGATAATACAGAAAGAAAATACGATTTTTCTTATCTCTCACAAAATCAGCTTATTTTTTTATTAATAATAATAATAATCCTTTATTTCTCGTTAATTAAATCATCAACCATTAATTTACCCTAGTTAAAAAAAAGAAAACTTATGAAGTATATGATAAAAATAATATAAACAAAAAGTTTATTGGTACATTTGCAATATCAGATGAAATAATAGTAACTGGTGATGATGACTGAAATAATTTTTTCTAATATATAATATATAATGTTGGTTAAAAATTTATTGAAAGATTTAATTAAAAATTTTCATCTGATTTTATTATTTATTGGACTTGTTGTTTTTGTGATTGTTGCGTAATTTTAAACGCACTATAAAAACTATTCAGAAATATAGTATTATTATATAGTATAATGGAAAAAACAACTCAGACTAATTTATCAGACTGCTTTATAAAGAAAGAAAGAGGAAGATATCAAATTCATTTTACTGAAGATAAAAAAACATGCTATAAGACGAAGTAAAACAAAATATGACTAATAAGGAATGGAGATGTATATATTGTGATAATTACAATTATAGATTAAATGAAAAAAACGAAACATCTTCGAAGTGAAAAACATAAAAACAATGTTATGTTGTGCAAACATAAATAAATAATTCAAATGAATTGAAAAAGTTTATTTGAATTTTAAACGCGCCCCAAATTTGGCTTAAGGGCTTAAAGATATAGTAATTTAATATAGTAATGAAAAACGCAAGCGAAAAAAATATTATCTCAAGTAATAATAATATAGATATGAATAAAACTGACTTACAAAAACTTGATAAAAACCAATTAATTGAATTAATAATTAAATTAACACCACAACAAAAACCAATTCCAACACCTCGTAAGAATGTTAAACAAATGGTTAAGGAGTATGAAGAAAACATTATTCATCTACCATTAGAATTTCGAGATGATTACAAGCCTGTTCCATTGCCTAGGAGTGATTATCTTTTTAAATTCGATGATGATGTTTTTCAAACAGAAAATACAAGTTTAAAACCGTTTGAAATCATACAAACAAGAAATACACAAAATAAAAAATTCAATTCTTACACAAACGAATATAAAATAAAAATTTTAAAGCCATTAAATGATGTTAAAGAGATTTACAAAATATTTCATGAAATAATATAAAAAGTAAAAAATGACAGAAAATTAAAGGAAAATGACAGAGTCAGAATTGTAAATCAAAATAATGAACTACCAAATAGTATATCAACAAAATTCCAAAAAGGGAAAAGATTTTAGATTAAATGACATTGAACAAATAATAAACATCCTTGAATACAAACACATTCTATTAGAAAATGGCAAAATTATAATACAAAGTGTAAAAATTCCACATGGATTCAGCAATTAGAAAAAAATCAATAATTACAATCAAAAATTAAGATACAATTTGTTTAGCGGGGTTAATTGTTACATCACTAGCTATAAAGATGAAATGACCGCTTTTTTCGTCATTCGAGGTTATTCGCCGTCTTCTCTTCTCTTCGACAAGACCTCGACAAGTTGCGTCAACTTAGACAGATCGACGCCCTTAGGATGCATATCGCCGTCGACAATGGCAGTAGGATTCCTTTAGTTCTCACATACCATCCCTTCAACGACAGAATTAAAAGAATCCTACTTGGCAACTTTAACATTCTCACTGATGACCCCGTAACCAGAGAAATATTTCCCCAGCCATTAGTTGCATATCGCCGTGATCAGAACGTGCGTGACATCTTGGTCCACACTGCCGATAGAAATTCACCTGATCGTCTCGCAGGCTCTTCTGCTTGCCAACACGCTCGCTGTCGGACGTGTCAACACATCTCCTCCGACACCACCCTGCAAGGCCCCAAGCGCACCATCATCATTAAAGAAGCCTTCACTTGCGAGACATCAAATATCATTTACTGCATCTCCTGTCGTCGCTGCTCTGCAGTTTACATTGGTGAAACTGGGCGTGCTTTTAGGGAACGCTTTGGCGAACACCTCCACAGCATTGAAAAAAACTTGCCTGGTTTCCCCGTTGCACAACATTTCAATGCAAACGGCCACTCTCTGCATGACGCTGAAGTGCGTGGCGTGAAGCTCTGCGGCGCAAGCAAGCAAAGAAAGAGACATCAGATGCGGCTAATTTTCAAGCTTGGTACGAGTCAGCCGCGCGGCCTTAATACTGACCTCCGGTTTATTTAAGGTGCGTGCACTGTTTTAAATGGCGTTTAAAATTGACATTTCACTGAAGGACCAAGCCCGAAACGTCTTAAAACATTCAAATTTTCGGCACTTTTCTATATTAACATTTTCCATTATTTATTGTGTCACAAGTGCGATGCAGTTTTTTTAACTTTTGTTCAACTATTTTATCAATAGAGTAGCCCGTTAACTCGAACTTGTTAACCGAAAACTTGGCTGGAATTTATCCTGTTAGCTTTATCTGTACTGTTTTTAAAACGTTATTCGGGCAAACACCAAACCCGCTCTCGAATCCACAATTGTTCCATTTCGTTGGGTTTTCAGTTTTGTATCTTGTAAGTGGGCATACGTTGTGTTCAAAGGTGCTTTCTTAAATGCGAGCGTTAGTTTTCATTCAACGTTGACTTTTAACATGGCACGTGTATTTTATAAAAACAGTCATCTAAACCAAGGCAATTAGTGTTAGGTTTCTAAATTATTTTGTACATCATTTTGTACATTTTTATCATTGGAGTATAGTAAAGTAATCAATACTTTGATTGATTGCCACCGACTTTAGTCTGATGAATAGTTCAGCCGATGGGACATCCTGGGAACGCTTAGCCTGCATGCGTAGCGGTGGTTTCCTGGGGCGAGAGAGCATAAAGGGCTATGTACGCTAGGGACCGCTTAGACAAAAACACCTAGACGAAACACCTGTGTAAGGAATTCTTCGTAAGCAGCGCTTAGTGATAATTAGTTTTTCACCTACAACCCGCGACAATTTACCCGCGACCCGCGAAAATTAGATACTCCCTAATTTGAGTAGTAATTTAAAGTTTTGGAAGAATTGATTTTTTTTGGCAAGGAGTTTATTCTATAATGCCTTTTTGAATTTACGTGCGTGTTTTGTTATTTAAAATGGTTAGACGTCAATATATATATTTTTGCTTTAACTTTGCTATATCTTTGCTAATAAAGCTATGTTGAGCACTCTAAGGTAACCCTCATGTCCACGACACGATTTGAATGCGATGAAGGTACGTTGAACACTATAAATGCAATGAAGCTACGTTGGGCACTCTAGCTTAACTGCCTTCTCCACGTCAGAATCCGAATGCCGTGAGTACGACACACTCACTGCATTTCTTGATATTCGTCTTCTTTTTCTGCGCTAGGCACGTTTTCTTCGTCTTGGCACTCAAATAATATCTTCTCAATTAAGTCCGTAATAGTTCCAATGTCTCTCTTGAATTGAAACGCTCAGATCGCTTATAAAATGGTTGTTAAAATGCTTGCTTTGTCATTCAATTTAGAACAACAAAATTTTACTTGTATACGAATAGAACTTTAGAGAGAATTGCAGCAAACAAAAAATAGTTTGACTAAATCTGCAAAATCACGAGGTTCCTTGCATACTAGGGTCTTTAAGATACAGGAACGCGGACGCCTTGAAGAACGCCATGGTCGAAGAGGGCCTGAGTCGAGTGTACGGTGTTCGCGGCGGGAAAACTAAGTTAAGAATGTGTTGTGTCTGCGAGCTACAACGCGAAGTTTCCTCCAGTCATGGCTTCATTCAAAGAAACTTGAGAAGCGTTGCTTACAAGTCATTACGAAGCGGTTTTATCACCGATGTGGAGTTCATACTGCTTTACGAAGAAAACACATCCAACAATTTGGATTTTCCTTACGATGAATATCCGAGATTTCATTTGCAGGACAAGAATGAAGCCGAGTGCAAATTAAAGCCAACTTTAGGGTGGAAAAGTCATATTTCCCGACTAGTAGATGCACTTGACATTTCTGCCGTCTTCACATGTCAACAAGAAACGGTTTGCGAGGGAGCAGAAGGCCTCTTATGTCAAACATATTAGCCTAAAGCAAAATTAAGCTTATTAGCCTTATTCACGTCGCTTTGCTCGTGTGCAATTATATTCTGTATGTTGTCATTTGTGCTGGTTTTATTTCTACACGAAATACAAACAAATTCAAAATACACTCTTAAATGAAGCAGAAATACAAAAAAACAAAACAAAAAAAAAACAAAGAAAATGATTGCTGAAGAATTTTTCGAGTGACAAGTAAGCTTAAGACTTTATACATGTATACACGCACTTGGGCTTTGAGCACGGCATCGATATCCTCTGAGCTTCGCTGGATATGCTTGTTTACCTTAGAGTAAAAGCGCCCAAGTTCAGTTTTTTCACTAACACTGCTAAAAGAAATGTTCAAGGTTTCGAAAAACTCAAATAGTGTTAAATGAAAGGTCGAAAGAACCCACAAAGACCATAAAAATACTCACGTTTTACCAGAAACGCGAAACTTCTTTGTGTCACGTCCGTCGCAAGCAAGAACGCGACAAATTGGGCTTTTTGTCATGCGCAGTGAACTTCAAAAAAGTTAATCATTACTTCCGGTCGTCTCTGGCGGCGTCCGCGTTCCTGTATCTTAAAGTCTCTACTATTGTATAATCAAAACGCAACTTTTATCACCGTCAATACATTCTACCATGTACCTAAATTTATTAATGGCAATGATTCACTATTCCAAAATAAACAAAAGGCAAAGTCCATATTGCCTTTACGTTCGCGTGATCGGTAATTTAAGATCATAAGTTCATCAAATGATAACATACCATGAGAACTCAAAGCCATTCATTTCATAAATTGAACTTACTAATTACTGCTTTCCTCATAACATGCCATGAGAACTCAAAGCCATTCATTTCATAAATTGATCTTACTAATTACTGCTTCCCTAAAGAATCGCAACAAAATTATCAACAAAAACAAAGAAACTTTAGATAACTTAGACGGACACATCCACTTAAAAACAAATTTAAAAGATTATTGATACCGTAGGTAACGTGAGATATTGAAACTAAATAAGAACTTTAATACCCTCGTGGTGACGTAGCGTGAGATAATTATGACAAGTTCATGACATCCCAATACCCTAGGAAAATTAACAATAGATCCGGGGGTGCCCCCAAAAAATTTTAGTGGCAGTATGTGACGACCTTCTTGAAATCCTAACCGGTTTAACCAACCATATCCTCAATGCCCTAATATAGCTTCTAAAAAGAAGAAACAACTAACCCCCCCCCCCCCCCCCCCCCCCCCGGACAAAAGTCCACAAGTTAACAAAGTTAACAATGAACCTTTCTTTGTCCCTTTTTTGTACTGATTCCTAAATCTCGTTTATGCGCATGCGCATTAACGAGATAAAAAAAAGAAGCAAGTGAAAGCACAGAGCCTTTAATGTCTAAATAACTAACATATACTCGGTTTACAGCGAAGTCAACGGTTCACGCAATACATTAAAGAAGTATTATCATATATTTTTTTAATTATGTGAACCGCGTGAATGGTGTGAACCGTAGCCGAACGAGATTGTTTACAAATATCTTTTCCTATGGTATACAGTTCTCAACGTGAACCGCCTGAAAACTGACATGTCCTCACAATCAACTAGTTCTAGTGTGGTGACGGGAGCATGTATTATAAGCTCAGAAAAGCATTTTCACATGCGGGGATTTCCCTTTGCTCTGCGCGCGGGATTTGACAGTGTAAACGAATATTGAACCACCTAGCCGACATCATGTAGGTTTCAATTTCATCGATCACACCATTTTTCAGATAAACAAGAAGCTGTACACAGCTTGAACTCGTGGCGTTTTTAAATTATTGCAGCATTGTTTCCCAAGTGTTTTGAGTGCTTTTACGGAGAAACAGAAGCTTAAAATTATGTCTAATCAAAGGTTCCTAAGAGCCAACCCGTGTAGAAGAAATGCGAATGCGTAACGCAATATTGCGTAAGCTTACGTTTCCACACTGACACGGTTCGATATTTTAAAAAAAAAATTAAATGAAGGATTTTTGACGAACGGGAAAAAAACAGAACATCACTTTCATAATGTCCAGTCCGAAGAAAAAAAAAAAGAAAAAAAGAAGTCTCGAGCGTGACTTGAACTCGGGCCGTCTGGGGCTAAGCCAAAACATCTATCCACTGCGCTATCGAAGAACACTTACTTTTAGTCGATAAGGTCTAAATTTTAATATTTTAAGGTAGATACGCATCAAAACGCGTGTCTCGGTTGAAAAATCTATTTAAATAGATTTTAACGTTGCACTAAAAACTCCAAATGCGAAACATCTTTAAGCTTATTGTTGTTTATATTCGTATAAATCAAATTAATTATTGTTATCGCTGGATTCACGTTGTTCTTGTTACGAAACGTATTCGTAACAAAGCATTTAATACTCATTTTGTATACACGGGTTTAAATGTATTAGACTACACTACATTCACTACATTCAGTAGCCGACACTTCAAAGCTCGATCGCTAAGCAAATTGCAAGTTATATAAAACACAAAACTTGCCGGAACAAAAATCCCACAGGAATAAGCGGCGAACACAATATCAAACGGTCCTATCCATCCATGAACGCCTTGCATTGTCTTGAAAACGTGCAATTGTACGCTGTAGTTCTTTACTTTGCTTGTCACTGTCAACACACGGAGAAATTATGCGGTATGTATTTCATGGCTGAAAGCCATATAGTCGTCGACATGAACTAAAATATGCATGCATAAATTTGCATGCGCTAATGTGACACGAAAAAAAACAAGAAAAGTCAAAGCCGGATTTACAACTCGTGTGCTTCGCCACGAGTAACAAGCGGGCTCTTCGCAGTACTAAATACTGGAGTGTCTCGT
Source organism: Dendrophyllia cribrosa (assembly GCA_024195265.1). Taxonomy (NCBI): domain Eukaryota; kingdom Metazoa; phylum Cnidaria; class Anthozoa; order Scleractinia; family Dendrophylliidae; genus Dendrophyllia; species Dendrophyllia cribrosa. The sequence continues at coordinate 48,410,902 of JAJLRJ010000005.1, read as the reverse complement.
TGTAAACAAATGCCTTTTGCAAAATGTGTCTTGGGGGCTGGTAAATGAACAAGATGACCTTCTAACATTAGAAGCAAATCATGCCAGAGGATTATTTGATGACACCAGCGAAAATCGTTTAGAAATATACACTCTGTACTATCAACACCGACCCAAGCGAAACTTCCTGTTGCGAGATTAAAGAAAGTGTGGTATGTAACAGTTAGAGGATTAAGAAGAAAAGTTTTGCCACAATTTGTAGGTCCCGTTATAAATAGCTGAATGGGAACACCATTGTTTCGAAGGATTTCCTTGGCACAAATTAGCCACTCACCATTGCACCCCTCCACACAACCACTATTGCGTGCTTCTTCAAGTAGTTCAATTCTGGTCTTTTTAGAGCGTTCCAGTTTAGCGCCTGACTGTTCAATCTGCCAAGAAGTGCTTAGAATGTCGGCAATCACGCGAGGTGATGAATTGATTAAGAATTCAGCCAAATCAGTTTTTTTTGTTCATTTTTTCACAATCTGTCGAGAATTGGCAAAGAAAATTATCTATGGAAAAAAAAAATTGGGGGTCACCGACCATCGAAGCGAGTTAAATCTAAGTAAAGTTAACGCAACCGCTATCAGCCCTTTATGTGCCTAGATTTTCTTCTCTTGCGCGCGCGCTCGTGCATGACGAAGCATGGCATTGCGACATGAATCGCGTGCACAGGAAAGATGCGCATAAACAATTAGCGCGAACGTCCTTAAATAAAGTTATGTGTGCAAACAGGTCGTCGCGATCCTATGAATAAAGACAAACAAATGTGGTCGTCCCGCACCGAACTCATACTTTAATCATGGTAAGTTAGTCATTTTTTGTAATTTTGGTTTTAGACCTATAAACGTAAGCATTGTTAAATTTTTAAGGTTCAAATGGAACCGTTTTAAATGATTTTTGCATTCAATTTCATCGCTTGTTAATCACAACGACTTCTCAGATCCTGAAAGAACTGAGCGCATCGATGTGAAGTCTGAAAGCCTCGACTAAAAACTGGACACTTTTGTGGTAACGATTACTTATTGATTCCACGTAGACTGATATTAGTCAGCTCAAGCACGTAGGGCCAGCTGTGGTACCACGGTTTGAAACGTGCGGTAAGAGAGAATTATCAAAAAACCTTGTTTGATTTTTTCTACCGTTTACCGTTAAATTATATTTGTCTGTTTCTTTCGTCATTCTGCGCGCGCGTATTTCCTGCACCGTTAGCGCATTTTTAAGCGTTTGATTGGCGCGTACTCTCTTACCAGGCGTGCGTTTCTCGAAAGTCCCGAAAACCTTTCGGACCCGAAAAGCTGTGTTACGTGCAGAATGTTTACTAAAATTAGTCATTTATACCTTAATTATTTCTTAAGTATTTCTTTGTTATTCATAATAACACAATGTACGATACTGGTTACTTTTAGCTGCATATCTGTGACTTATAATACTACCTGAAACAAATAGCAGTCCTGAAATTCATTCCTTTGCGTTCAAATTGCTACTAATTTCGAAGTGGATGCCAAGTATCTCGCATTTTAGCACAGAATACAATTTATAGGTACAATAGGCGACAATATTGTTGACACATTGGCATTTTAATTTGAACCCCATTTTGTTCGGGACGAGAGGCATTTCAGCCCCACCTCCCTTATTCCCCACCCCCACCCCCCCCAGACAATGTTGTGTATCGTTTCGTCAGGTCTGTTGCTACAATCCTACAACATTGGATGGGGGGACGGGGGTTAATGCGGCAGAGTGTAGTGAATGGAAAGATAAAGTGATAAATATGTCACGAAAACCGTTTTTGTTATAGAGTGTGTCAACTATTTTTGTTGCCTATTGTAGTTCGTTCTTTTCGATTTGTTGCCATCGACATCTCAGACTGCACGAAAGAACTATCAAGATTGATCAATTAATGAGACGAGGCAGAAAACATGGATAATCATGAAAATGGCAGTGAGAAGTCCGCTGTGCGCCACATAATGCATCCTTTCAAGCGAACAACATCGGATCCTAGAGGCTTGGTCGCACCAGTTTAAAGAGAGATACTAATGACCGAGTTACGAGTTGAGTTTGAGTTAAGTTTGAGTTACCGTTGCTTTCATTTTTTTTAACTTAAAAGTGGTTAATGGAGGATCCAGATCTTTTCTACAGAAAATAGACCGTCTGTTCTCTTTTCACGGGTGAAAAAGTGTTAATTTTACATTCCCAAGCGTGAAGCGTTGCATTGTTCTTATTTCACAGCCACAACAATTGTTTTCTCCCCGTAACTGGTTTTTCACTCATGCTCTTGTTGGACGCGCGAATAACGATCAATTTGAAGTTCCCAGCTGGCTAACTTATAATTTGTTTTCTGTAATAAAAGTAATCAAAGGCTCCTAAGAGCCAACCTGTGAATAAGAAATGCTAACGAGTAACGCAATATTGCGGTAAGCTTATGTTATGTTTTCACACTGACACGGTTTAATATTTATTAAACGTAAGGTTTTTTGACAAACGCAAAAAAAGAAAAAGAAAAATACAGCAGATCACTTTGATAATGTTCAGTCTGAAGAAAAAAGAAAAAAAAAAGAAATGGACGGCACGAGCGAGCTTTGAACCTCGGGCCTATCGGCTGTCATTCCGCGCTTTACACCATTCGGCCACCGTGATCACTGGTTTAGAACGGGATAAATTTACGTAGCGGCTATTCGTACAGCACCAGTAGGCGGACTTCGATTTGCCATTCATACGGGAGTCCAAAACTTTCGACAATTTTCGAAGTTATTCTTCGCTTTTGTTGGTCCACAATATCAAATGTTCGTTTAGTTTTACGAATTGTTTCTGGTAAGCAATGTTGATTTGGCTCAGAGTCGTATACTACGCGAGCGACTCATTTCGTGACACTTAGAAATTTTTCGCGTCAAAGAATACTCCCGTACGGCCAACTTCGCGGATTTGCTATTCGTACGGGAGTCCAAAACTTTCGACAACTTGCAATGTTATTCTTCACAGTAGTATAGGGCGTTGGTGATTCTGGACCCCCCAAATAAGCCCCCAAAGGCCCGAATTACCGCCCCCCACGGATTCATTGCATTCATCCGTGGGGGCGGTAATTCGGGCCTTTGGGGGCTTATTTGGGGGGTCCAGAATGCACTAACGCCCTATACTACTAGCCTGTTTATATATGCTGCCCCGGTACGAGACCACCCCAACCCAGGGGGTATTACCAATTGGAGAAATCCCACCCCCTGTATTTACCCGCATGGCAATGGCAAACGTTGCACACAACTTCAACAGAGCACATGGAGGCTACCACGAATGGCTTGCCTGATTTACCATTCTCAACCATACCCCTGAATATATGGCGCCGCTCGACAACAAACTACCTGCCCTTGTTGCAGCGGGGCACCGCCTGGCTGAGTACAACAGAAGGGCCAGGGCCTTGTACCACCACGTGTTAATGGGGAACACCATCTGGATCGGGCGCTGCTACTGGTATTCTAAAAACCCTAGCATGCTTGCCTCTGAAAGAAAGCTTACTCTTTACCTGGCACCGAAGAAAGTTGTGCGGTGCCCCTTATACCCGATGGCCGAAACCCTATCCCTGAAGAAGAGGTCGCGCCGGGGGTGGCGACGGGATAGAACTGTACGACATACTATTTGTTAGCAATTAGGTTATCCACGGGATAGCACAACTCACACTGATCTGGTATTGCCAATTGGAGAAAGCCCACCTCCTGTATATACCCACCCACATGGCAATGGCGAACGTGCAAGCTTTCAAGAGATTCCTGAAATCGCGTGAAACAGGCCTGATCCAAAAGAGTGAAGAATGGGTTAAGGCAAGACAAAATACAATCGGTGCATCGGAGATCTCTGCCTTGACAGGATCTTCGCCATTTGAGAGTCAGTCAAGCCTAATTCGCAAAAAAGTAAAGCCCATTGATATGAGCAAAAATGTGGCCTGCGCTTGGGGCACATTATTTGAACCTCTAGTCCGTGAATACTTTGAGAAGAAACATTCTGTCAAAGTTTTCGGATATAAGGGTTCTCTAAATCTTGCAAAGGATCACCCTCTTTTTGGGAAGGTCACTTGCAGTCCAGACGGATACTTCTCGCACAAAGACGAGACAATAGTCTTGTTAGAGTTCAAGTGCCCTTACACCAGAAAGATCACAAGAAATAAAATTCTTAAACAATACCGTGATCAAATACAAACCGGCCTTGCTCTCAGCGGGAAGAGAGTTAACAAAGGCTTGTTTGTCGATGCCTATTTCAGAATGTGTTCTTTGAAGCAGCTTAGCCTTAGCCTTCAACACAATTCCTTGCCAAACAAAGGGGTTGTGCACAAAACAAAAAAACCATCAGCACTCGCCTGTGGTATTTACACTCTATCTTGCAAGCAAAAATTATTTCCAGATCAAACAAAATTACTTAACCTCGGCGCAACAAAATCAACAGCAATGTTTGAAAAAATTATGAGAGGAATTTCATCGGGAGATATCTTGTGTAGCAGAAATTGGTTTTATATGGCATATGATGAGGATCAGAAACTAAACGATTTAGAATTTTTGAAGGACATAGGCAGAAGGACATTCAGTGAAGATTGGCCCCCAAACCTTTATAAGGCAGTAGCCTTCTTCGCGTGGAAGCTGCTGGACATAACAGAAATCTGGGAAGCAAAACAACTAAATTTCTTAGAAAATATTCACGAATCAGTCAAAAGTTTTCATGAAAATTTGTCAAAACAAAAACACCTGGACAAAACTAGGCCTATTGAAACTTTTGAAAACAACATCGGTGATGACAGTGCCCTGTTGGAAGACTTTTTACTTAGCAGGCTGCCCCAGACAGCCCTTTTTGCTTAAAAGGGACATTTCGTGCCGCATATACAATATCCTACTTTGCCCGTCTCAGTCCCCCCGCGGTCAGAAGTCTTCGATAGTCCTTCGGCGGCCATTATTATGAACTTTGGCCGATAAAATAGCACCAGAGCTTTAATCTTGTTCAAATACACTGCAGATGTGGACGCAGTGGCTTCGAGAAATGCCATAGAAACTTTCAGAGTGAGAGAATCAGAAGAAAGTGAAAAAATCACCGGATTTGCAGTTTGATAGATCGATCTACGATCGTGAGGAAACTGTTTTCTTTGGCTTGTTTAACTGATGATTCAGTCTCTAATACTTCCAGGATGTATTCCACAACTTCATATGTTATTTGTCTGACGTTTTTCTCAATCTTACATGGTAAGAATAAAGTATTTTGGTTTTTATTGCCTCAAACCGCATGTAGAATAAAGTATTTTGGTCCATGTAGAATAGAGATTTTGGTTTATGCAGAATAGAGTATTTTGGCTTTTATTGTCTCAAACCCGCATGTAGAATAAAGTATTTTGGTTAATGTAGAATATAGTATTGCGGCTCATGTAGAATAAAGTATTTTGCCTCGTGTAGAAAGTATTTTGGTTTTTATTGTCCTAAAAGCGCCTGCGTATTGCTTCAATTTCTCAGTGTTAACCAAAATCGAAACCACAAGTAAGCGGATTGTTGACCTGACCATTATAAATAGAAAAATCGCCCCATATATTTCTTAGTTCAACAGATTTTGGTGAAGTCTAGGGAGGTGAAAGCTGGCCAACTTTCTGAATCCCGTTTAAAGGCTTGTGCGAATGGTTGAATTACAGAGTAGAGGGGGATGTCTTCCAGTGGACGGTACCCCCGGGTGAGCTCGCTCTGGCCCTACTGGTTCCAGGGGGGTGCCAAACAGAGTTCTCCTAGGAGTTCTCGCCCTCGCTCCCAGAGGTAAAATGTGGAAATGACAACCGCCTTGTCAGCGGTTAAAGTCCTACAAGCAGTTGCAAAAAGGTTGAGACATTTTCCAAAAAAATGTTCATTCCATATAAAAGCGACCGCGTAACACAAATGAAATCAATGCCATGTGCTACTGACCCCCCACCCCCTTACAATGTTGATGACTGTTAGTTTGAATGGCATTTTTGAGCTGGTACAACATTGATAAGGGGGGAGGGGATGGGGACTTGTTGAAAACCATGTTAGCCTCGAAATATGCACTACAGTACACAATGTCTCAACTCTTTTTGCAATTGCTTGTAGCCTAGGCTAGGCAAAGAACTGCCACCGGCACCCCCCTGCAAGGGTTTTTGCCCTTTTTTTTACCCGTCACGCAATGTGTCACGCGTGACAAGTAACGCAATGTCACACAACGTGACCCATCTTTTCAAGCATGATCTTCCAGTTTTGCTCGTGTTTACACATTGATTTTTGTGGAACTTGTAGCCAGAAGTAATTGACAATAACCCGTTGTGAATATTTTTGTACAATTGCATCCAAGATTTTATAGGCTACAAATGGCATAGAGATTCTTTCCGGTAGATATTCTTCGATGAATTTGAATGCATCATTTGCATGTTGTATTTCTTCGGAGGACAAGCAGACGTTGGGCTAAAAAATATTCAGATGTTTGTTGAGATAGGTTTTGAAGTTGTAGTGTTTGGGCATTCTTTTTTTGGTAATTTTGTAATCACCACCATAGAGCTCGTTATAATCAAAGGTCACACCATCCAGAGGCTCTAGGAGCCCGCAGTTTTCACAGCAAAGTTCTGATGAAAACATCCTGAGGTTTAATTTGCCTTTGCAGTTTTGGCAAAATTTTATCCTTTCATTTAAAAGGGTGAAAGGTGAGTTTGGGGGGTATTGTGTCACGGGAGAAAGACACTCCTTGATGTGATGAAGGCGTTCTGGTAGGTTTGAACGCCGTATTTCCTTGGTGTAGTTGTCGAGTGAGCGCAGGAGGATAAATTTGTATTCTTTATCAAGCTCATCGAGTTTGGCTTTGTATTCGCCTTTAGTGTCCAAGCACCGAACTTCAGCCAGTTGTTTAGCGAACTTCTCCATGGATATACACCGTGTTGTGTATTCAATTGGACGCAAAGGATTTATCCCTCAAGATTTGTAGGTTAAAGCCAGAATTTAGTTTCTCAAATCGGACTTGGATGCTGCGGTGAGAAGACTTATCTTTTTTTGAAACTCTTGTTTGACTTCCTTGCGAAGTTCGTTTTTGAGTTTCTCGAGGTCTGGAACTTGTGTTTGAGTTCCAACGTCTTTTTTTGCCTTAACACCATCCCTGATTGCAGCTTTGAGTTCGTGATATTTTTCCACCTCACGAGTAATTATGGTGAATTCTGCATCACTGATCCTCTTGTCTTCCAGAGCCTTTGAGACCAGTTCATTGACAGAGTTGCGTTTAGCCAGTGCCAGTGTATAGATATTCTCGTGTTTGGTCACTTTCCTCTCTAGCCGCTTGTTGGCAGCTGTAAAACCAACTGAGGACAGCCCACAAAGCGTGGCAACGCCTGCAAGTGCTGGGCTTGCAACAATTCCGAACCCAGTCAATGCAGTGGCAAGGGCCCCTGATGACAGCCCAACAGAAAGCGACCAAAGGCCAACCGCCGAGTAATGAACTAAGGATTGGGTTCGTTTATATTTCTTTGCGACTTGACGGTAATGCTCGGCCTCGTCAGACAACTCCTTAAGAAAGTCAGAAATCTTTTTGAGCAGGAAATCTTCTGCATTGATTTGAGTGATCTCACGCATAGGGTACAGCTGTTGTGTCTCGCTGTATTCGGGGGCTGATGGAAGCACATTGGCAGAACTCATGGCGTGGATATATATAAGATTTTTTAATTTATCTCAACTTCAAATTCTAAGGGCGCGTCATTGAAGTTGAAGAGGCCATTGTTCTCATCCCTCACTGACAGTGTTATGCTGTTTACATAATCACCAGACGAGACGTCACGCAAGACGTTCTGTTGTGTTGTCTCGTAGAGAATTTTCTCAAAAGCTTTTCCACGAACATCAAACCGAGCCAAAACTGTCGACGAGATCACAGTGGATGAAGTAAGTGCTTGGTGCCCTTAAACGCTTGACGAAAGTTATTGGTAACAATACAGGTCTTATGCCAAGCAATTCTGCCATATTGCTACTAAACTTCACCCCGCTGTTATTATATATGATCATGGCTCCGAGTGGTGTGTTTGTCTTAATTGATAGATTTAAATGACTGTTAGCTTTTTTTAGGTCTTCAAAGGTTTCCGCTAAGCTATCAATAGTGTAATGACCTTGAAGTAAGTTCGCGCTATGTGATGAACCATTAGGGGGAGGGTTTGTTGTTGAAATAACTGCTTCTTCTTTCAAATTATGCCACGAGTTGAAAATCGAGCAAGAGACAAGCCGGATGTATCTCGGTTTCGGAAGTGGGTGATCGAAGTAGATCGCGTGAGGGTTCGAAGGTGTGACGATTGTTAACACAACCATGATTGTATATATAATAAACATTTTATAATTATAATTATATATACAATCATGTTTGGCAGACGGCCCGGTGGATTTAATCCTAATTCAAATCTTGGTATAAACATTGGTGGCCACAATTACGGACCCCCACCCCCTTTTTATTCAACCCCAAACGCCTATAGCCATGTAAAAAAGTCAAAGCCACCCCCAGATCCACTAGCCTGGATGAGAACACCGGAAGCAGCAAAGCTCTCTGCCGCGGCCAAGGCCAAGGCGATATCAGACTTCAAAAAGCGTTTCCCGTGCGCCGATATGTCACACTTTGAAGTGCAAGTAGATTTTGGCGACGACCACAAAACCGCCACAGGGGAAGTGCTTTACAAAAAGGGCCCTGGCTTATGGGCGCTCGTTACAAGAATGCCCCACAAAGATTGGACTCAAGCCATAAGAGACGCTCTTGGTCTCCATCAAGACGGGGGTTTTCCCTATCAGTTATCGTTGGGGCAACCAGAAAAGTCAATCCCAGCTGTTGATTTCTCCACCACAATAGACAAGGATATGATGATTGGCGCAATCTTGAACGACGAAGCGCAAAAGATTTACGTCATGCCAACTGATTATTTCACAACGAAATACAGAAATATCTTCAGGGACACACAGATTTCATTCACAACCGCGAAATATGGAAGAAAGTGGATGGGAAGGCCGCATATGAGTTTTTGGCCACAACAACTCTCCTTCGCACTGTGGTGTGCAACAACCGGCTGCGGAATCTCGCGTGACATTCTCTTCGATAAGAACTCCAGTCTATCCCTAACCCCCCAGCTCCGGTCGTTTTACCGGTTTCACGTTTATTTCACAACAAGGCGAATACTCTACAAGATGGGTGGGGAACAAAGCGTGAGTGCTTTGCCAGACGACCCCCCATTCAATCAGAAAGACAACAAGTACAACATCGACGCGTACAAGAAGATTTGCATAGAGTTCGGTATCGACCCCAGTTCTGACTTCCGTTACACATACGGCAAGAACCACGGGCTTGGGAATGTCTACATTTGGGCTTATGGAGAGGGCAACATTTCTACCGATTACACCTATCCAGACCCCGATCTAGCTCTGTTCAATGATGAGCGCGTGACTGACAGAAAAGACCCCAACTTTCGCGCCAATGGAATATCTTTCGTCCGCAACGATCAAGGGGCTGACACCTAGTTCGAGCACTTTGTGCCAAATTATGCACAGGGGCTAACACAGCCAGGGCTCGCGCGTATGAACCAATCAATCGAGGCCTTTGTGTACTGCATTCTTGGTTCACAAGCCAAAACCCGCAGCAGCATCATTGGAAGAGGACGCCGGGCGTTCGAAACGCAGAGAGTATTCCTCACCCATCTAGAGGAGGCCATAATACTGAACGACATCGCAACAAGCGTACAGCGTTACCAGCTTGCCATCCAAGCAACTAAAGTGCGGTTAGACTTTGCGACAGCACCCGGAAGCTGGCTCATGCCATCACGCATGATTATCAACACAGAGAGCGTGATCGGGTATAACAATAATCTACAGGAGGCAACGCAAGGGATGAAGCTGGGCGTAAACAATGATGTTAATCTGGGCACAAAAAAAGCCTCACTTCGCCCCATAGACGGTGGCCCAACAAAGATCAATCCACCAAACAGTCACCTATCAAACCCGATACATAAAGAGGCCACACAGGCACAGGGCATCGCGCCCAAACCAAGCCCCACACCACAACCAGCCCCAACCCCCACACCAGCGTCAACACCCACGCCACAGCCCACACCCATGCCAACACCCACACCCACACCACAGCCCGACTCACATCACGTAAACAAGGCACTCATTGCTGTGGGTGCGCTTGCTTTGGCAGGGCTTTTCGTTTGGTCGAGATAAGTGTTCAAGACTTCGCACGCTTGGTGATCCTTTCAACAAGGAAGGCCACAACGGCAAGGATGAGCAACCAGGCGTGTTCACCCAGAAATGAGATGACCGACCCAGCCGCTTTGAAGATGAAACTCACGATTGAGCCAATGAGGCCAGGCAGAGCGTTGGCTGCTTTTTTGCCAAGCTCTTTAAGCCCATTTCCAATAGCCTTGGTGGCCTTTGCCAGGCCATTCAAGGTGGCGAGTACCACAGCGCTGATGGTGATGCCAGCTGCCAGAACAATCACTTGCAGGGTCCATCCGTATTTCTTGAAGATTTCTCTAACCCTCTCTCTCAAAGACATGCCCCTTTCCCGCACCTCAATTTCTGTATTGAGCCTTGCTAGCTCTTCTTCACGTTCCGCAACCCGGGCTTCCGCGGCTGCTCTGTCAGAGGAGGAAGTGTCCTCAATCTCTATGACGAGTCTGTCTTCAGCGTTCTGCCGTTCAAGCTCTTCTTTGTTCTGTTTCAGTTCGTCCAGTGGTTTTATGGCGTCCTTTTTTGCTCTAAGTTCCTCTAAGCGGCCTGCTAAACCCCTTTCGTCAAGCTTGAGTTTGTCGATGTCTTTTTGTAGTTTGTCTGCTTGTTGAGCAGCTTTTTGCATCTTGTCCAGTTCTTTTCGTTTAGCTTTGTGATCATCTTCAAGATCTCTCTTTTCATTTTTCAGTCTTTGTATTGCCTCCTTATCCAGTGTCCCATGTGCATCTTCCAGCTCTTGCATCCGGTCGTTAGTCTCTTTGATTCTATTTCTGATTGCATCCATGTCGCGGCGAAGTTTTTGTACATCAGCAGCCTTTTGTTCTAATTGTTGTTTTTGCTTTTGTTTGGCTTCAAGTTCTTGTTGATTCTCTTGAAGTGCAGCATTTGTTTCATTGAAGTCTTCAGTCACAGACTTTCCGAGAGCAGCTTTGATCTCTTTTGGGAGAGAAGTGTTGAAAGTCTTTTCGTCATCCCCACTGCTTTTTGTGTAAAGCGGATACCAAGTCTGTTTTTTTTCCCTGTCATTTTCACCTTGATTACTGCGCCTTTATTAGTTCTTTGGTATTGAAGAACAACTTTTTTTGCACCTTTGTTCATCTCTGGGAACTCATCCTCAACCTCTCTAAAGGCTATGTTTTTCAAGGTTAGCTCCTGTTGGCCTTGAGCAACTCCTTCAATGAAAGAGGTTTCTTCAGTGCGGGAGCCTTGTTGTTCTGGGGGCAACCTTGTTCTTGTGATCATAGGCACTTGTTTGCCAGCCGGGGTGGAAGTACCCCTTGGTTTAAAGGGTTGTGTGGTGTTGGGGTCTTGGGAGGTCTGGACGTCGTTGAGGCTCTTGATCCATTCTTGTTGTTGTTCTGCTGTCATTTGAGCCCACCAGGCGTCAAGAGCAGCATCATCGTCATCCCCTGTGTCTGGGATGAGAGGGGTTTCCTCAGTTGCATCAGTTGGACCAACTTCGCCTTCGCCCTCCATGATGATATATAAATATGAATTTTAAAAACACAAATATATACCATGGCTGTGCAACCGAATCTACTTCCATCTCACAGTGAAAAGACACTGGGCGCCATGAAGGCAGAGCGAACCATTAAGCGCATCACATTCAACCCTTCTGAGGCCAATCCCGGCGAGACACTGTACGTCTCAGTGCCTAAGCTTGGCGAGCACGATGTCATTGTGTCCGGCTCACTTGCACTGGTGTTTAACATCAACCTAGCCGGGGGCCATGCAAACAACTATCTCGTGCAAAATGTTTCTCGGGCCCTGGTGGACAGGTTTGTTGTAAAGTTTGCCGCCACCACTGTCCAGGACACGGTTGGGTACGACATCTACAAGATCTTCGAAGACCTATTCAAATCAATCGATGAGCGGGAAAATATGCTTATGGAGGGCATCCAGAGTGTGGATTTGTGTAAGATCCGCTCTGGTTCTGGCGATAAGAAGTCCTCAGGCGTGGATGCGGAAACCAAGCTGGAGACAATATACAAGAATAAGTATCGCATCAAACTGGATCACCAAATCTTAACTGATCACGGAATCATATATTCTCAAGCGTTATTCAATGATCTGGTCTTCGAACTAACCCTTGCCCCCGCATCCCAAGTTGTCCGGGGCTCAGATACAAGCAAGCTCGTGTACAAGTTGGAAAACATCCAGCTGGAGTATGAGACGATCAGAAGTAAGGAGCTGGCCGACGATGCAACAAGCGCTTACACTAATGGCAAGGAGTTCGCCTATGACCTCGTAATGCGAGATCGGGTGCATCCCTTCAGAAAAGACGTTGACACTCGGCTGAATCTTCGGGTTAACCCACAGCGCCGGTCTCTCAAGGGCATCCTCTTGCTGTTCAACAATCCATATGTAGCGGGTGCCAGGGACTCTGAGAACTATTTCAATCCCGACATCACCAAAGTGAAGGTCACAGTCAACGGTGTTCCAAACAGGATCTACAACGAGGGCATCAGTGGTACTGACATGTGGAATGAAATCTTCCGATACTTCAAGCCACACACGAGCGGCAGGCCTAACATGAACTTGACCAAATATCTCACAGGCAACAAGTTTGGTCTCTGGATTGACCTGCGGGCCATGGCTGACACATCCCTGCACGGCAGCGGCCAACGGCTCGTTAACACACAGGATGGCGTGCAACTCGAGATCAAACGAAACGGCACAGGCTCGGGAAACGCAAACTGCCACATCTTCACCGTCTCAGACTCACAGATGAACATCATGGGCAGGCAGCTGCATTCTGTAGAGTTCTACGTAAACACACGCACACACACAACACACGCATACGCACTTATTATATACCCAACCGCCCAACACAAGCCCCATGACCACAAAACAACAAACCACAAACAAGATCAACTTCTATGCTAAGCCGGCTCCCCTGCTATCCACCGGACCATTATCACACAATAAAATACAAAGACTTCTGGCAATGGCACCCTCCCCACCAGTTTGCAAACCAACTAATATAGGTGTTGGTTATGGAGCCAAGAAAGCTGCCTTTCAATGCACTAATCGTGGGCCCCACTAACTCTGGCAAGACACAGTATCTTCTAAATCAACTGCGAGGCCCCTTTAGGGGTTATTTTGACTGCATCGTTTTATTCTGCCCCACATTTCTCAAGAACAAGACATACGATGGCTTCGTGGACCGCGATCCGCACATCTTCGTGATTGTCTGCCAACAGCATGAAATCGAAGACTGGTTGAAGTTGGCGAGCTTCTTTTTCACATGCACCAACACTTTATTCATTCTCGATGACTGCACCGCCTCCAAAGATGTCAAAGGCCGCACGAGCCAGCTGGTCAATCTGGGGTTCAGCGCAAGGCATGACGGCATATCCGTGTGGGTCTTGACCCAGCAGATCACCAGCATAGCTAAGCCATATCGTGATAACATTGCAGCGATCGTGCTCTTTTACACGCCCTCCAGCAAGACAACTAAGGCCATCTTCGAAGACTATGCCAGCTCTCCCATGAGGAGTACAAAGATCTTATCGCAAGGCTCAAATCCCGCAAGTTCTCCCACCTGGTTTTCTCTCTGAGGCACCCGTATGGAATTGACTACAAGGTTTAAACACATATATATACATGCCATGAATGCGCCAACCAGTCTACACAAGCTCACTGTGCTTTCACAGCTTTTGGATGAATTGCACAAACACACACTTGATGCGCAAAACAAAATTATCAAAGCTGCTGTTGAGGAAGATCTGCGCCTCATGCTTCTCAACAGATATCCATTGCGGTTGAATTCTATGCCAGACACCATGGCGGGGCTTATACGAGAGCTTGAAACTCTTTTGCCCGACATCAAGAGAATTATTGAAAAATAAAAAACACATATATATACCCATGATGATGGCAGAAGCAGCTGAAGACAAGGCCGTTTTTGACGAAGTAATGTAGATGCTGGAGGCCACCCCTGAAACCACACCTCCCACAGGGATAGTTGGTGACAATGGCATTCCTGCCAAACGTGAGAAGCTGGCAATCCTTGTTTCAACTGGCAAGGCCAAAGAAGCTATCGGCGTGCAGCTCACACACGATCATGTCAAGCGGTTGTCAGACAAGGACGTTGAGAAGTACTGCAAAAGGTACGAGGCCTACATAGGCAACAAGACAACCGAATCCCTAGTTGATTCCGCCATCATGCTCGTGTCCAAAGGCGTTGGCCTGGTGATCCCGGTTGATGATCTCAAGGAGTTGCAGCAAGACCTCAAGAACGACTACATCATCAACCAGGAGCTGTCAAATCTTGCTGGGGCTCTTGCCATGAGATGCGGACGATTGCTGGCGCTTGCCAATGCTGCTCTCATCACAACAAAACACATCAAGTTTGAACGAGAGCCTGACTTGATAGAATTTGAGCCCCAACCCACACATCCAACCAGAGACAGTGAAGGCTATCCACTTGAGGGCTTTGATGAAGTTGGGCTGGGACCTGGGGTAACCTCGCAGGAACCTTGAAGGAACCTGGCTGGAACCTGACAGCAACCTGTCAGCACACTTGTCAGCACACTTATCACATCTTGTAAAAATAAAAATCATATATATACCCACTATGGCCACACCACTCGAGACGATCCCTGAAGAAACTCAAACTCCAACTCCAATTCCAACACCTGCCCGTGTTACCTCTGAGGCTCCGAAAACAAAGCCCGCAATAGAAAAGAACCCCGGCCGTGTTGCTTCTGGTAAAGGGTAGCAGAACGCAACCGCCTGGCCCGTGAAGCAAAGAAAAAGGCCGAAGCACAAAAGCCTGCACCCTCAACAAGTGGCACAACAAGTGACACAACAAGTGGTGCAACAAGTGACACAACAAGTGACAGCAACAACAACTCAATCTTTTATATTCTGGGGGTTGGAGGGTTGGCTGTCTCTGTTGCGGGTGTGTATTACCAACGCGAAGCCATAATGCAAAGGCTTGGACGTAAATCTAACACACCAGCAACACCAGCAAACACACCCGCTGCAACACCAGCAAACACACCACCAGCAACACCCCCATCTCGAATTCCGGTAAGGCAAGGAATTAAAAAAATGGAATAAAAAACATATGTATACTGCACCATGAATCTTTTCCAGGCTTTGGTGAATGCTGTTGAAGTCGTAGGCGTGTTTCTTTTTTTTGCATAGAGTTACCTATGCCACCTTTGATACATTTTGCAGCTTGTTAATGGGCAACCACAACGAGCCCCGAGACCCGTGGCCCGAGACCGAGTCTGAGACCGAGTCAGAGACCGAGATCGATAAGGCTGAGGTCGAGGAGGCCCGAGCACGAATCCTAGCACGAGGCCGAGAACACTTCCTAGCACGACGAGCACGGGCCCGAGCCCGAGCTGAGTCAGAAAAATAAAAAGCATATGTATACTGCACACAAACCATGTCTGACAACAAGCTTGTGAAGTCTATACTCGAAGCCGGAACAATCACTGGCCTTGTCGCTGGTATTGGTTGGATTGGGAAAAAGACCATTAAAGAAAACTTAACTGCCGACCCCAGTGCAAGCTTTATGAACTTAATCAAGTTCACAGCCGTCATGGCTGGCAGCATCGCGCTGAAGAAATATCTCGAGGATCAGAAAATCCTCCCAGACAACATGTAAAAACCATATGTATACACACGACCACAATGGCTTCGATTGCAATAATGGCCCTTGGCGCTGTTCTCTATGCGGCTGCTTTCACAGGCGGCAATTATCTCGCGAAATATCTGTCTGGTGATAACGGAAAGGCAGCAATGGATGAGAAAATCCGTCACGACAAAGCCCTTGAACAATACCAAGCGGCTTACGCCAAATACCAGAAGGACCGCACCAAGCTCCTCGACTGGATTGCAGCCAACGATCGGATTAAACACCAAGCTAGTAAAAACTTCCAAACCACCGACCAAGCCCTGGTCTTATATAATCAGATGCACCAAACACAACCAGATAAACAAATCAAAGACTACAAAGAGCCTCAGTTCTTGGACTTCTACAAGCCCAGCCCACAACAACAGAATGGTGAACTTGTGTTCATTGGAGGCACCCTGCTTGCGGGTGGGTATGCGGCTTATCGCTTTCTGTAAACAAACATATATACCCTATATGGAGGCGAAACTCTCAAAGATCTATTACAGTCCCAAAGGGTATTGGAAAGGTCTTGCCGCTGTGAAAAAGCTAGCTGCAGCGGCCAAGGTCTCTGATGATGCTGCAAAGAAATGGCTGGTCAAACAAGCCCTTTGGCAAGTTGACCTCCCAGCGCCACGCCATATCCCCCGGCCCAAGTTTGATGTCTCATCACCCAATGCAGTGCATCAAGCAGATCTTCTCTTCCTGCCCCACGACAAACTTCCTCATGGGAGAAAGGTTTACAAATACGCATTAACCCTTGTTGATGTGGCTAGCCGATACAAATCAGCAGAGCCCCTGACTTCGAAAGAGTCTGAAGAAGTCTCAAGGGCATTTCAGAAGATTTACAGGAGGGGGCCTTTGAAATGGCCCCAATTATTACAAGTCGATCCAGGGAAAGAGTTTATGGGGGCTGTGACTAAGGCCATGGAGGATAACAAAACGACCATTCGTCGCGGGCGGGTTGATATCCACAGAGACCAAGCGATAGTTGAGAGATTCAATCGCACCCTGGCTGAAAGGTTGTTTGGTTATCAATATGCCGTTGAAATGAATATGCCCTCTGGCCGTTCGACTGCTTGGGTGAAAAGACTGCCAGATGTTGTCTCGGCCTTGAACAATGAAGTGACCCGGCTCACTGGCAAGAAGCCAAAGGATGCGATTAAAGAGAAAGCAGTATCAGCCAAGCCTGCGACACCGTATGCTAGGCCTGTGGGAGTCTATGAAAAGAAGCTCCCTCCCCGGGTGAGTGTGAGATATTTGTATCAGCCTGGAGAGCTTGAGGGCGGTGGTAGGCGTGCGACCGATCCGATCTGGTCTTTGAAGGTCTATAACGTTGAGAGAGTTGTTACCAAGCCGAATGAGCCACTGGTATATTACCTTTACGATGGGCCCAAGAGAGGGTTTGTTCGTGAGGAGTTGATGGTTGTGCCGCCTGGCACTCAGTTACCACCAGCTGGTCTCTAGCGCGTATCTTTGTGCCCATATGCCAGCGTGTGGACACCATCATCCTTGATCCAGCGCTTGGAGTCAAAGGGGGAAAGTGTTATCTTAGTTATATGCTCACCGAAGATCTGGTGGCCTTTGCTTCGGATCCTGTCCATCCCGTGCTTGAAGGTTCGCCTGCCGAATAGGGCGTCCTTGAAGTTCTGGTGTGTGATCTCTTTCTTTGTGACAACCTTGGTGGTGCCCTTTGCTTTCTTGATGTTTTTAGCGTCATCCACAAGGATGGAGTACATCTTCGAGCGAAGACACACAGCCTCCGAGATCGGCTTACCCGCGCACTCGTCCTTCATCTTGCCGATTACCTTCTTGTTAAGCTGGCTGTGGAGTGGATGGTCCTTGGGATAGTCACTTGTGTCGTAGAGTTCGTCCCGAAGGTTCTCCATGTCTTTGTAGACATCATCCGTCTTGATCTCGAGGAGTAGGGAGCCGGTGTCTGTGTAGAGTAGGTCTACTCGCGGACCGTACTTCAGCTTGAGATGGTTGTAGTAGAAGTCATACATCAGTGTTTTGGAGAGATCAAGGATGCACATGCCTGTGTAGACTGGTCGGTTGAAGAGGATTTTCTCCCTCTGCATCTGGATCCCCGCCAGGTTGCTTCCAAAGACCGCTGCTCTAGTAAACAGTGGGCTTGCGATAAGCTTTCTCATTTTGTCTTGCTCGTGCGGCCGGACAAGCTTCATGTTTATTCGATTTCTGAGGTTCTCCATTGTCTTACCGAAGACGGAGTTGTTCATGAGCTTGAAGAAGTTCTTCTCGAAGTCGGAAGTGGCCTTCTTCCTGAGCTCGGTGTTCAGGGAGATGTATGGCTCCATCCACGCCTTCTGCTCGAACTTGAGGATTTTGTGGATTTTCCTCAACTTCATTCCAAGATCCAGGTACTGCTGGAGGGCCCTGTAATGCAACACGTACCGGGGTTTATCGTGTAGGGTAAGGAGCAGCTTCTGTGTCTTGTCCTCTGGCTGCCCCTAATGTGACAACCTTGCCCCTAAGGATAAGCGTTGTGCTTGTCGTGCAGCTCCTCTGGGTATTCAAGATCAACCTCGAGGATGTAACCGATCTTTCTGTTTGACCTCCACTTCCTGATCTGGTGAACTGTTGGAAAGACAGGGCACCATGCGAACTTGCCAACTGGGAGAGGCTGACTCATGGCCCAGCCGTAGAGATTGTTTGCGTCGTAGTACATGATGTAGCTTGGCTCTTCGTTGGTGTTGTAGTCGCGAAGATATTTATTGTTGGCCTTGCAGTGGCGCCTGCTCTCCATGGATATACCACCTCGCAAGCCTCTTTCAACAAAGAGGTGCATGTTGACGTCTGTGAGCAGCTCCAGGTTAATGCCCGTATACTTGAGAAGGGCGTCCCAGGAAAGGCCCGGACTTGTATAGTAGTGTGCCGGGTCAAGCTTGTAGTGGTTCAGACATGTTTTTCTGAAGTTCTCGAAAACATCAGCCAGAAGAAACACATCTGTGCAAAGGTAGAGATCGTGATAATCTTCGAGTGTCTTGCAACCGAATGCCTCCCACACTTTTTGCGCATGGGCGTAGTCTTTATCGGAGATGCCTTCCTTCTTGAGCTCACTGTAGAAGGCATCCTTCGGTGGTAGTGTTGTCTCATCGAAGCGTGTCCATGAGTCCATGTACTCATATGGGTAGACACCTTTTTGTAAAATAAGCTCGCGTTTGAAAGGGTTCTTCTCGTAGTCTGCCGTGATTGTAAAGGACTCTGGCTTGTTTGCTTCAACCAGGGCGCTTAGGCTTGACTGTATGAACTGCAAGCTGTCAATGAACCTCAGCTTGCCAAGGGAGAAGGATATGTACTTCTCCATGTTGTTGGGAATGCATTTCAAATCAGAATGCACGTCTGCAATACCACTCATGATGTGGTGCGCATCATAACCCTTCAAGTTGTGGAAGATTACTGGGATTATTTCCGTTTTCGAGCTGGTACGGAAATAGTTGAAGTTGCAAGCACTGTGTGCCGCACCCCGATATTTGCCTGTGATGTGGCAATGATCTCTGACTGCGTCTCGAACAGAGCCTTGGATAAGGGTCTCTCCACAGAAGAGACAATCGGTCTGCTCGAATAAATTCTCAGGGGGGGCCTGCCTTTGGTTTCTTGGCCCGACAAATGGGAACTCTTCCAATTCACCATCATAGTCCTGGATGTAAATTTTGAATGTCTTTTGGTAGCATTTGTTGGTGTGCCGATGAACGAAGCCCAAATATTCTCCTGTGTCTGGGCCATAGACCGCAATGGCATCCCTGTGGTTCTCCTTGATGAGAGACTTGTCACAGAGGTGGCAATCTGTTGCACGGTTGAAATCTGCCCAGTCTGCTCTTGTCATGGAGAGTGGTTCCTTGCGTTGCAGCTCGTCTCTGATCTCTCCTTCCAGCTGCTGAAGGCTGTTAAGAAAGAGTGACACCGAGTTCTCTCCTCTGTATAGATAAGGACCCTTTGTCTCTCCATCAGAGCGAACAGCTAACATGCAGAACCCGCAGGGTTTATGCACGGATGTTTCAGTGGTACTGCTCTGTGATGGGTCTGGTGTGCAACCGTGGACTTTTTCGACTATGCTTTCGAAGTCGGCATAGATAACCCAAGGCTTCTTCATCTGATTCTGGAAGTGAAGGAAGTTTTCGCCTTCTTTTGGCATTTCAGCTCGTACCGGCCTGCCTTTGACTCCCCTGCAGTAGAAGAGATGGTCAGTGAGAACCTGTTCTGAAGAAAAGGCTTGGAGGCACCTGTCACAGTGATGCATACGGCGCCCTACATTGTACTCACTGTGTAGGAGCCTGCTCATGCTCTTGATGTAACAGTAATGTGAGGTGTGCCTATTTGTGAGCATCAACAGATTGATCCTTCGCAGATTGGGGTTCTCTAGCTCACTTACTCTGATTACAACCACCTTGTTGTTCTGCAATCCATAAATGTTGATTGGAAGGTTGTTTTGGCGCTCAACCTTGAATATCTGGCTCAATGGTGTTGGAAAATCGATTCCAGTGAAGTCTAGACCATCATCAGTGGGATAACTACCTGGCCTGTCTGAGTGAACATTTACAGGGAACAATGCCGATCGCAGTGCCCAGCGGAGACACCGGTTGTCATTGTTCTTCACATTGATGATAGCATGCTTTGGCCTGAGTTTTGATGGGGTTGGGATAAATGTGCCACCTCGTAGTGGTTGATACATCCCGAACTCAAGGTAAGCAGTTTTGATTTTATCAATCACCCAGCCAGAACCCATCTGCTGCCATCTGGCAATCTCTTCCTTAAAACCATTGACAATGCCTTCCAAGATGCCCTCCTCTCGCAGCTGATAGAGATGTGTTACAATCAGTGGGTTAACGTTCCAAAAGAAGTGATCAATTTCTCGAATGTCATCGCCTTCCATTGAAAAGTGAACATCGAATGACAAAGTGACCTTCACTCCACCAAGCTCTGTGACTTCGCGTGCTATTATCTGGATAATAGCCGCCTTATTAGCTATGACAAATGAATTGAGGTCCTTGATTTGGTAGTCATGAGGGACGTTCATCTTGTAGCCATGCAACCAATCACCAAAGTAGTCTTGGTTCCTTGGGTTAAAGTCAAGACCTCGAGCCTCCATGTTCATATCGATCTGCTGTGCCATTGCCATGTGGGTGGGTATATACAGGGGGTGGGATTTCTCCAATTGGTAATACCCCCTGGGTTGGGGTGGTCTAGTACCGGAGCAGCATATATAAACAGGCTAGTAGTATAGGGCGTTGGTGCATTCTGGACCCCCCAAATAAGCCCCCAAAGGCCCGAATTACCGCCCCCCCCCCCACGGATGAATGCAATGAATCCGTGGGGGCGGTAATTCGGGCCTTTGGGGGGTTATGTGGGGGGTCCAGAATCACCAACGCCCTATACTACTTTCACTTTTGTTGGTCCACAATATTAAATGTTCGTTTAGTTTTACGAAGCGCTTCTGGTAAGCGATGTTGATTTGGCTTAGACTATTAAATTTTGCCGAGTCTGTATACAACGCGAGCGACTCATTTCGTGACACATAGCTGAATAAACATCGCTCACAAGAAGCGCTTCGTGAATCTAAACAAACGTACAATATTATGGATTGGCAAAAGTGAAGAATAACATCGAAAATTTTCAAACGTTTTAGACTCCCGTACGAATAGCAAATCCGGCGAAGTTGGCCGTAGGCCCGGGGGGGGGGGGGGGCGGTGATCCCATAAATGAGCTATATAGGTATGTGCCGCTGTGAGGGGAATGGTTTTCAAGCAGTTTAGTCTGGGATAGGGTATAGAAATCAGAGAGTTTTGGTCTAGAATAGGGTATCATTTTCCTCGAAAAAGATCAGTTGCGTGAAGAATTCAGTCTAGACAAGATTTACTGGCAAATGGCATTTAAAAATCGGTAAGGCGGGCAGTACGGCATTTTTACTGACCCCTGTTAACCCGGGAGGGGGCGGGGTACTCAACAAAGTTTTGTACGGGGATGCCCCGCCTCGAGGTCCGAACCCTTACCCTTTCATATACCGTTTTTGACAGAAAAGGTACCCCTTTCATATACTTTTTATTGAAAATGGTACCCCTTTCACATACCTTTCATTGAAAATGGTACCCCTTTCATATAGCCTTCTCGTGCATCTCTGTTTGATATATTTTGAAAGGCCCTTTTTATAATACTTCAATGGCAGTTTTCCCTACACTTTTTATACTTCAACTCGTGTTTTCCCTACCGTTTCCTATACTTCGTGAAATCCCTACCCTTTCATATACTTCAACTCGTGAAATCCCGACCCTTTCATATACCTCCAGCCTCAAAAAGGTACCCCTTTCGGGCGGAGCATCCCCGTATAGTCCATTATAGGGGGTACCTCCACGGGCCTGTTAACTATAACTGTGATAGTGAACGAGTTTCTGGAAAATAGCGAGTCTGGAAAAGGTCATGGATATGGTAGGGTTTTTCGGTGTTTAGTCTAGTATAGGGTTTCAAAATGCAGAGTCCCAGCGGCACACCCCCACCCAAAAATTTGCAAAGTACCCTTCTCCCCCGAGATTTATTTTCCCCGGTTCATCGCTGTCGATCAAACAGGGAAAAACTAACAGCAGGTCTGAGATCTCCAGTCTGAGATCTGATCTGAGTTTTCCAGGTCCGAGTTTTATGGGTCTGAGGTCTGAAGTCTGAAATTCGACTTTGTTCTTGTCTTTTGATACTATATTCCCACGTCGTGTGATAGGTTATACTGACCAAACTGAACGGTTGTGCTGGTGGTGGGAGCTAATTTACAGGGATTCTGACAGGATGCGGGAAAATAAAATAAAATTGTGCGGGAGTTTTGGGGCAAATTGTGCGGGAAATAACGTCGACTGTGCGGAAAATTGTGCGGGATTGTGCACCCGGGATACATGCAGGGAGGAGATGATGACGAGGAAGATGAGTATGCATTCACTGTAAAATCAGCATCGCAGCCTGAAAAAGTGGAGGTAATTGTGGGTGGATGCAATGTGAAAATGGTGATTGATTCAGAGGCGAGCACTAACATTGTGGACAAAGGCTTATGGAGTCAGCTGAAGCAGCAGAAGGTTGCCTGTTTATCCAAGAAATGTGACAAGAAGCTTTATGCCTACGGAAGCAAGGAGCCGTTAAAAGTTCTGGGAGTGTTTTCAGCATTGACAAAAGTAGCTGAGAGTGAAGTTCAAGCTGAATTTGTTGTCATTGATGGTGAAGGAGAAGCACTACTGGGAAGAGAAACCGCGTTGCAACTTGGGGTGTTAAAGTTAGGTGTTCCAGTTTATACGGTTCAGTCCAAAGAAGCGATCATGTCTGATTACAAAGAAGTATTCAATGGTGTGGGCAAGTTGAAAGAATATCAGGTCAAGTTACATATGAATCCTGATATACCCCCAGTGGCTCAGCCAGTTAGGCGCACTCCATTCAGCCTCCGTGACAAGGTGAAGAAGAAGGTTGAGGAACTTGTAGACATGGATATTATCGAGCCAGTAGAGGGCCCAACACCATGGGTTAGTCCAGTAGTGGTGGTACCAAAACAGAATGATGAAATTCGTCTATGTGTGGACATGCGTAGAGCAAATGAAGCCATAATCAGAGAACGCTACCCCATACCTACCGTGGATGAAGTACTTCAAAGCCTCAACCAAAGCGCAGTGTTTAGTAAGCTCGATTTAAAATGGGATTATCATCAGCTAGAACTCCATCCAGATTCCCGTGGCATTACTACCTTCATCACTCATTGTGGATTGTTTCAATACAAACGCCTCATGTTTGGAATTAGTTCAGCCCCAGACGTCTATCAGCATGTTATTCAGCAAGTACTTAGTGACTGTGAGGGTGTTGCAAACATCTCTGATGACATAATTGTGCATGGGAAAACCACTGAGGAGCATGACGAGAGATTAAAGAGAGTGTTGGAGAAACTGAAAGAGAAGAGCCTGACACTAAATGCTGAAAAGTGCATGTTTCATATGACCCGACTAGTGTTTATGGGACTCATGCTAACAGACAAGGGCATTGGACCAACTGAAGAAAAAGTGAAAGCAACTGTTGATGCGAGAGAGCCGCAGAATGCCTCAGAAGTAAGAAGCTTCCTGGGACTAACTAACTACAATGCACGGTTTATCCCAGATTTTGCCACAGTTGCTGAACCCTTACGTAGATTGGCCAAGAAAGGCGTGTGTTTTGAGTTTGGAGATGAGCAGAGAAGAGCATTCAATGAGCTGAAAAGCAGACTTGCAAGTGCAGAAACCTTTGGCTATTTTGACAAAGATGCCAGGACACTAATCGTAGCAGATGCGAGCCCAGTAGGTCTTCGTGCGGTACTTATTCAAGAACAACACGGAAGAAAGAGAGTCATCAGCTATGCAAGCAAAAGTCTAAGTGACGTGGAAAAAAGGTATTCTCAGACCGAGAAAGAAGCTTTGGCCGTCGTTTGGGCGTCAAGCGTTTCCATGTGTACCCGTATGGCATTAAATTCGAACTGTACACGGATCACAAGCCATTGGAGACAATATACTCAAGCAGATCAAAGCCGTGCGCAAGAATTGAGCGATGGATTCTGAGATTACAACCTTACAAGTTCAAAGTAAAATACTTACCAGGAGAGCAGAACATTGCAGATTCTCTATCACGCTTGCTGCAAGCAGAAAACCAAGCAGACCCTTCAGCAGCACACAAAGTATCAGATGAATTTGTCAGATTTGTAGCAGTAACTGCTACCCCCCGCGCGATGACGACACGCGAGATTGAAGAAGCATCAGCAGAAGATGAAGAATTTGTTGAGTTGCGTCACTGTATGAGGAGCGGAACCTGGAGGGAAGACCAGCTCAAGCAGTACATATCTGTAGCTGGTGAACTTTGTATGATTGGGAAGCTAATCCTCCGTGGTACCAGAATTGTAGTGCCTAGCAAGTTGAGACCTCGAGTCCTTACACTGGCACACGAAGAGCA
Source organism: Dendrophyllia cribrosa (assembly GCA_024195265.1). Taxonomy (NCBI): domain Eukaryota; kingdom Metazoa; phylum Cnidaria; class Anthozoa; order Scleractinia; family Dendrophylliidae; genus Dendrophyllia; species Dendrophyllia cribrosa. The sequence goes on along the minus strand of JAJLRJ010000005.1, from coordinate 48,386,098 downwards.
TCCCGGTATTGTTAGTATGAAGCAGAGATTGCGATCAAAAGTATGGTGGCCCGGGATCGACAAAGAGGCAGAAAGATTTTGCAAAACGTGTTTTGGATGTCAGCTAGTAAGCAGTCCTGCCCACCCTGAGCCAATCAAGTCAACCCCTTTTCCACAAGGACCATGGCAAGATTTGGCCCTGGATTTGTTAGGTCCTTTACCGTCAGGTGACTCGGTGTTGGTCGTAGTTGACTACTACAGCAGATATTACGACATTGAAATCATGCGCTCCACAACATCTAAGAAAATCATTGAGAGTCTGGAAAGAATCTTCACGATTCATGGTTTACCATTATTAGTAACTAGTGACAATGGACCACAGTTTGTCTCAAATGAGTTTGAAAAGTATCTGGAAGACTGTGGTATCGAACACAGGAAGACCACGCCGTTATGGCCCCAAGCGAATGGGGAAGTAGAAAGACAAAACAGATCTCTTTTGAAAAGGATGCGGATCGCACAAGCCGAGGGCAAACAATGGAAGGAAGAAGTTCGCAAATACTTGATCGCATACAGATCGACTCCTCACGCCACCACTGGAGTGACCCCTGCCGAACTTCTGTTTGGAAGGAAAATTCGTACCAAGCTACCTGAATTCCGAGAAGATAAAGTAGCAAGCGAAGTGCGAGACAGAGATGGAGAAATGAAAGCAAAAGCCAAGCTATATGCAGACAAAAAGAGGCATGCTAAGTATTCAGATCTGGTTCCAGGTGACAGAGTCCTGTTAAAACAAGAGCGGCAAAACAAGTTGTCGACACCATTTTCACCAGAACCATATGACGTTGTTAGCAGAAATGGGAGCAGCATTGTTATCAAGTCTACTGAGGGTGTTCAGTTAAAGAGGAATGCTGCTCACGTCAAAAGATATGAGGAACCATCACCTAGTGAAACTGTTTCTCATCCAGTTGAAGAGAACAGTCAAGCCAGAAGTCCAACTCTTTCAAGACCGACTTCCACAAACCTTGAGACGGATGGCGGAAAGGGAAGAAATGCTGTCTTAACAAGACCAGCTCCAACAGACCTTGAAACGGATTGTGGAAAAGCAAGGATTGCTGTACCTACGAGACCAGTTCGTCTCAAGAAGCCTCCAGAGAAGTTTAAAGACTATGATATGAGTTGACTTGTTAGAACTGTTAGGTTTTGCTAGAATGTTGCATTGTTTCGCTGGCATTATTATTGAACTGTGGAACTTTATCCTAGCGAAGTCAAAGTTTAAATTGTTTGTGCGATTACCAAGTTTGTTCCTATCTTTGTTAAGTTTCATTTAAGCTTTTCCCTTAGTGTTCCAAAAAAAGGAGGGATGTAGTGTACTTTCAGTACAGCTTACATGATGTATCTAGGCGTGCATAGGTTCATGGGATGGATTATTAAAAGCATGGCGGATTAGATTCGGAGTTGTTTGTGTTATGACTAATAATCCATTTGCATCGGTTTCAATACGCGATAAGGACACGACAATTACTTTAAAATAAAGTTCCAGTACATTTTATTTAAAAAACATGTTGTCCATAAGTTGATGCATTCTCAGTAAAAAAAAACCTAACGATCTTATGTGGGGAAAGTGAAATGTCGTGGAACAATAGAGCATTGCTTACTTCTTACACGCATTGTTACTTAAGGACGGTGCCACCTATTGTTATTGCGCATACGTTCTGCGCATGCATTGCGCAATAGTCGCGCGAGACACTGGTTATTTTTTAAACGCGAACGCGTGAGGTAAAGGCTAAGTTCCGCCCACTTTTCATGTCAAACTGTCAACTCCCTGGCTCAGTTTCTAAACTTACAAGAAAAATAGAGTTCTCAAAAATCTATGAAAATGTGTTTATAGACCTTCTGCAGCCTAAAAGTGCTAAATTCTTTCTCTATTTTGCAAACGACAGAGCCTCGGTAATGAAACTATTTTGAGCTAATTGGCGACGCCGCCTTGATCAGCAGAACGCTTACATTTTGCCTTTCTTTACGAAGATTGTTTACATTGGCTCCTTTTCTCCATTCAAAATTTTAACAAAACTTCTATCTTTTATATATAAAACAAGCATACTCAAGGCATAAAATCCAAGGAAAGGCTGGCATGTTGTTAATTCCAATTTGCACAAGTTTTTGTTTTGGCGGCCAAACTCGCATTGTTTGACATTTTTGTTTATCTGCAAAAATCTTTTGCCAGTGACTATTTTTGCGAATAAAAAAAAAGTATATAAGAAAAGCAGAAAAACAACTGTTCCAGTTAAATCAAACAAATGTCTAAAAGGAGAAATGAGATGAGCAAAGCGTTTTCAAAAAGACCGTTTTTGACAAAATTTTGATGAAGATATAAAAACAAGGCTGAAGCCAGCAACTAAAGAAAACTGGCCGCTCCAAAGCCGGAAAGCATCCGACTAAAGTATTCCCTCTCTCGATTGCTGGCAAGCATGGTTTTTGGTGCAATCTTTCGTAAACACATTCATGTATTTAGGTACAATTGATTTCCTTTATTCTCTATTATAGGCAAGTGGTGTTTTTCGAAGTCGCATCGTGTCAGTTCTCAACTTCTTTGCATTAGAACAAATTTTGATAGGCGAAAAACGCGCCACGATAAACTGAAAAGAAATCATATCTATCTGGATCAAATAAAGCCGTAGACTTCGGCAAAAAAGTGTTTTATTATTTCACGATTTTTTTGAAATTAAAGTGTATCGACTAATTTTTTCCAAAGTTATCAGAGAATTCATGAAAACTAAGGGAGTTTCACAAGAAAATAAACATGCGGCCAAATGAAATTACAAAACTCAAGCACTTTTCGACAAATATTTCTTACATTTTGATTCCAAATAACCGTTAAAAGACTAACCTGCCAATCTAGAGTTTTTCGGCAGCCGACCAGTCACCTCGATATAGCACTGATGTTTTCAAGTCGGTAATGGATCGGAAGAAGATGCACACAATGTAAAGTTCTTGTGCCCGAAGGAACATAATAAATCCGTAGATCCACTGTAGATCAATGGAAGTAAACCGATTTTGCGTTTTTACTCCTTTACTGTGCTGGTTGACCTTGAAATTCCCCGAAAAATGTTTCTCAAAAGAGCAACTTACAGCTACAAATAGAATTAACTTTGAATTGTACAATGTGAACGGTAAGCTTTTGTGTATGTAAAGGCGAATTTTAAGGAAATCCACGAAGAAAGATCTATTTTTCCTTTTTTCGAAAAAATGCTGATGTCAGCATTTTTTCCAGATTGAAGCGTAATTATCTCCGAAAAATGCGTGGTTACCCCCAATTTTCTCTTTGGATTCCAATTACCCCTACTAAGATCTACTTTTCCCGCATAGTCAAAAACCTGGCAAAATACCTTGCCATTAGGTGACACCGTCCTTAAGGACGTTCGCACTAATTGTTTATGCGCATCCTTACAGCGCACGCAATTCATGTCGCAACGCCATGCTACATCATGCACGAGCGCGCGCGCAAGAGAAAAAATCTAAGCACATAAAGGGCTGGTTGCTGTTGCATTGACTTTGCTTTGATTTAACTCGCTTGGATGGTCTGTGACACCCGATTTTTTTTTATAGATAATTTTCTTTGCCAATTCTCGACAGATTGTGAAAAATTGAACAAAAAATCAATGTAGAAAGTTTAATTTTTTTCCATTTTTCTACCCGCGCGACATCGAATCCTCCCAACTTGCGGCTGTCAGAGTTTCCAAATGCTGTCGTTTAACTGTCACCAGTTGAATGAATTTGCTGAACAGACCTACTCGCATAAAATTTGGGAAAGAAAGTTGCATTTTAGAGATTCATTTGCAATATTTTTAGACTAACAGACATTGGGGTCACATCCCGTAAGGAAGATCAATTTTTCAAAATTAGGGTCGCCTTCAGATATCTTATCTCGGAAACAAAGTCGGTGACCCCTCATTTTTTGATCTTGTATAAAGTTAACCTCCTTAAAAACTACAATTTGGCTATTAAATCCTAAGTGATAATCAAAGGCTGCTACAAGCCAACTTGTGAATACAAAACAACCTCCGGACCCTCCCCTCTCCTTTGCTCTACCAACCCTCCATGTACACTGTACCACCAACTCCCCACCCTCCCCTCCCTCAAACACCATCCCCATGGGTACATACGTGGAACCCCGCTAACTCGAACTCGGATAAATCGAACTCCCCGCTAACTCGAACTAAGTTCGATTTCCCCTGGATTTGGTCCTATTATTTTTTTTTGAGTCATTTTTACTCTGATAACTCGAACTCGGATAATTCGAATTCCCCGCTAACTCAAACTATTTTTCATTTCCCTTGGCCCAAATTTTAATTTTTTATAAGTAATCATAAATTAATGATTGAAATTGGTAGATATGAAAAAATCACGAGAGATGATAGATTGTGCCCTACTTGTGGATCTAATGAAATTCACTTCCTTTTCCACTGTCCTAAATACTCAATTATTAGGGACGGATTTTACAGGAAAATAGGGTATCACCTACCAAATATAAAACAGTTATCTCCTTCAGAAGTTACCAATGAATTAATGAACTCTCGTAATTATTTTGTAAATATTCATTTGGTGAAATTCATTATTTCATGCTTAGATCTCCGCAATAATCAAATTATCAAATCAGACTGATTGTACTTTCCCTTTCTTTATTATATTATTGTAATTTCATTTTGTTATGTTGTAAAGCTTTGCAATACTGTAAGGATTTATAGTCATGCAAATAAAGCTACTTGTTGTTGTTGTTATGACTTGTCAAGACACAGTATCAAGAAAATAGGGTGCTTGTTATCTGATTGTAACTGCGGACTGATCACATATTTAACATTCATTTCACGATCTTATCAGTCACTACTGACCTGATGCGGTGTCTTTTGCCTCGGCAGTGAAAATAGGAAAACGGACATGGTTACTTCTTTAATGTTGTTTTGTATTTAGTTGGACTGTAGTAATACACTACAAACTTGTTTATATTGTTACCGTACGCAAATTGAGTGATGTTTATGACAGAAGTAGAAAATAAAACTATGTTCACGCTATATATTATATCGTCACTATTATTAATTTAAATTAACAAAAAAAAAAAATTTTTCACCAACCCCAATAACTCGAACCCCTGCTAACTCGAACTGATTTTTGTTTCCCTTCAGAGTTCGAGTTAGCGGGTTCTGTACTGTACATACATACACAAACTTTATTTAAATTCGGTTTACAGAGTAGCATAGATACATGTATGCTAATATCTCCGAAAGCTAACTAACTTAGATACACGTATATATAAATAACCATTAGATCCTTAATTGACTAAACAAACAAACAAAACAAGGTCAGCAAAAATTACAACAGGTGTTCATAAAAGACGAAGTATTAAGTAAAACTTTAAAATCTTCAAAAACAGTAGTTGATCTAATGGTAAGTCATTCCAAGTTCTGGGCACAAAGTATCTAAAGGAATTTAACCCATTTTTTATGATGTCATTGAGACCCTTGGTATGTTGAACTTGGTCCTGAGTTGACAGATCTTAATACCAGCAGGTCAGATAAGTACCTTCTTGGCATATCCTTGACATATAAAATTTTGAATGCAGTCAACAGCATGTCCTGTTTCCGTTTGTCATTCATAGTTACTAGGTTGATCCTATCCCATAATTCTTCATAGTTTGATGAGTGATTGTTGTAAACAGCCCTAAGAGCTCTTTTATTTAACATCTCAATCTTGTCATGGTTTTGCGAACCACAAAAATGCCAGACAGTGGAACAGTATTTAAAATAAGGGATTATAAATGCTTTCAATATTTGTAAAGTTACATCTTATTTCTGAAGATAAAATATTCCTGAATCATTATCAAGAAAGGACTGCAATTTGATTGCTCACTTTTTTATAGATTTCCGAGATATGCTCACTGAAAACAAGCCTCCTATTAATATTCAAATCATTTGGAACAGGCAAAATATGCACTAGCCTTACATGTATATGCACTGATCAGCGGAATTACCAAAAAAAAAGTTTACATGTGATAGATGGAAGAAGGGGGTGAAAATTTGCATATTGTATTGTCCCTGCCTGCTATAACTCATTCCACTGCTTGCATATTCATAAGTTAAAAATGAACTCTCAAACGCTCAGGTCAGTCAGCTACACATACATGAATGTATACGTATGTCTATCAGTTTGGTTGTAATTGAAGGGCTCCCTGAAACAACGTCCTGAGTGTGTTTTTGGTAACTTTCACTAAAATTGTATGTTTTAGGCCATTAAAAGCACAGTTTTGTCAAATTAATGATTTATTATTGTTAAGGTACTTAAAACAGCTCCAAAATGGGGAAGAAAATCCACATCTTTGAGAAAATGTTTTGGGCCCCTATGACACCCTATGGCTCCCAGGACACCCTATGTATCTTTTCAAAATAAAAAATTATTCTGTTCGAAGATAGAAGATTTGTTGACCTGGATTAAATCCTTTCAGTCATATGTACATGATCCACTCATAATTTTGGCAAGTGAGTCCCTTTGGAGGCCAAAAATCCAGGATTTCTGTGAAAATTTTCCAAAAACGCACTGAGGACGTTATTGCAGGGAGCCCTTCAATGGACTAACCCTAAGGAGTTTGACAAAGTTCACCTGAAAAAAAAGCAGAGTTCTGGCTCTCTAGTGCTTTGACTGTACATTCCGGCCCTAGTTACATCCAAAACTGCATAGAACGTAAGATGGAAGAACTCAAAACGACGCCATTATTATAAACAAAACAGACTGGCCGTGAGAATATGCGACCGCAATACTCCTGACCCGCGCCAACGACCTGAACGGCGGGCTTATCGATCGCGTTCGCCACTTGCGACAACATGGCTGAACAGCGAACAACTCAGTGGTTGAGCGCTGGTTTAAGCCATGTTTAAGGCCCGCTCGGCGATGGAAGGACATCATGAAGTCTGGAAATCCTTAAGTCTCTAGCACCTCTCAAAGAAACGAGTCGTGTTTCTTGTCATACCTCGTGTCTAAAGCGCCATTTAGCGCTCGTGAAAAATGGACCTTGGTGGACAAGGCGAGCCGGCGGGAAAGTCTGCAATCATTTCGGATCAGAAAAGGGGCAGCGTTGTGAGTTGTGGCCCATTTGCCATCCTGTGCCGTGGTCGAAACGCCCGATATCCGAAGTGCTTCCAGACTTATAATATTTTGCTATAATTTTCGGGCGGGAACTCCATTTCGGATTTGCCATAGAATTTCCCGGCATGCTTTGCGACAGTGGCAGAGAGGCCCGCTATGCGTGTTCGGGCACTTGAAATACAGCTTTGGGCCGCTCGAAGTGAGTTCTTGCTGGCCGGCCGAAATTGGGAAAGGCAGGCAAAGGCTGTGAGCCGGCAGCGGAGAACCGGGAGCGCTTCCTAGGAGGTCCGCAAAGGAGATGGTGCGAAACTAAGCATGGCTGACCAGTATTGGCGATAAAATGGAGCGATTTTGAGGGAATGAACTTTGGTTCGGGATTGTTTTTTTTTTCTTGAACAGGATTTAGCATACAGGCCGAAACTTGGCTATCTGAAGTGAAAAATCAGCATAAAATCGAGAAATTTGGGTAAACTTAGGGATTCATTTTCTCGAGCGGAGACACGGAATTATCTTTTTTTGCATACGTTCTCAAAAACGAAATTCTGAACAATGTTTTGCCATTAGTTTGTAGTTCAAATGTCAAAGAGGAGGCAAATCTAAGCGTTCGACATGAGACGGTTATGCACCCAGCCCTTCAAATGTCTAACTCGATCAGTATTCATAACAGTAACCCCAAGCGGCACATAGTACACAAAGACAACACGCTGCAGTGCTTTTTTTAGTTTTATTGATGAAAGGAACAACTTTTTTTTTAATTGCTTTATTGGGTACTCTCTTTAAAGGCAGTGAAACTAACAACATGCGTTTTTTTCGAGTGAAACGAACAATTTGAGTGGTTTAAAGGCAGTGAAACTAACAACATGCGTTTTTTTTCGAGTGAAACGAACAATTTGAGTGGTTTAACGGCAGTGAAACTAACAACTTGCGTTTTTTTCGAGTGAAACGAACAATTTGAGTGGTTTAAAGGCAGTGAAACTAACAACTTGCGTTTTTTTTCGAGTGAAACGAACAATTTGAGTGGTTTAAAGGCAGTGAAACTAACAACTTGCGTTTTTTTCGAGTGAAACGAACAACTTGAGTGGTTTAACGGCAGTGAAACTTACAACTTGCATTTTTTTCGAGTGAAACAAACAACTTGAGTGGTTTAAAAGGAGTGAAACGAACCAACAGTGCTTTACCACACTTGTCTAAACACAAGTCCGTGGCGAAGAAACGGCAATTTTTGAATAATTTCAGTATTTTGTCAGTCACGCGCTTTCAAATAACAAGGCTGGATATTTTCAAAATTTGTTCCAGCGATTAATTTATCTTAGACCTCTCATCCGATGGACTTCAAACTTTGCCAATCTTATTTTCTAGACGAGAGCTAACATTCCACCAAAAATGAGGGTAATCGAAGGAACTCAATTTTTTCCATACATTTCTTCTAAATTTTATAGGGAATATATGGAAAAATGGAAAAAAAATGTTTCTCCGATTTTGCTGATTTTTAATGGACAATTACCTCTTATCTGGAAAATAAGTCTGACAAAGTTTGAAGTCCATCGGATGAAGGGTCTCAGAGATCACAATTTATTGATCACCGGAAATAAATTTTAGTTAATCAACAACTCTTGTTTGAGCTTTGTACTCTGTCCAGTGATTCTCACGTGCATTCTTGCGTGACCCGAACCCCATGAGCTTTTCATTGTTGAATTACCAATCACATTGAACTCTGTCAGGCCTCTAAGCTCGCATTTCATGTGCTACGTGCAGTCTTTTCTTCACGAGCAAACGACAAGATCTCGTAAATTTTCCTAACAAATTTTGACCACGGCAAAAGTTCATTCAGCTCCAGACAACAAGCTCATAAACGTTCTTTGACAGCTGACTGCAGGAGAAGAACAGAAAGGGGAAAGTCTCAAATTATGCCGCCCTCGCGTCGGACACGAAGCGTAGCGGCCGGTGATGGTGATGGCGGCGAACCAGTCGCTATTCCAGCAGATCTCGACCTCAACCGCCTGTATGTGAGGGACCTTCGGAATCTCTGCAACCAGCTGAAGCTCCCGGCCACTGGAACCCGCTCAACACTAATAGATCGGCTGAAAAAAGCCCGGGGAAATCCTACAGACCACAACACCGAGGGCGAAAACAATGGAGTTATTGAAATTGCCACGTGCGCCGACCAAGATGGCGAAACAATTCCAACCACAGCTGCGCTCCAGCAAGAATTTCGCCGACTGCAACAGCAGGTACAAGATCTTGTGAACAAAAACGAATCGGACGAAAGACTGCTATCAGAGGGTCAACTCACCCAAGTCAAATCACTGGTTCAAGCGACCATTAATGAAACGATAGAACAAACAGCTGCCGCCGCCGCACAAGCCGCGGTCAACGCTTTCGTCAACTCAAACAACCCTTCGTCATCTCAAGCCGCTTCCCCCGAAGATCCGACGCCGAATGCGGTCACCTTGCCTCCTTCTACTCCAGCGACACACAACTCCCTCGTGGTTGAGAGCGCCCACAGCTCCCAGACACCAGCAACCTCGAGAACATCTCAACAGCCGTCGGACTCTATCCACGAGCTGCCAGCGAAGCTCGTGAAAGAAGCCCTGAGCGGTGAGTTTATGGAGCTTTCCAAGTTACTGCCCAAAAACTTTAACGTGATCCAACCCCTCCATGATGAACCTCTCACACTGACTTTAGAAAACTCAGTAATTAAAGTAAATAAGGCAAAGGCCACCACAATTACTAGTATAGAGGAGTGGACCTCAGCCTTCACTTCCTATATGAGCATTATCATCAGCAAGTACCCAAATCGTGCTGCAGAATTACTGGAATACCTTTCCTTGATTCGCTACGCAGCAAAATATCACCGGGGTCTGGGTTGGTGCGTTTACGATGTCAAGTTTCGTCAAAAGGCTGCCATCAAGAAGTCCCTTAACTGGTCAGTTATAGATAGCCAACTATGGCTTAAAACCTTTACCGTAGCGCCTTCACTTATGAAGGAAGATATTGGTTTTTTCCAATCTGGACCCTCATCCACGCCGAGTACAGTTAGAGGGAACGAATACCGTACTTGCCACAATTTCAACAAGGGTTTCCCCTGTGCAAGGACCCCCCTGCCCCTATGCACACAAGTGCAACAAGCAGGGTTGTGGACGGGATCACCCCGGGATACGGTGCCCTGACAGTTTCGAACCCGATAAGCAGCCATCCCCAAGGGCAGGGAAACCCCACAGCGAGCAACATGGCTCTGGGAACCGCCACCGTGGCAAATAGTTATGGGGGCATTGTTACCCCTGTCAATGTTTTAAACTTACAGTATGCTCTCAGTAACCACCCCAATAGGGAATTTGTTGATAAACTGTGCTTAGAACTGAGGGAGGGGGCTAGGATTGGCTACTCCGGTCCTAGACATTTTCGTTTTTCTAAGAATTTGCCTACTGCTTCCCTGAACCCTGAGGTCGTCACTTCAAATCTAGCTGAGGAAGTGAACAAAGGGCGTACCGTGGGCCCCTTCCATTCCCCCCCGTTTAGGAATTTCCAGGTCTCCCCTATTGGCCTTGTCCCCAAAAAACATTCAGACAAATTCAGAACCATTTTTCATTTGTCCTTCCCCAAATCAGGGACCTCAAGCATAAACCATTTTATCGACAAGGATAACTTTTCCCTTCAATACATCACCATTGATAATGCAATTAGGGCTATCCAGAGGTTTGGGGCAGATTGTTTTATGGCCAAAACTGACATAGAATCAGCTTTTCGACTTTTTCCTGTCCACCCCGAAGATTGGGAACTTTTGGGCACGTTTTGGAACGGGCATTATTATTTTGACAAGGTGCTCCCTTTCGGGCTTCGTTCAGCACCATTTATCTTCAACCAGCTCTCCGATGCCATCGAGTGGATATTGCAAAACAACTGTGCCATATCCTTTGTCTGCCACATCTTGGACGACTTCCTTTTAGTTGAACCTCCAGCTCCCACTGCACCTGCCGATTCGCTCTGTCGGGCAAGTCTCTCTAGCATGATCTTGTCCTTCAAGACCCTTAACATCCCTATTTCAGCAGCCAAAACGGAGGGCCCCTGCAAAGTTCTCCAGTTCATGGGAATAATTTTAGATACACATCAAATGGAAGCCAGGCTGCCAGAAGACAAGATTGAGCGGATTAAAACCGCCCTCTGCGAGTTTCGATCCAAGCGATCGACAACCCTGCAGGAGCTTCAATCTCTGATTGGTACTTTAAATTTTGCATGTAAGGTGATTCCCCCGGGACGCCCCTTCCTACAGCGAATGGTTGCCCTCACGAGAGGCATCAAAAAACCCCATCACCACATTAAGCTCACATCTGGTTTTTACAAAGACCTGGATATGTGGAGCTTGTTCATTGAGCAGTGGAATGGTATAGGGCTGTTCTTATCTTCCCTGTGGGACACCTCGGACACCCTTTCTCTATTTACAGATGCCTCAGGCTCTATTGGTTATGGGGGATATTTTCAAACTAGATGGTTCCAGGGAAAGTGGTCACCCCATCAACACTTGGGAACTCCTGGAATGAGCATTCTCTGGCAAGAATTATTTGCCATTGTAGTTGCTTGCCATTTGTGGGGGCACCAGTGGACATCCAGGCGAATCAAGTTTCACTGTGACAACTTAGGAGTGGTAGAGGTTATTAACTCTCGGAGGGCTAAAGTTCCTAGGGTTATGGACTTGGTTAGGGACCTTACTCTCTGTACATTGAGACACAACTTTTACTTTCAAGCAGTGCATGTCCCTGGGAAACATAATAATATTGCAGACTCTCTTTCTCGGTTTCAGATGGAGCGCTTTCGTCAGCTAGCTCCCCACTTCAGTGCCTCTCCAGACCCCATCCCAGCCTGCCTACTCCGTCTTTAAGTGGAGAAGCCCAATTTTACCTGGGGATGGCCCTCGCACAGAATAGTAAGAAAACATACAATTCTGGCATGCGCCAGTTTTACTCCTTCTGCTCACAAAAGGGACTAACACCCACATTTCCCATACCCGAGGATATTTTGATTGATTTTTCAGTGCACATGGCACGCTCAGTGCAGCACAGCACCATCAAAAACTATTTATCTGCCATAAAGCACTATCATTCGAGCCATGGTTATGCACTCGACCTGTCAGCCTTCCTTCGCTTGCAGCTCATCCTCCGTGGGATAAAGCGTTCTCAAGGAGTCAACTCCAAAACCCGGAGACCCATAACATTGCACATTTTAAACTTATTTTATCACCTCCTTAATGTTAAATTCACGACCAACAAAGACTCCATAATGGTTTGGGCAGCTATGACACTTGCCTTTTTTGGTTTCCTTCGTATTGGGGAACTTACCTGCAATTCCAACTTTAATCCTGAATGCCACCTTTCAATATCAGACTTAGTGTTTATGCCTCAATCTTTCCCCATATATATGCTGGTTCGACTAAAGGTCTCTAAAACCGACCCCTTTAGGAAAGGGCAAACTGTTGTTATTGGGAGGGCAAACTCTAATTTGTGCCCCATTTCTGCCATGTTAGCCTACATAGAGTCCCGTACCCCTTTCCCTGACTCCGGGCCCCTGTTTACCTTTCAATCTGGTTCCTTCCTCACTCGGGGAAAATTCACAAGTGAGACTAGAGATCTACTTTCTAAGGGAGGGCTTGATTCAAGTGAATTTGCAGGCCACAGTTTTCGCATAGGTGCGGCTACCACAGCTGCTTCAGCCAATTTACCTCCTTGGCTCATTAAAGTTTTAGGGCGATGGTCCTCGGACTGTTTCGAAAGGTACATAAAAACCCCACCTGGAACAAATTTGAAAGTGTCCAGCCTTTATTTTATTGTATACATGTAGGCAGTGTGGTTAGATGCAGTAATTTACAGTCTGTATTATACATTTCTATAAACTATTTTATAGGGATTTCCAGCACTGAGAAAAATTGAAACGGGAAAACGTGCACTTTTTTCTCTATTTTTTCTTTTAGATCAAAATTTTAAAGGCTGTAACACTGAGGCCTGTTGTGCTCAATGTTGTTGATACAATCATGTACTTTGAATGTAATGTACTGGCAGGAAAAAAAACTCTAGTTGTGATATTGACAGGAGCATTTCATGCTTACCAGAGCCATTTAGAAATTATTTTATTTATGCTGTAGTCTGTGTGCTATTGCTGTAGTTTGTGTTCTAGTTTTGTAATAATTTTATCTAAAGTAATCCTGATATGTAAATGATTGCTGCTAAAATGATAGAATCAGTTATTAATTTTTCTCAGCACTGCTATTAGCATGACTTGTGAGATAGTGTTTCTTCAGCCACCTCTTTTTGAGGATGCCATTCTTTCTGTCTGTCTCTCTCTTCTTCCAATATATTGTATAAAGTTCCTAGAGTTTATTCTGTTTGTATGTTGTATCTTGTGATTGATCAGAGTTACATGTACATGTAGGAGGCCTTTGTACATGTACCTCTGTTATTTCATCCAGCACAATAAGAGTTATTTTAATCTCCAGCATAACAAGCTAATGTTTTGTTGTGTCTGATACTAACAGGTCCGTTTATGGGGGAGTGTGGAGGGTGGAAGAGCCAGAACAATAGTAAATGGGGAAATCAGCTGCTCATCACTTTTGGGGCTTAAAGAGTTAATCCCACTGACCACACAAACACTTTTGATGTTTGCCTAAAATTATAGCTGGGTGACTTCAAATAGGCCTTATGCATGTTAACAGGTATGTCAGACTACATGTAGCTAATTTCACCCCCAAGCCTCGCTTTCGAAGTGTAAACCTGTGACAATCTCATCAATGTATTCTCAAAGAAACAAAGTTGAAAAGAATACCCACTCAAAACAACTTGAACTTGTCAAAGGTTTGCAAAGAATTTTGTACAAATGAGGCTTGGTGGTGAATTTTGAGATGGTGACGTCATCGTGCATAAGGCCTATTGAGACTGGGTAGCACAAGTGCTCGGCCCAAAGAAAAAATAAACTTTGAGCCCTAACTTACATGTATTTCCTAAATTGATCCTAATTTTTTTTATTAGTACCCATTGCTGAAATTTAGAAATTTGGTCATGCAGCCACCATTTTTTTTCAAGAGTTATTGTATAATGTCAATTGAAAGTTCTTACCTTCGGTGTTTGCTCCTGATTCATTTCTAGATTGCTCTCTGCTGGTTTGCTCTTCTCCTTTCAACTCCACTTTATAACCAAATGATCTCTCCTGAAAATACACTACAAGTGATCAGTTCAAGATGTTGAAGCTTAAATTGTGAATGGATGTACATGTAAGGTAAACTACAATGTTAATACCTTGGTTCCCAAACTAGTGGAAAACTGCATGTAACTTAATAACTTGATCATTATTTTTTTTACAAGGGAAGGGTATTTAAAAGCATGAACCCCTCCCCCATCATTACACCTCAAAGTACAGTGCATCTTAGAGATACATGTAAAACCAATCCATATTTAACATGTATATGTATGCACAATTGTCCAGACATGTTTAAATGTGTGCATGTCCTGCAATACAAGAAATTCGAGTCATTTTGTTCATGCAATACTTTGTGCCCATGATTACCTTAGAATCTAGAGAGCATGCTTGGTGGTTTCATATTGCTAAACAACATGGAGCAATCAGGAAGGTGCACGGGGCGATTGGATTACAAGGCACTTTTAAATAACCTTTCTTTGACAGATGTCATTTCTGCTTTGAAAGATAAAAGGAAAGCTAAACCTCAGCAAGTAAAAATTTTAATTAAATATGGAATATTTAATACCCACACTTCCCCTGTCAAAAACTTTCTTTTTATACTTTTAGACTCCTGTTGGGTTTATGGAAAGTGGGTGTATACATAAAACTGCCTGGTTTCATATGTTTAAATTAAAAATAGCTACTGAAACATCCAAGTGAGAGACAAAACAGTTGAACGTTTTTCCCGTTTCTGACTTGGTTTTTGTCAACATCTTCTTGGTAGTGAGCTGGAAAGGATAAAGCTCCAACCCAATATTATGATTTGTTTACAGTGGATTTTAGCTTACTTTGGCCGCATCAGTTGCCAAGTTCATTGGGAAAATTGGAACCACATTCATTTGCTAATTTGCCAATTAAATCTGTCAGTTAGCCAAACAAATAATGCAAAATTTGTTTTGAAGTTCTCGATCTCAGAGTAAAGAAGTTGGTAAACTCAAAAGTTGCTGTGATGCTGTTTTTAAAAATAGGACATTTTTTTTTGTCAGATCACCAGACAAAAGGAAATTGACTGGGCAAGATTTTTGTTTACATTCAGTATTTCAAAACATTGATTCAGAAATTGTAATATTGCTCCATTTTTTCCGCTGAAGCTAAATCTAGCTATGTGATATATAATATAAACAACAGACAACAGCACAAGCAAAGATTGCAAGATATTTAAAGTGAACATGGAAGATAATATATTTATATGTTGGTCGAATTCAAAACCACAACTGAAATAGTGGCATGCATCTTACATAATCTCGCCTCGAAAAATATTTAGATCATCGCCAGTTTTATAGATGTCTTACAAGCTTGCCCACAAAATATCCTTACAGAAAACCACCCAGAGCTAAAAATTGGTTTGACTTTGCAAAATTAATAGTGAAAGAAAAAATTACATGTACTTCAGACTTAACAAGCTTCATTGGCACAAAGTTGCCAACTTCATTTCAAAGTTTGCAATTTGGTTGGCTAACTCACAAAATTAATGTAATTAACAACTTCGCAATGTAGTTCCAAATTTCCCAACAAACTTGGCAACCAGTGCAGCCAAAGTAAGCTGAAATCCACTGTAAAATAAGGCTAAGGGTTGAAGAACTATCGATTGATCATCGATTGATCAATACCAATCGATATCAATAACTAAGCTAATTTTATCGATTGATATCAATTTATCGATTTCTTTTCCAATCATCGATTGGATACCCGGGGAGTTCATCAATTTGTTTTCACTTGCCCAAAACAAAATCTTTCCCCAACATACATACATAAGCTTACATACATAAGCTTACATAAAACTTTATATTTAAATTCGGATTTAGAATAGCTCGAAGGAGCTAGTATCTCCGAGTAAACCAACAAACAAACAAATTTCCGTATGAGAATAAGAATGGTAATAATTAAATAATTTTTCAAGGAAACATTTAATATTGGGAACTGTGAGCCCATCTTGTTCTTCGGGTACAATGTTAAACTTTCACTTCGGGTTGTCGAATATTTCACTACAGAATTTGTCACCCTAAAATTGATTGCAACGGAAACAAAACAAATGCATTTGCCACTTTTTAAACATTAGAAAAAATAGTATCTAAAACTCAAACAATTTACGTTGAAAACCATACAAATTAATCACAACAAACCTTCGAAAATAGACGAAACATGACAAACAGAACCATGCCGCCAGCGCGCCATCTTTGAATTTGGTGTTAGTTCACAACTCCTGCTCCCTTTCTTTGCTGTATTAGTTCCCAGGCTTGTTCCCGGAACGCTTTTGCGCTTTTTCACGCGCGGACTCCTCGCGAGGTTCCAGTTTGGCTGATCGCTGAGGTCAGTGTAAGTGTCAGTAACTTAGTTTAACCTGTGACTAGGCTCTAATTTTGTTTCGTTTCGTTTGGTAAACCATTTTCGCGGAAACATCAGTGTGTCTACAAGGAACACGTGATGTGGCAACCCGTGATTCGGGCGACAAGCGAGTACATAGTACAGAACCTGATATGGTGAACGGGTCATTGTGTAATCTATTTGCGCTGGCATTCTTGCGGGTGTCATTTAGTTCGCATCTCCGTGCTGAAGAGTTGCAATAACAACGAAACAGCTGTCCACGGTTGCGATCCTACTTTATCGGTTTCTGTCGTGATGGTGTCTCGCAAAGTCTACTTTTTTACGTACAATGTAGTCAGATCAGCCCTGCAGTTCATTGTATGTTTGTTCATTGTCTCTCGTAGTCTCCCACGCAGCCGTTATTTGTCTCGTCACGCAAGACAACGTGACGAGACAAATAACGGTTGCGTGGGAGACTAGGTCTCTCGCAGATCCAACGTATACTGTTAGCAGCATTATCGTTTGCGGTCATTTGCAGATTTAAATGCTTGTAGTCTCCCCTCAATCGTTACCTCGATCGTCACGCAACACTCCTCCTTACACCCGGGAAGGTACTCTGTAGATTTTTGGGTGGGGGTATGACCCGGCTTACCCTACACCTATTTCCTTTCTTTACGACGAGGGAAGGAAATAAGAGATACCCAAGAAGATGTCTGCGCGCAGGCTAGAACTCCTTTTATCTCCTCTATATAAACGCCTGAAACATGCTACTTGCATGAAAAACTTTGACAATGAACGGTGGAGCGAGTTTAAAGAATACGTGTAAGTGAGTGACCGTAGCCAAAATTGCATCGTATTTTTGGCGGGCGAGCGCAAGCTGAATTTAGTTCATTTAGTGTTTGGCAGCCATTTTGGTTTCGCAAAACGACGCGTCGATGGCCGCGGTTCGCAAAATTGCGCAGGGTGCGCGCTAGGCTCACACGCGAGCAACAGCGCTTTCAGGTCTTCGCGATCCTTTAGGAAAAATATAGTTACTTGCTTTGTAGTCTATTCCAGATTTGCGGAGGCATTTAATTATAAAGGGAGGTATAGTAAAAAATAAATAAAACATAAACAGCGGTGATAAACATGGAAAACCAACGCATTTTTATAATAAACTTGACATTTCGTATATATGGTAAGCAACAAACATTTTCAAAAGTAACCGTTACAGTGTTTGAAAACTGTTTATATGGTTCATAATAGTGGTTCATAATAATACAATACACGATCGTCTACATCTGGAAAATTCTATGTTAAATGTTCCAGACTAGAAATACTAAACAATTCTTTCTCTCGGCTCGGAGTAAAGCTGTGGAATAAGATACCACGCTATATAACGGATCTTCCTAAGAATGCTTTCAAAAAAGCTCTCCGCAAATTGCTATTCAATATTTTAGAAAAGGAGGATGACTATATTCAAATCTCCATGATTATTAATAAAGTAAGTACATAAATGCACTTACTATAGTCTGAGACCACTTGTTCTTAACTCAATTAGATCACTTAACTTCTGTGTTTTTTATTCATTATTATGTGCAATCTGCAAGGCTTTTCAATAGTATAAGGTTTTTGATTTTGTAGATAACTGTATTATTCATGTACTTGTTTTGCCCCGCCCCGATTAGCGTTCCAGCTATTTGCAGGGCAAACAAATCATTCAACTCTTCCATTATTATACTAAGAATACATTGTTGTGATTGTTTGTTGTTGAATAAATTGTTGTTGTTGGGTCTGGAACCAAGATTAAGAAAAAAACAATGTTTGGTTGCAGGATATTTACTTACTTCTGATGTTAATATTTGGGGATGTTATTCAGCATTTATGTCGTTTGATGCTGGAGTGTACCATTTGCATGGCACCCTTTGATTGTGCAGGCGCGGTGGTCTAGTGGCTAGCGCGTCGGACTTGTGTTGTTTTCTTAGACAAGAAACTTTGCTCCATGTTGTCTCTCTCTATACCGGTGTATTAATGGGTACCGACGACATAATGCTGGGGGTAACCTTCCGATGGACTAGCATCCCATCCAGAGGAGGGGAGGGGTGGGGGGGGGGGGGGGGCGGTAGTAATACTCTTAGTCGCTTCATGTTAAGGAATCCTGCGAGATCCTGCGAGGCAACCTGATTGGTACCCTGTGCAGCAGGCACAGTGAATAGTGTACTGAACAGGGATGGGACAGTTAGCCCGCGTGCAAGCTTACTTGGGGGAGGGGGGTGGGGGAGAAGGAGCAGTGGTTGATAGCGTACCACTACCGCCAATTTCAGTGTAAGTTCGTTGTTGTCCTTGGTCAATTGTTTTCCCTGATAATTTTAAATTCCAATTCAATATGAAATCGAGGGTTACTAGTTTACAAGACTATTAAGTGTCATCCTCTATTCACTTATTTATCTATTTTAATAGTTAACAGTTAAATATTGGACGCGATTTAGGAGACACGAACCTCATATCACTTTTCTGGCTTGTCATGTTAGAGGGTTGGAAGAATAGGGGACAAGACGTTCGATTGACTGAAATATTTTTTAATGAGGTTCGTGCCTCCTAAATCGCGTCCTGGAGGTGATTAGTGGTGGATATTTACCGGGCCGCGAAGTTTTAGTATACTACTAAAACAGTGAGATAATATAGCACGAAAATGATGATTTTCAACATCTTGTACTTTAACACTTTTAATGTCTGTCCTGAGCCGGTTGTTTATATTAACGGTGATTTGCCTCTTTATTGAAGTATTTTTTTTGCTTACTGTACATTTATTTGTCTTGTGTTTTATTTGTGTGTACAACTAAATTACCCTAAAACGAGAGGCCCTTGAAGGTGAAATAGAATTGTCGAAACTGAATGATTCAATCTAACTCTTGCTGGTTTTGCCGCTTGCAGCTTTATAAAACTAACCCAGCAAAACTGAAAAAAGTCATAAGATGGTTACATAGTGAAATGTATCGAACATCTTACAATGTTCCATGTGCCAAATTTCGCCGAGAATTCGAAGTCGTTGCATGGAAGCAGAGCAAAAACGAAAAGCTAATTTAGATTTCAGACCGATTCAAGACAGCAAACATGAACGTTTTGACCCCGAACAACATTTTATATAATTTCTTTTAGTATATACTAAAACAGTGGATAGGGTTGTTAGCGCGCTCTGATTGGCTACTAAAACTCGGGATACCAAGTGCTATTCACCTCCAAGCAATTTGTGCGCGAAAATGAGGTAAAAACAAGGTTTTTATGTTATTGAAATGGCATAAATTATAACTGACGAGAGCAGTTTTAAGCCTTTTGGCTCCCAGAGTCCAATTATGGAGACATGTAGTGCAGTTCTTCTAACTTTTGAGTCTGTCGACGAAATCCTATGGTGTGACCATTCAAATGAAACCTCTTCAGCAGTACTTTTGCATGGTACCATTTGTTCTAACTTTTGAGTCTGTTGATGAAATCCTATGGTGTGACCATTCAAATGAAACCTCTTCGGCAGTACGTTTGCAAGGTACCATTTGTTTTTGAATATTTTACAAAATGAAATTTTGGACTTTTTCTTGAATTTTGATTTTTGTCACTCCTGGGAGTTAAGGGATAAACAGACGATGTCGAAAGTAGTTTGCGTTTGCCTTCGTTTTATTTTTCTTCAGTAGTGTTCTGTACGTCTAAACAGGTGTCCGTACTATAGAGGTGTCCGTACTATAGAGGTGTCCGTACTATAGGTGTCCGTACCATAGAGGTGCCCGTACCATAGAGGTGTCCGTACCATAGAGGTGTCCGTACTATAGAGGTGTCCGTACGATAGAGGTGTCCGTACCATAGAGGTGTCCGACCCGGAAAGTGATTTGTAAACATATGAACCACAACATTCTATAAAGCTGTTATTTCAGCATGTCTTTGTGATAAGTAAATGTAACCTTTTAGCAAAGTTGCATCCTTAGAAACGTCTTCGTTTACAAGATACTATGTGATTTGTGGTGCCCGAAAAGTTTCGGGACTTTCGAGAAATACAGGTTTGTCAGATATTTCAGAATGGTAAACTATTGGCTTGTGGACAGTGTAGATTATTTTTAAGTGGAAAGTTGAATAATATATTCTGCATATAAAAATCGTACTCGCCAAACCGGGCGAGTGATCCTTGATTTGTACTCGCCCGACAGTTTTGAAACTCACCTGGGCGAGCGGGCGAGCGCCAAAGTCCAAACCTGATAAGGGACTTTTTTTGTGCATACACATGGTCAATACAGAAGAGTTGTAATTTTGGTCCTATCTAATGATGCCTGTTGCAATATGTTTGAGGAATTTTGGTTGTGGATCGTCCATCAGTAGTCAGGTTTAATGAGGGAACATAACAAACTTGCTTCAGAAAAATGCTAAAAAGGAGCCTGAGTGCATATTAAGTTAGATTGGGAGTGGAAGCTCAGGCTGTGAACTACAAGGTGCTTTAGCCTAAAGGTTGGGTCAAACTTAAAATTTCAACGTTATTGATGTTTTGCTTTGTCTCTTACAGGTGTTATTAAACCACCTGGTGCATGTACCATATTTATCCCATGAAACAGCACATCAAGTCCCTTGGGATGAGACATACATTGTACCATGAAGGTAATAATTTAGTTATCTTCCTTCACTAAGAAACTACCATCTTTTTCATTTTTATTTTTTGTTCTAAAAAGGTAGACAGCATTTTACAGCCAAATATGATCCCTCTGCAAGGATTAATTAAGGGTCTTTTTTATGTGCATATATGTTGTGGTTCAAATGTAACTTTGTTTTGAAAATTTTGAAACCAATTTGATTTTTATTTTCCGTTGTTTCAGGTTCATTTCCATAATAACAGACAAAGGAAAACAAAAATTAAACTGGTTTGAAAATTTTCAAACCAAAGAAATATTTGAACCATGACACAAATGTTGTAGTTAATTTTTTATCTCAGGTAATTTTTATTTTTCCATTGTTTTTGGGTATGGTAATATATGCTAATGAATTTGAAACAAAGGAAAAACAAAAATCACCTGAAATAAAAAATTAACTGCAACACAAACACATGGTCAATACAGAAGAGTTGTAATTTTGGTCCAATCTAAGCTTAAGGATGCGGCCTATTGCAATATGTTTGAGGAATTTTAGTTGTGGATCGTCCCTTAGTCAGGTTAAATGAGGGAACGTAACACTTGCTTCAGAAAAATGCTGAAAAGAAGCCCAAGTGCATCAAAGTAAGGTTGGGAGTGGAAGCTCAGGCTGTGAACTTAATATGGTGCTCCAGCTTAAAGGTTGGGTCCAAGTTGAAAATGAACTTTTACAAGTTCACAAGAAGAATTATCAAACTACATTACTTAATTATCCCAGCTGGTCCAATGATGGGAGAGATATTGGACAAAATTTACTTTGAGGTGATGATTCTCTAGCTAATATTGCATTGTGCATCACTACCTCGCATAATATCTTGCATCACACATTCTGAACCAAAGGGGTTGCCTTTGAGGATACTTTCATTCAATAAATAAGTGGCTAAATGAGCACAGTGACCTATCTTTATTATATAACCTGTAAAGCGATATACAGTCGAACCTCCCGTAAGCGACCACCCAAAATGTCAAGCCTAGGTGGTCGCTTACGGGAGGCGGTCGCTTACGAGAGTTCAGACCATATTGGGTCAAAATTTAGCCTTATTAGCATATGGTAACTGCGGAGACTTATCCCATGTGCCAATTCCCATCTAAACCCATGTAATAACTTTTAGTAGTCACAAAAATACTCAGTTTAAGCTTTCCAAAATATTTATTCAGAGTTTCACGGTTCGCTCCTGTTAATTTACCTAATAAGGCGAATGGCCGAACAAGGTCGAACAAGTCTCACGATAGTTACAAATTGAATCTTTAATGTTGTCTAAACGTTAAGGGGAACTGAACATGAACTAATAAGGATTGGATTGCTAGCTTTAAATTTGACAGCCTTTTTATATTACTGGTGATTTACATGTTAACAAGCGTAAAAACTGTACATTAACCCTTTAACACCCAAATTTCCACCAAAAATACCCTTTTTCGATTCAGGCTACAAATGCCATTTTATGGCCATTATCTAACCAAATTGAGGCCGAACAGTCAAAAACATCGTTTACAGCTCGGAAACTAAACCCTCCTACCATTTGTAGAAGAATTTGAGAATTTGAGTTCGGCATAGGTTTTGAACGAGAAAAACAGGACTTGTCTTGAGGAATGCGATTATGTTACAACACCTCATTATCCAATTTCCGCTCTATTATCTGTCAAGTAGCTTCAAGTGGTCGCTTACGGGAGGTTAAAAACAAAAGAAAATTTCAAACTTTTAGCTCTAAAAGTGGTCGCGGTCGCGGTCGCTTACGAGAGGTGGTCGCTTACAAGAGGTTCCAAATATAGTGATTTGACTTGGAAACTTTTGGTATTTTGGAAAACTGGTCGCTGAGGAGAGGTGGTCGCTTACGAGAGGTGGTCGCAACCGGAGGTTCGACTGTAGAGGAAAAATCACTTTTTTTATATGTATATTGTATGTAATTTTTATTATTATTATTATTATTATTATTATTTTTTTTTTTTGCTTTAGCTAAGGATTATTATTTTCTTTATTACGATGTATTTTTGTTGTTGTTGTTGTCTTTCAGATATAAAACATTGTAAACGTGTGTACTTGGATACTAATAAAATATATATAAAAATATTAAAAAAAAATCTTTATTATAATTCCATGTATTTGAAAAAAAAATATACTCCATTATACATGTATATTTAAATTTGAATAATTTTTCTTTATTTGATTTTGAAATATTCTCATCCAATCATTATTACAGCCTTTGTATTTAGCATTACAATGGGAGCATGTGGATGTTGACATTGCCCTATTATGTTACTTTTTTCTCTTTTTTGGCAGCTTTAAGGAGTTTCACTGTAACATTGTTCTGCTATCATAAGAAACTGTAATGAAATGTGTTAGCTAGTTATGTGCGAGCTAGAGGAAGATGGTTATTTTAAATAGTTAACTGTTAATGTAGTCGTGGTAAGATGTTAAGTGGTATGCATAATGATGGGATATAAAAATGGTGGCACAACACTCGAACTAGTTAAAATAAAGACTGTTGGTTGTGGTCTTTCTCCTCCGGTTACATTTGGTGTCAGAAGTGGGACTCGGCTCATCGCATTGAAACCTCCGCACGATCTTCGATCATCCACAACCAAGTATTCAATTGCAGGACTTATCGACGACTGCAACTGGAAGGTTAGATTGTTTCATATTGAGTTGATGTTGAAGATGGTAAAAAGTAAAGTCGCACACAAGTCATGGATGGCCCACTAGGCCGGAGCTTAAGGTGGCTGAACACAGTTTTACTGTACCTATGCATCATTCATTGTCATTTTAAAACCACTAAAGTCTGGGTGCCCAAAATTGGCGAGGCATAAGAGTAAGCAACAAGCTTTATATTTTGATATTTTTGTTGAGCTTTTAGGGTGTTGCCATGGCAACAAGGTGGATTGTAAATCAGCCTGCAATATTTGGTTTCGTTTATTTTCAGAAAATCTAGTCACTAGATTTTGTACATCATTTGTCTCTAGTAAACTCGTAAAAATATTCGCATGTTAACACTAGTCTCATGTAATTTTGACAGAGGGATTTTCCGTAATTTGTTGTTTAATATGTTTGCGTTTTGTAAATATCTCCTCTGTTAGATTTCAAATTTTTGGTGGCAGGTGAGTTCGGCATTTTCGGAACTATTATTGTGCCAAATTTCGTGAAATTCTAATGAGTGGTTCCGTAGAAATTAGCACGTTTCCGAGGAAAGTCGCTAAAACATCCAGTCACAATTTTTTGGTCAACTGCGCATGCGTTGCATTTGACTGGGTTCTCGATCCAAAGACAGAAATGACAAAAAAGGCAGTGTAGTTTCTTCAATGGTTCTATATATTATCTATTGATTCAACAAATATTTTTACAAACAACAAAGTTTTTCATTTTAAGACGAAAAACAACACTTTCGCGATCCACGCTGAGCAAAATAAAATGATCGCTGAACAGGGGCCACGTTTGTTTTTCTCAAAACTTTGCGCGCGCTGACTCGCGTAAGCAGCTGAAATTGAAGAGTGCGCGCAAACTGTGTTCAGCCACCTTAACCCGGTTTCTGAGTATTAAGCAACTAGGAATATTGCTACTCCCCCCTGGATGGGATGCTAGTCCATCACAGGGTGACCTGGTTTATATACTATGAAGTGACTGGGAGTATTACTACTTCCCCCTGGATGGGATGCTAGTCCATCACAGGGTGACCTGGTTTATATACTATGAAGTGACTAGGAATATTGATACTCCCCCCTGGATGGGATGCTAGTCCATCACAGGGTGACCTGGTTTATATACTATGAAGTAACTAGGAATATTGCTACTCCCCCCTGGATGGGATGCTAGTCCATCACAGGGTGACCTGGTTTATATACTATGAAGTAACTAGGAATATTGCTACTCCCCCCTGGATGGGATGCTAGTCCATCGCTGTTGTCGAGTTGATGTCGAAGACTGAGATTATTCCGAGGGATGAAGGTTAGGGTAAAAAACTGTGCAGTTGATTTGCGCACGTTAAAGTTGAGTTATCACACTTCAGTTGTTATTGTAGTTGCTGAAAGTAGTTCAGTCTGCTTTGTTTACCTTTGAATCCTTGTTGTAGTCGGTTGCCATTGTAGTTTAGTTGTTGCTTGCGTGATCAGGCGACCGTTACATTTGAACTTGTAGTTGTGATTGTTGTGATAGTTGTTAGTGACATTGGATAAGATTTAGGATGGCAATTGCAGAAGGCAGCTACTTTATGTTATTTCGTTGATGCCAGAGTTTTCCTGACAAATTGAAACAATATTTTCACCGTATATTATTTATGTGCCATAAAAGTACATTCCTTGAAGGTTTCATCCTGTTTGCTTCACTAGATTTCAGTTGATGTGATCAGAAGCAATGTATTAAATATGCTCATTCTACTCACAGAAGTAACACTTTTGTTAGGGAAGCGTTTATTTAAAAACTAGTCGATGAATTTTTTTTAAAATCTTTTGATCTAAAGTTGTACATGTAATGCTATCTCTGCAAATTTCAAGTGCATTGAACCATTTTAAGGGCGCGAAATAAAATTAAAAGTATTGGGGACTTTTGCATTCCAAAGTTTTATTGCCGTATTATTTGTTGACAGCTGGTTTATTTCAGGACTTTCTCTTTTGTCTACATTCTACATATTTGTGCGCTTTTGAAACAACACGTTTGCCATGCCTGCATGCTCCAAAGCGATCGTGAAAATTCTTTTCATAGTACAATGACTACAATGGCAATTAACATAAGGCTGCGCTCATGCACATGTAACACGTTTAAAATTTATAATAATAATAATAATAATAATAATAATAGTAATAATAATTACAATCTTTCAACAGAAAAGCCCATTCACCCGAAAGTGGTTTTCAATAGGGTCCTGTATGTATGAAAAGTTGTAAATAAAATAAATAAGTTAAACTATCTGAGTAGTGAGTGGGGGATGGCTCAAATACCATTTTTTGAGCCGATTTCCAATTTGTCCTCACTTCGTTCGGAAAAATTGGAAATCGGCTCAAAAAATGGCATTTGAGACCCTCCCCCACTCACTACTCGGGATCCTCGGCCTCAAACATGGGCATCACCAATTGAAGAAATCCAAAACCCTCCATATATGGCACAACCCCCTCAACGGCCAAGCTGGGCATCACCAATTGAAGAAATTAAAAACCCTTATATATACGCAATGCCACAACGGCGAAGACAGCGTAATGACGATCAACGCGAGCTGATTGCCTGGCTGGACGAACAGGCACGAAATATCGAGCGGATCGAGCCTGCCGATGAGGTCGAGCCTCAAAACAACCCGCCAGAGCTAGATTTTGAGCAATTTGTTCAAATCTATGATCGGGTTGACCGACAGATTGAACATGGCAGACGAACAATCACGTTACAGTTTGTGACCGGGCTCGAAAACTCTCTTGTCGCCAGAATTTTGAACAAAATCAAGCAAAATGTTCACACACGGCACGCAATCAAGTTAATCTCCACAGTCAAGCTGCGAAACACTGAAACCGAGGAGTTGAGAAGTTTTTATCAAAACAATCAAACCGGGCCTTGGCTAGCCACTCTCTCCGAGACACGACAGTGGTTGCAATCTCAGGAAGAGCTTCGTCTTCAAAACGCAAGACTCAAAAGGCCTGACACCAAATGGGTTTATGAACGCACCGTCCTGCTCGAGGTCAAAGTCATTCTTGACCGACAACCCTTGCAAATAGGGCTCGGGCGGCTTCCTGATTGGATTCGCAACAAAAGAGAAGTGATTGCCCTTGACACTTTTAACGACAATCTTTGTCTCTTTCGTTGCTTGGCTGTCCATCGAGGAGCTCGTATAGATCGTTCAACTCGCAGATCCAGAGAACTCGCGGAAAGCTTCTTCGCCTTTTATCCGGGGCTTCGAGGTCAGCTAAATTTGCGGCACCTCTCTAAAATCGAAAAGCATTTCAAGCAAGGAATTGCCGCATATCTTGTTCACCCCAATGGTGACTTCACTTTATCTCACAGCCCTGCGAATTACAACAAGGTGGGCGCTCCAACCATGACTGTTGGTATTTATGAGGACCACTCCTTCTTGATCACCAACATCAATAAAGTCACAAACAATTACACTTGTGGCGAGTGCGGCGGGAGGTTCACACAAGCTTGTCATTTACTCGCCACTCCAAGACGTGTACTCGTGGCCAAACCAAAATCGACTGCCCCGGGAAACGTATCCTCCCTCCGGAGTCAGCTTTTGAGAAAGCCTTTTACCCAGAAGGAGGTTTCGGCGTCAAGGGCGTGTGCTGGTTGGAGTGGGAGGCGAAGCAGGCCGGCATTCACATCCACCACCACAGATGCGGCCATGGTGGTGAGAGTTATATTTGTGGGGCCCCAGTCGATGGCTATCACCCTGAAAGCAAGACAGTTTTTCAGTTCCACGGCTGTCACTGGCACGGTTGCGAGGAATGTTACCCCGAGGGAACGAGGGACGAAGCGGTTCATGTTGACCGAAGGGGCAACACAATCACAAGGACGATTGCTTACCAAAAGACTCTACAACGAACTCAGTTGCTTCGAGACGCTGGGTACACCGTGGTGGAAAGGTGGGAGCATGAACGGCCTGCCCCTTGGTGGAATGATCGTTGCCCAGAGAAAAGAAACAAAACATATCCCCACGCGATTGTCTATGACTTCGAAGCATACCAGGACAAGACCAAGGCAGCTCGTCCGACACACGATCTCTCTTATGAAAGCGAGCATGTGCCCATCTCAGTCTCCATTGCCGACACGTTGAATCCTGAGCCTGAGTACATTTGCTCCAAAGATCCTGATGAGCTTATCGGTCTGTTTTATGCTTCCCTGGAGCGGCGAAGCGCAGCCATCCGAGAAGACGTGGCTGTAAAATACATGCCCCCAGACCTTGAGAATCTTCCTGAGAAGCAACTCAAGCTCATCGACAAATGGTGCAACCAAGTGCCTGTGGTCGGCTTCAACTCAGGTCATTACGATCTCAAACTTATCCGCAAGTACTTTGTCACTCATCTCGCTGGAGAGAACGGGGTCTTCGCCGCGGAGAAAGAGGGGCGCATCATGTTCATCAACACCCCCAGCTACAAGTTCTTGGACATCATGAATTATTTGGCCCCAGGCATCACGTACGACAAGTGGGTCAAGACGTATGAAGCGACACAGACCAAATCCTGGCTTCCATACAAGTGGTTTGACAGCACTGACAAGCTGGATTTCCCAGGGCTTCCTCCATACGAGTGCTGGTACTCACAACTCAAAAAGGCCTTCGTTCTTTCTCCCAAGGAGCACGAAGAATGCAATCGCATCTTCCACGAGAAAGGCATGAAGACATTCGGAGACTGGCTGAAGTATTACAACAATCTAGACGTGTCTCCCTTCCTCGAAGCTCTCCAAACGATGAAGGGATTTTACACGGGCCTCGGGGTGGACATCTTCAAAGACGCGGTCTCCTTGCCAGGAGTATCAATGCAATACGTCTTGCGAGGTTCATTGAGAGGCCGCAATGCTCCAGCCCTATACGCCCCCGGGCCAGAAGCTTACGCCATGCTGAAGGGGGCTGTGGTTGGCGGGCCAAGCCTGGTCTTCACCCGCAAACACGTGCGAGGCGAAACCCGCATTCGTTCTCACAAACATGGCGACTTAGCTCGCATCACGAAACGGATTGTGGGGTTCGATGCTAACTCCCTTTACCCAAGCACGATGCTGCAGGAGATGCCCTGTGGTAAAGAGAAGGTTGTGCATTACAATGACCCGGTGCAGGCAGCGAGAGTTCTTGAAATTAAGCTGCATACAGGCGGCTGGTTCGGGTTTGCTGAAGTGGACATCGAAGTCCCCCGAGAGTTGTGGGAGCAGTTCGAAGAGTTTCCCCCTCTCTTCATCAACCAAGCAGTGCCTGACGAATTTGTTCCACAGCATATGCACGATTACCTCCAAGAAAGTGGCCGAACCCGCTTTCCCGACCAGAAAAAGCTTCTTGGTGTGTTGTCAGCGAAAAAGATGCTGATCTACGCCCCCCTCTTGAAGTGGTATCTCAACATCGGGCTCAAGATCACGGCAGTCTACCGCACGCTCGATTACATGCCCAAAAAGCTCTTCGACTGGTTCGTTCGCGAGGTAGCCAACAACCGAAGGAAAGGCGACGCTGACAGGGAGAAGGCACTGCTTGCTGAAGTGTTCAAGCTTCTTGGCAACAGCGCTTATGGCAAATTCATCGAAGCCGTGGAGCGCCAGACAAGAACGTTGTACACAACTGACGAGGACGAGGTTGATAAGCATCTCCGCTCACCCTTGTTCGATGACCTCGAAGAGATTGGAGCTGCTTACAAGATCGAGCTGCGAAAGCAAAAGGTCACAATCGACCGTCCCTTTCAAGTGGGCATTGTTGTGTACCAACTTGCCAAGTTACGCATGCTGGAGTTCTATTACGACTTCCTAGATTACTTTATCGACAGGCGCAACTTCGAGCTCATCCAGATGGACACGGACAGCATGTACTTCGCTCTTGCGCACGACACTCTGGAAGAGGCCGTTCGTCCTGAACTTCGCGTCCAGTTCGAGGCGGAGAAGAAGAATTGGT
The DNA here is from genome assembly GCA_024195265.1 of Dendrophyllia cribrosa. Classification (NCBI taxonomy): domain Eukaryota; kingdom Metazoa; phylum Cnidaria; class Anthozoa; order Scleractinia; family Dendrophylliidae; genus Dendrophyllia; species Dendrophyllia cribrosa. The sequence goes on along the minus strand of JAJLRJ010000005.1, from coordinate 48,356,268 downwards.
TGGCGTGGGACAAGTGGAGCGGCAGAGAGCCTGGCTTGTTCAAGCTTGAGAAGGAAGGCACACGGGCCATCGCCCTATGCAGCAAGTGTTATTACGTCGAAAACGAGGCTAGCGGCGAGGCCAAGATGTCCTCCAAGGGCGTCAACAAGAAGCAGAACGAGCTTCGCTGGGAAAGGTACGAAAGAGCCCTGCAAGGGGGCAGGGACATGGCCACCAACAGGGGCTTCCGAATGCACAACGGTGCCATGTTCACTTACGAGCAGCACAAGCTGGGGCTTTCTGCTTATTACGACAAGCGTTGGGTTCTGCCAGACGGCATCCACACAGAACCGATTGAGTTTCACAACCCAGCTGGGGGCAACTGAGTGGCCGGTGGCACCACCATCAACTCCTCACGAACAAATCCTCTCTTAGGGCCGTCGTAGAGATAATAAACGACAGGCGCATCTGGCTTGGTGACAACCCTTTCAATGTTGTGGACCTTCAGAGACCAGATCGGATCAGTCGCACGCCTCCCGCCCCCTTCCAGTTCACCGGGGTAATAAAGATATCTCACACTCACCCGGGGCGGGAGCTTCTTCTCATTCACCCCCACAGGCCTAGCATATGGAGTCGCAGGCTTGGCAGAAACGGCTTTCTCTTTGATTGCTTGAGCGGGCTTCTTGCCAGTGAGTCTTGTTACTTCATTGTTCAAGGCCGAGACAACATCTGGCAGTCTTTTGACCCATGCAGTCGAACGGCCAGAGGGCATATTCATTTCAACGGCATACTGATAACCAAACAACCTTTCAGCCAGGGTGCGATTGAATCTCTCCACAATTGCTTGGTCTCTGTGGATATCAACTCGCCCGCGACGAATGGTCGTTTTGTTGTTTTCCATTGTCTTAGTCACAGCCCCCATAAACTCTTTCCCAGGGTCAACTTGCAAGAGTTGCGGCCATTTCAAAGGCCCACGTCTGTAAATCTTCTGAAATGCCCTTGAGACTTCTTCAGACTCTTTCGAAGTCAGGGGCTCTGCTGCTTTGTATCGGCTAGCCACATCCACAAGGGTTAATGCGTATTTGTAAACCTTTCTCCCGTGTGGAAGTTTGTCGTGGGGTAGGAAGAGAAGATCTGCTTGATGCACTGCATTGGGTGATGAGACATCAAACTTGGGACGTGGGATATGGCGTGGTGCTGGGAGGTAAACTTGCCAAAGGGCTTGTTTGACCAGCCATTTCTTTGCGACATCATCAGAGACCTTGGCTGCTGCAGCTAGCTTTTTCACAGCGGCAAGCCCTTTCCAATACCCTTTCGTGCTGTAATAGATCTTTGAGAGTTTCGCCTCCATAGGGGTATATATTGAGTTTATGAATCGGTGAAATATGCCTTATGCGACTCACGACCATGCTGTGCAAAGAAAAGGCGCAGCTCTTCAGCAACTCTGTCAGCAGCTTCTTCGTACTCATCAATTTGTTTTAGAAGGTTTAGATAAATGTTTCTAGCTAGATCATTCATTTTCTGCTTTGCTCGGTCCATTTCCTTAGATTCTTGAGCCGAGAAGATTGTTAGTACTGCGTTGTCTGGATCATCACTTTTTTCAGCAAGTTCCCGACATATTTTCGATAGTTCCTCGTTGAATTTATCTGAGGGGAATGCTGGTAAACGGCTCAACGCATTCATAAAGGCACAACGATCTTCTTCAGAAAAGGGTGAAGCCATGGTATATATATGTGTTTAAATTTTTTTAAAAATTAAAGAAAGCGATAAGCCACATACCCACCCGCAAGCAGGGTGCCTCCAATGAACGCAAGTTCGCCATTCTTCTGTTGTGTACTGGGTTTGTAGAAGTCTGAGAAGACAGGCTCTTTGTTGTCTTTGATTTGTTTATCTGGTTGCGTTTGATGCATCTGGTTATACAAGACTAGGGCTTGGTCAGTGGTTTGGAAGTTTTTGCTAGCTTGGTGTTCCTTCCGATCGTTGGCTGCAATCCAGTCGAGGAGCTTGGTGCGGTCCTTCTGGTATTTAGCGTAAGCCGCTTGGTATTGTTCAAGGGCGTGGTCATGTCGGAGTTTCTCATCCATTGCTGCCTTTCCGTTATCACCAGACAGATATTTTGCGAGATAATTGCCGCCCGTGAAAGCTGCCGCATTGAGAACAGCGCCAAGAGCCATTATTGCAATCGAAGCCATTGTGTATACATATGGTTTTACAAGTTGTCTGGGAGGATTTTCTGGTCCTCGAGATATTTCTTCAGTGCTATGGTGCCAGCCATGACGGCTGTGAACTTGACGTAATTCATCAAGCTTGCACTGGGGTCAGCGGTTAAGCTCTCTTTAATTGTCTTTTTCCCAATCCAACCAATACCAGCGACAAGGCCAGTGATTGTTGCGGCGTCGAGGATAGACTTCACAAGCTTGTTGTCAGACATGGGTTGTGTCCAGTATACATATGATTTTTTTATTTTTCTGACTCAGACTCGACCTCGGCCTCGGCCTCGGCCTCTGCCTCGACCTCGGATTAGGACTCGTGGCTCCTCGACATCAGACTCGGGCTCGGACTCAGACTCAGACTCAGGCTCAGGCTCTGGCTCGGGCCTGTTGTGCCTGTTCATTATCAATCTGTCAATAGTTTCAATGGCGGTCATGCTAAATCCAATTCATAAAAGAAGCACGCCTCCGACTGCAGCAACATTCATCACACCCCGGAAAGGATTCATGGTACCAGTATATATATGTTTTTTTTATTCCATATTTTTCATTCCTTTTCTTACAGGAATTCGAGATGGGGGTGTTGCTGGTGGTGTTGCAGCGAGGGTTGTCGCGATTGTGTTTGCTGGTGGTGTGTTTGATTTTCTCCCAAGCCTTTGCATTATAGCTTCGCGCTGGTAATAAACACCAGCAGCAGAGACAATCAACCCACCAACCTCCAGAATATAAATGATTGAGTTGCTGTTGCTGTCACTTGTTGTGTCACTTGTTGCGCCACTTGTTGCAGAATTGTTTTCACTTGTTGAGGGTGCAGGCTTTTGTGCTTGCGCCTTTTTCTTTGCTTCCCGGGCCATGCGGTTGCGTTCTGCTAGCCTTTTGCCAGAAGCAACACGGCCGGGGTTCTTTTCTGTTGCAGGCTTTGTTTTCGGAGCCTCAGAGGTAACACGGTCAGGTGTTGGAGTTGGAGTTTGAGTTTCTTCAGGGATCGTCTCGAGTGGTGTGGCCATCCTGTATATATGTGAGTTTTATTTTTTACAAGATGTGCCAGATTGCTGACAGGTTGCTGACAGGTTTCTTCAAGGTTGCTGCGAGGTCGCCACAGGTCCCAACCCAACTTCATCAAGTCCCTCAAGTGGATAGCCTTCACTGTCTCTTGTTTGATGTGTGGGTGGGGGCTGGGGTTCCAATTCTATCAAGTCAGTCTTGTGATCAGGCTCTCGTTCAAACTTGATGTGTTTTGTTGTGATGAGAGCAGCATTGGCAAGCGCCAGCAATCGCCCGCATCGCATGGCAATGTACCCAGCAAGATTTGACAGCTCCTGGTTGATGATGTAGTCGTTCTTGAGTTCTTTCTGAAACTCCGCCACATCCTCAACCGGGACCACCATGCCAACGCCTTTGGACACGAGCGTGATGACAGAATCAACTAGGGTTTCGGTTGTCTTGTTGCCAACGTAGGCCTCGTACCGTTTGCAGTACTTGTCAACGTCCTTGTCTGACAACCGCTTGACATGATCGTGTGTGAGCTGCGCGCCGATAGCTTCTTTAGCCTTGCCAGTTGAAACAAGGATTGCCAGCTTCTCACGTTTGGCAGGAATGTCATTGTCACCAACTAACCCTGTTGGAGGTGTGGCACCAGGGGTGGCCTCCAGCATCTGCATTACTTCGTCAAAAACGACCTGGTCTTCAGCTGCTTGTGCCATCATCAGGGTATACATATGTGTTTTTTTATTTTTCAATAATTCTCTTGATGTCTGGCAAAAGGGTTTCAAGCTCTCGTATAAGCCCCGCCATGGTGTCTGGTATAGAATTCAGCCGCAATGGATATCTGTTTAGAAGCATGAGGCGCAGATCTTCCTCACCAGCGGCTTTGATAATTTTGTTTTGCGTATCAAGGGTGTGTTTGTGCAATTCATCCAAAAGCTGTGAAAGCACAGTGAGCTTGTGTAGGCTGGTTGGCGCATTCATGGTATATATGTGTGTTTAAATCTTGTACTCAATTCCATACGGGTGTCTCAAAGAGAAAACCAGGTGGGAGAACTTGCGGGATTTGAGCCTTGTGATAAACTCTTTGTACTCCTCGTGGGAGAGCTCGCCGGCATAATCTTCGAATATGGCTTTGGTCGTCTTGCTGGAGGGTGTGTAAAAGAGCACGATCGCTGCAATGTTATCACGATATGGCTTGGCAATGCTAGTGATCTGCTGGGTCAAGACCCACACGGATATGCCGTCATGCCTTGCGCTGAACCCCAGATTAACCAGCTGGCCCGTGCGGCCTTTGACATCTTTGGAGGCGGCGCAGTCATCAAGAATGAATAAAGTGTTGGTGCATGTGAAAAAGAAGCTCGCCAGCCTCAACCAGTCTTCGATCTCGTGCTGTTGGCAGACAATCACGAAGATGTGCGGATCGCGGTCCACGAAGCCATCGTATGTCTTGTTCTTAACAAATGTGGGACAGAATAAAACGATGTAATCAAAACAACCCCTAAAAGGGCCTCGCAGTTGGGAGAGAAGATACTGTGTCTTGCCAGAGTTAGTGGGGCCCACGATTAGTGCATTGAATGGCAGCTTTCTTGGGTCCATAACCAACACCTATATTAGTTGGTTTGCAAACTGGCGGGGAGGGGGCCATTGCCAGAAGTCTTTGTATTTCATTGTGTGATAATGGTCTGGTAGATGGCAGAGGAGCCGGTTTAGCATAGAAGTTGATCTTGTTTCTTGTGGCCATGGTATATAATGCGTGTTGCGTTTTCTTAGTACTGAACCGATTCCAGCTGCCTGTCCATGATGTTCATCTGTGCGTCTGAGAGTGTGAAGATGTGGCAGAGTGCGTTTCCAGAGCCTGTGCCCTTTCGTTCGATCTCGAGTTGCACGCCATCTTGTGTGTTGACTAGTCGTTGACCGTTGCCATGCAGGGATGTGTCCCCCATGGACCGCAGGTCAATCCAGAGACCAAACTTGTTGTCTGTGAGATATTTGGTCAAGTTTATGTTGGGCCTGCCGCGCGTGTGTGGGATAAAATGCCGGGTTATCTCTCTCCACATGTCAGTACCACTGATGCCCTCGTTGTAAAGCCTGTTGGGAACACCGTTAACTGTGACATTCACTTTGGTGATGTCTGGATTGAAATAGTTCTCGGAGTCCCTGGCACCAGCAGTGTAGGGGTTGATGAACAGCAAGAGGATGCCCTTGAGAGACCGGCGCTGTGGGTTAACCCTAAGATTCAGCCGAGTGTCACCACTTTTTGAGAAGGGATGCACCCGATCTCGCATTACCAGGTCATAAGCGAACTCCTTGCCACTGTTGTAAGTGTTTGTTGCTGCGTTGGCCAGCTCCTTACTTCTGATCGTCTCATACTCCAGCTGGATGTTTTCCAACTTGTACAGAAGCTTGCTTGTGTCTGAGCCTCGGGCAACTTGGTTTGCCGGAGCGAGGGTTAGCTCGAAGACCAGATCGTTATACAGTGCTTGAGGGTATATAACACCGTGGTCAGTTAAGATTTGGTGATCCAGCTTGATGCGATACTTATTCTTGTATATTGTCTCAAGCTTGTTCTCTGCATCCACGCCTGAGCTCTTCTTGTCGCCAGCACCAGAGCGGATCTTGCACAAATCCACACTCTGGATGCCCTCCATAAGCATATTTTCCCGCTCATCGATCGATTTGAATAAGTCTTCGAAGATCTTGTAGATGTCATACCCAACAGTGTCCTGGACAGTGGTGGCGGCAAACTTTACAACGAACCTGTCCACCAGGGCCCGAGAAACATTTTGTACGAGAAAGTTGTTTGCATGACCGCCGGCTAGGCTGATGTTAAACACCAGGGACAGCGAGCCGGACACAATAACATCGTCAGTGCCCAGCTTGGGTACCGAGACATAAAGTGTCTCGCCGGGGCTGGCCTCAGAAGGGTTGTGTGTGATGCGCTTGACGGTTCGCTCTGCATTCATGGCGCCCAGTGTCTTTTCACTGTGAGATGGAAGTAGATTCGGTTGCACAGCCATGGTATATATTTGTGTTTTTTAAAATTCATATTTATATACCCACGATGGCAGAAGGCGGCGAAGGCGAATATGATCAAACTGATACAACTGAGAAAACCCCCGTCCCAGGCACAGAGGATGGTGATGATGACGATGACGAGTTTGAAGTCAGGTGGAATCAAATGACAGAAGAAGAACGGCAAAAAGCCCAACAATGGGCACAAGACCAAGACACCGGCCCCAACACCACGCAACCCTTTGATCCAGGCAGTACATCCACCCCATCCCACACTAGCGATCAGCATGAAATGCGTACAATGCCTCGCAAAGAAAGTCAACGTCAACCTTATCAAGCAGGTGCTGGCCCATCCACCCCATACCATGGCAGCGAGCAGCATGAAATGCATACAATGCCTCGCGAAGAAAGCGGGCTGCCAGGTGACCCTGAAACCGCCCCTCTGCTTGGAGAAATCCTAGCCGGAAATCAAAAAGCAGAGAGAATCGATAAAGCCATGGACTGGATCAAAAATAAGTTTCCAAAAGTAAACATCCCGAAATTAGGTCCAATTGGTTTTGGTAAAAAACCAGCAAATGATGGCAAAATTGTTTCCTTTGGGCCAAAGGGCGGCGAATCTCTTATTTTCAAGCAAGATGGGAGCTTTCTTAAATCGTTCACAGACAAGTTCAAAACATCCCTTGGCCCAAGCGCTGAAGAGCTTGTCTCTGAAGAGAATGCATTAATAAGGGAAGAAAGACAAAGATTGAAGGAGGCAGAAAAACAACTGAAGGAGAATGAAAGGGCTGCTGTGGAACAACAACGAGCAGCAAATGAGGTGCAAAACCTCAGAAACAGAATTGAGCAAACTCAAGCGAGGATTGACAATCTGGAACAGGAAGGCGGTTCAAGCGTTGAAAATCAAGCCGAGAAAGACCGCCTAAAAATGGTGAAAAAGAATCTTCAACGAGATTATGAAAACCAGAAAAAAGAATTAGGAGCACTTCAAAAAATACAAAAACAACGAGACCAAGAACAGGCAAAGGTTGACAAACTCAGAACACGCCTTTCTGAGAAAACAAGAGAAAGAAATGAAGTTGAAGCAAGGCTAAACTCAACTAAACCTCTTGATGAGTTAAACGAAAGAGAAGCCGAGCTTGAACGACAGAACGCTGAAGACAAGCGCGTCATAGAGAATGAGAACACGTCTCCCTCTGAAAGAGAAGCCGCGGAAGCCCGAGTTGCTGAGCGAGAAGAAGAGCTGGCAAGGCTCCGACCACAGGTTGAGGTGCGTGAACAAGCCCTGTCTTTGAGAGAGAGGGTCAGAGAAATCTTCAAGAAATACGGATGGACCCTGCAAGTGATTGTTCTGGCAGCTGGCATCACCATCAGCGCTGTTGTACTCGCCACCTTGAACGGCCTGGCAAAGGCTACCAAGGCTATTGGCAATGGGCTTAAAGAGCTTGGCAAAAAAGCAGCCAGCGCCTTGCCTGGCCTCATTGGCTCAATTGTTAGCTTCCTCTTCAAAACGGCTGGGTCGGTAATCTCCTTTCTGGGTGAACACGCATGGCTGCTCATCCTTGCCGTGGTGGCCTTCCTTGTTGAAAGGATCACCAAGCGTTCGAAGTCTTGAACACTTATCTCAACCAAACGAAAAGTCCTGCCAAAGAAAGCGCACCCACACCAACGACTACCTTGGAGACGTGATGTGAGTCTGGTTGTGGTGTGGGTGTTGGTGTGGGTGCGGGTGTTGGTGTGGGGCGCAATGCCCCGTGCCTGTGTGGCCTGGAGATGTATTGGGTTTGATGGGTGGCTGTTTGGTGGATTGATCTTTGTTGGTCCACCGTCCATGTGGCGAAGGGAGGCTTTTTTTGTGCCCAGATTAACACCAGTGTTCACGCCCAGCTTCATCCCTTGCGTTGCCTCCTGTAGATTATTGTTATACCCAATCACGCTCTCTGTGTTGATAATCATGCGCGAGGGCATGAGCCAGCTTCCGGGTGCTGTCGCAAAGTCTAGGCGCACTTTCGTTGCTTGGATGGCAAGCTGGTAACGCTGTACGCTTGTTGCGATGTCGTTCAGTATAATGGCCTCCTCTAGATGGGTGAGGAATACTCTCTGCGTTTCGAACGCCCGGCCTCCTTTTCCAATGATGCTGCTGCGGGTTTTGGCCTGTGAACCAAGAATGCAGTACACAAAGGCCTCGATTGATTGGTTCATGCGTGCGAGCCCTGGCTGTGTTAGCCCCTGTGTGTAATTTGGCACAAAGTGCTCGAACTGGGTGTCCGCCCCTTGGTCGTTGCGGACGAAAGTTATTCCATTGGCTTTAAAGTTGGGGTCTTTTCTGTCAGTGACGCGCTCATCATCGAACAGAGCTAGATCAGAGTCTGGATAAGTGTAATCGGTAGATGTGGGGCCATCTCCATAAGCCCAAATGTAGACATTCCCAAGCCCGTGGTTTTTGCCGTATGTGTAACGGAAGTCCGAACTGGGGTCGATGCCGAACTCGATGCAAAGCTTCTTGTACGCGTCGATGTTGTATTTGTTGTCTTTCTGGTTGAATGGGGGATCGTCTGGCAAAGCACTCACGCTTTGTTCCCCACCCATCTGGTAGAGTATTCGCCTTGTTGTGAAATAAACGTGAAACCGGTAAAACGACCGGAGCTGTGGGGTTAGGGATAGACTGGAGTTCTTATCGAAGAGAATGTCACGCGAGATTCCACAGCCGGTTGTTGCACACCACAGGGCGAAGGAGAGTTGTTGTGGCCAAAAGCTCATATGAGGACCACCCATCCACTTTCGCCCGTATTTTGCGGTTGAGAAGGATATCTGTGTGTCCCTGAATATGTTTCTGTATTTCGTTGTGAAATAATCAGTTGGCGTGACGTAAATCTTTTGCGCCAATCATCATGTCTTTGTCTATTGTGGCGGAGAAAGCAATGGCCGGGATTGACTTTTCTGGCTGCCCCAACGATAGCTGATAAGGGAAACCTCCATCATAATGAAGGCCAAGAGCATTCCTTTCAGCGCCAGTCCAATCTTTGTGGGGCATTTCTGTGATAAGCCCCCATGAGCCGGGGGCCTTTTTGTAAAGCACTTCCCCTGTGGCGGTTTTGTGGTCGTCACCAAACTCTACTTGCACTTCAAAGTGTGACATATCAGCGTGCGGGAAACGCTTTTTGAAATCTGAAATTGCCTTGGCCTTGGCCGCGGCAGAGAGCTTGGCAGCCTCCGGCGAACTCAACCAAGCCATTTCATGATTTGGGTGTGGCTTTGGCGCGACATGGGTATAGGCATTTGGAGGCGAATAAAAAGGAGGCGGGGGGCCGTAATTGTGGCCGCCGATGTTTATGCCAATATTTGAATTAGGATTAAATCCACCAGGCCGTCTGCCAAACATGATTGTATATATTTATATTTTAAAATGTCCTTATATACACCATCATGGTTGTGTTAACAATCGTCACGCATTCGAATCCTCACACGATCTACTTCGAGCACCCACTGCCGAAACCGAGTTATATCCGTCTTGTTTCTTGCTCAATTTTCAACTCTTGGCGTAATTTGAAAGAAGAAGCAAAGGTTTCCCCAGCAAACCCTCCCCCTAATGGTTCATCACGTGAGGCGACCTTACTTCCAGGGCATTACACTATTGAGAGTTTAACAAAAGACTTTGAAAGCCTAAAAGACTTTGACAGAAGTTTAAATCTAACAATTGAAACAAACAGACCATATGGGGCCATGGTAATTACAAGTAACAGCGGCAGTGTGAAGTTAAGTAATAATCTGGCAGAATTGCTTGGCATACGCCCTGTATTGATGCTAATAACCTTCGTCAAGCGTTTAAGGGCACCAAGCACTTACTTTGTCCACTGCGACCTGGTTGACAAAGAACAGAACTTGCTCAATGGCAAACCTTCGAGTGTGTTGGCGCGGTTTGATATTCGTGGAAAAGCTTTTGAGAAGGTTCATTACGAGACAACACAACAGAACGTCTTGCGTGACGTCTCGTCTAGTGATTATGTTAACTTTATCACGCTGTCAGTGAGGGATAAAGATGACAACCTCTTCAACTTCAATGGCACGCCTTTGGAATTTGAAGTTGAGTTAAATTAAAAAATCATATATATACCCCATGCCATGAGTTCTGCTAATGTGCTTCCATCGGCCCCCGAATACAGCCATACACAACAGCTATACCCTATGCGTGAGATCACTCAAATCAATGCAGAAGACTTCCGGCTCAAAAAGATCTCTGACTTGCTTAAAGAGCTGTCTGATGAAGCCGAGCATTACAGACAAGTCGCAAAGAAATATAAACGAACCCAATCATTGGTTCATTACTCCGCGGTTGGCCTTGGGTCGCTTTCTGTTGGGTTGTCATCAGGGGCCCTAGCCACTGCATTGACTGGGTTCGGAATTATTGCAAGTCCAGCACTTGCCGGCATCGCTACCCTCTGTGGCCTGTCATCAGTTGGCTTCACAGCTGCTAACAAGCGATTGGAGCGAAAAGTGACCAAACACGAGAATATCTATACACTGGCACTGGCTAAACGCAACTCTGTCTATGAACTGGTCTCAAAAGCTCTGGAAGACAAGAGGATCAGTGATGCAGAATTCACCATAATTACTCGTGAGGTGGAAAAATATCACGAACTCAAAGCTGCAATCAGGGATGGTGTTAAGGCTAAAAAAAACGTTGGCACTCAAACACAAGCGCCAGACCTCGAGAAACTCAAAAATGAACTTCGCAAGGAAGTCAAAAAAGAGTTTCAAAAAAAGATAAGTCTTCTCACCGCAGCCTCCAAGTCCGATTTGAGAGAATAAACTCTGGCTTTAACCTCTACATTTCTAAGGATAAATCATTTGCGCCCAATTGAATACATAACCCGGCTGTGTACAACCATGGAGAAGTTCGCAAAACAACTGGCTGATGTTCAGTCCTTGGACACTAAAGGCGAATACAAAGCCAAACTCGATGAGCTTGATAAAGAATACAAATTTATCCTCCTGCGCTCACTCGAAAGCTACACCAAGGAAATACGGCGTTCAAACCTGTCAGAACGCCTTCATATCATCAAGGAGTATCTTTCTCCCGAGGCACAATACCCCCAACACTCACCTTTCACCCTTGTGAATGAAAGGACAAAAATTTGCCAAAACTGCAAAGGCAAATTAACCCTCAGGATGTTTTCATCAGAACTTTGCTGTGAAGACTGCGGGCTCTTAGAGCCTCTGGATGGGGTGACCTTCGATTACAACGGGCTCTATGGTGGTGATTACACAATTACCAAAAAAAGAATGACCACCAAACACTACAACTTCAAAAGCTATCTCAACAAACATCTGAAAATTTGTGAAAACCACGTCTGCTTGTCCAATGATGAAATACAACATGCAAATGATTCTTTCAAATTCATCGAAGAATATCTGCCGAAAAGAATCTCCATGCCCTTTGTGGCCCACAAAATCTTGGATGCGATAAAAGGACCACATCGGCTTGTCAATTACTTCTGGCTGCAAGTCCCAGAAAAATCAATGTGGAAGCACGAACAAAGCTGGAAGATCATGCTTGAAAAGATGGGTCACGTTGAGTGAGCACTGCCAGGACAAATGGCTCTGTGCATGCCCAGGACCACTTCTGGCGAGAAGTGTCCTTGACGTTTATCACATGTTTGTGAAGTAAAAATATGGAAATAGCAATCGTGTTGCCAGTGATAATGATTTTTTATTGAACGGCATACAGATTTCATCCTGCATTGATGAAGGGTCCTTGCAGCCAGGTCACGCTGGACTTCTCTTTCAGCCAATTCAAGGATGTAATCTTTGATCATGTCTGCCAAATAATCCCAATGGGATTCACCAAAAGCAAGTTGCTCCATTGGCTCAGTTGGGATATAGACTGGGGTATGTTTTTTCAATTGACTCCATTTTTGAGAGTAAGAAGGCTTCCATAACTGCACTGTCATCAACCAAATTGTTTGGAACAGTTTTCACATGGGTGGTTTGTTTGATGCTTTTCTCTTCAGAGTGTTCTGTTATTTTTTTTCGAAGGCTTGCCAAGCTGTTATGAAAACGCTCGACCGACGTTTGAATGTTGCTCAAAAAGTTTGGTTGCTTTGGGGCCCAAATCTCAGTTATATCCAGGAGCTTCCAGGCGAACACAGCCACCGGTTTAGGGCCTTCTGAACCCGCTGAAAACACTTCTTGCATATGGGCGTAACGCAAAAACTCCTCATCTTCGTCCTGTTTTCTAAACGACATCCTTACAGCTCCATAACAACACCATATGTCCTTCTCAGCAATGGAAGACATAATTCTCTCAAATAATTGTTTTGATTTGAGGGAACCGACATCGATGATTGCCTTTTGATTTCTTGTTATCGTCCGTTTGCTAAATAAATAACAAACTCCCCACGCAAGCGTTGTGTCACCCTTCGTTTTGAACTTGTTTCCTCCGTTTAGAAACTGGTTGTGTGCCAGACTTGGTTCAAGCTGGTTTAAAGAGCACAATCTGAAATAACCGTCAACAAACAAGCCTTTTGAGACCATGTCACCACTCAAAGCAAGCCCTGTTTGTATCTGATCGCTATAATAGCCAGGAATTCTGTTCATCGCTATTTTTCGCTTGAACGGACACTTGAACTCTAACAAGTTTAATGTGTTATCTTTATTCATGAAATAGCCGTCTGGGCTACAAGTGGCCTTTCGATAAAGCGGATGCTCTCTTGACAGATTAAGAGAGATGCTGTGACCAAAAACGGAAACAGAATGTTTTTTCTCAAAATACTTGCGAATAAGCGGTTCGAACAGATTGCTCCAGGTACAAGCCGCATTGTTGAGCATATTTGTTGGCTGTATTTTCTTTAAGAGCAAGCTGTGCCACGATTCAAACGGCGACGACCCTGTCAAGGCAGAGATCTCTGATGCCCCGATGGAGTTTTGTCTGGCTCTCACCCAGCCGGCGCTCTTTTGTTTCAGGCCAGTGTGTCTCGATTTGAGAAAGTTCATGAACGCTTTGGTTGTCGCCATCATTGGTATATGAAGGGTGAATGTTTTTTCAATTGGTGATAACCGCTCAACTCAGTTTGAAAAGCTGCGAGTGATGTCTTGCCTTCGAAGAAATCCGAAACAAAGCTAGAATCTCGGATCCTGGGTAAGGGGTCGAGAGCCTCCAGGCTTATCTCTTCAAGACATTGTTGCTCTTGAGCGTCAAGCCATGCATTCAGTTCATGCTGTCTGACATATGACTCGGCAAAAACATCTCGAACAACCTCACGCTGTATAAAAACTCGAGGGTTTCTTTTCGTGGGAGGGCAACCATTTCTTAAGTGTCTGTTAACCGTTTGTATAGACAATCTTCGATTGCAGTCGGGACAAAGCACTTTCGGGCGTTTTTCTGTTTTCAGATTCTTGCAAGCGTATTTTTGATGCTCAACAAGAGAATGACCTTGGGTGAAGTTTAAACCACAATGTCTGCAAGGGTTGTATTCGAACGTCCATTTGTTCTTTGCATATAAGTCATCACCTTCTTTCAACTCAATCCCACGCATTTTCAAAAACGCAACGGCAGTCATTGGTTCGTTGACGAGGGGCATTGTCACGTTTATATGGAGGGTTTTGGATTTCTTCAATTGGTGATGCCCATGTTTGAGGCCGAGGATCCCGAGTAGTGAGTGGGGGAGGGTCTCAAATGCCATTTTTTGAGCCGATTTCCAATTTTTCCGAACGAAGTGAGGACAAATTGGAAATCGGCTCAAAAAATGGTATTTGAGCCATCCCCCACTCACTACTATCTGATACATATATTAATATACAAATAAAATAAAATATTAAGGACTAAATCGAGAAGAACTAGGAGCTAAAAAGTTTAAGCTTAAAATTCGCTAAAGAGTTCGAATCTCTGACTAACAAGTGCAAATTGTTCCAGTCGAGGGAGGAAAAAGAAGTAGTCTGCCACTGGCCCCAATTACGTTTAGCCAGTGGCCTCCTGATATCACGCCTTGAGCGTGTGTTGTGGGAGTGAAACTCTCCGTTGCTGTGAATAACAGATTGGTAGTTGAAATCAATCAGATTGTTCATGCACTTGTACATGAAGATAGCTCGATGTTTGGCTCGTCTAACAGAAAGAGTGTTCCAATGTCAGTGACTGTAGAGCTTCAGTGGTTGATGAGAAATACGGCAAGTCTAAAATTGAGCGGCTGCATTGTTCTGGAGAACTTGCAAATTGTTCATGAGTGCTTTGTTACCCCTGTCACCGCAGATAATGTCACAGTAATCAAATAATGGTAAAATAAGCGAGTTAAAAAACACAATCCGAGCTTGCAAAGAAATATACCGCTTGATTCGGTTAAAGAGACCCAATTTAATAGCGAAGATTGATGAAGCAGTGTGGCCAGCAATAGAGATAGACTGCTAGCTGTCCCTTTTCAGTCAATCGAGCGGGCGAGCTAATCACGAAAACAAGCTTGGTGAGACTGGAGCGAGCGAACGAGCCGAGGGGAAACTGGGGGAGAGCCCCTTTGGTTCGCATTACTTTTCGCTCGCTCGCCGCTCGGATCGCCGATCGCGTATTTGCTCGCCCGCTCGACTATCCAGAGAGGGACTGCTAGCAGTCTACAATAGAGACAGTGGAAAATGAAATTGTAATGGCAGATGGTAGTGCGAAATAATGTCTGGGTACGGTAGGGGAACGTTAAGTGGAAGGGAAGAGAGTCAGGCACGAGGATAACGCGGACTCTGGGAACGAGATTATTTTTTTTCTTTAAAACAATGAATAATACAACAACTATTAGATTCGGGTTTCAGGTGAATCCGGAATAATCAAGGTCTTGGTAAGTGTTGATTATTCCGGATATAAAAAAACCTCATGCAGTGAATAATTGTTTATTATCTGAACAGGAATCATCCGTTTTAAGACGAAGGATGTAAATATAATAGTAGACGTCTGCGGGCGGGCTATAAAAGACTACCTTGTATACAGGCTACTTTGTATACAGGCCTACGTAAAAGACCGTGAAAACCGTTAGTTGGTCGATCAATTCATGAACCGTGTAGAAATGTATTTATTAATAAAGTTCGAATAAAGTGATATTTCGCAGACTCTCCGTAGTTAATAGCTAGTTCTCATCATTCACTTATCATCAAGGCTTGAAATCATCTTTACGTTCTTTAATTTATTATTTGGACTTTTTCTTGTATGTCATCAAAAGAAGACAGCCGAAACAAGACACGACAATTTTACCAAGTTCGTTTTGTCTACTGTAGTATATTGATTTGAACTTGAACTAGTAGAGAATATTGACGACAACAAGGAAAATGTTAATCTTCCCCTATCCAACCAGAACTTTATTACGTTATTGCCTTCGGAAACTTATAGAACCCGCATAACATACAAATTTCCTGTTGTCATTTATGAAAACTATTATTCATGTTAAACGCAATTTGTTTGTTGTTTGTTCAAGGACGAAAGTTAATGGAAATTTTGTAAAAGCTTAAATTTTGGAACAATTATGTTTGCAGAGTGTGCCGTGAGTAAAATAGTTCATTGATATATGAAATTACTGCCTTTATCATCATGCTTTTAGCAATAAAAGCTTCAGTCAGGCATACACGGGCAACACCTTTGAACGTGCGTGGATTCTGCTGTTCATGTTAACTTTTACGAAACCATAAAATCTTGATTTTGCTGAAAACAATAAGATTTGGAACAAAAAATATTTTACGATGGAAAATGCTACCAAATCGTCTACGTCTGGTGCCAAAGGAGATAGCTACGAGCTAATAATCGCAAAAACATCAATTTGCATGTTTGTCCTTGCTGTGTCGCTCATCGAAAACATTCTGGTGCTTGTTGTGTTAAAGAAGGACTTAAGAAATCGTCTGAGGACTGCCAACAATTATTTTATAGCGAACATGACTGTGGCCGATGTTCTGTTTGCTTTGCAGAATTTACCGCTTGCATACAACAACCTTGTACTAAACGGCCACTGGGTCCTTCAAGGAAGCATTGGGATGGTTTTATGCAAGATAGACACGTTCTTCTCTCTTATTTCCATGGTGACAACCAACCTTACCATCCTAGCGATCGCCGTTAATCGATTCTTGGCCGTGTACGTCCCCTTCAAGAAGATCATCACTCGTAGAGTTTGCTTCGTTATTATTTTTCTAACCTGGCTCATCTCCACCATGTTTGCCTCACCCATGTTGTATTATGCTGATTTGAAAAGACGAACTGAAGTTTACACCGTTTGCACGCTTGAAGATGAGCAAGTTCTGAAACTATGGTACATCGTTTTGGCGGGAATTCTGGCTACAACACTTGTGGCGATGCTTGTGTTGTACACTGCCATTGGAGTGAAGTTGTGGCGGCGGAGAAAGTTTCCCGGCAACCAAAGCCAGGCAACGCACGCACGAAGAGAAAAGCGAAATCGCGACATTTTCAAGATGTTGATCACATTAATAGTTGTATTCTACGTTTGCTATGTACCTGTCATCACGCTAAGTCTGTCTCATTTCCTTGGCTTTTTCAGCGTATTCAAGAAAAAGCACGGTCGTTTTATTGCGGTTGTGATGATGTTCACGAATGGTGCCATAAACCCCATCATTTATTACATTTTCAACGAGAGCTTCCGTGACGGTGTCAAGGCAGCCCTGGTCAAATGCGGTTGCTGCCGAGGAGCTGCGTACGCTGATGACACACCAATGGCCGCGACGGGAGGAGCCGCTGTCAGTGGATATGGTAGAAGACCTACGAGAACCTCGACCGAAATGTAAATGGAAATAAACTGAAAACTCCGTGATGTATCCATATAAACTACACATAGCCTTTATTTTTGCACGGTCTAGAAATGGAGATTCATGTTTTGCTGTAGTAAGCGACGAACAGTAAATTTTACACTTGAGAAATAGTGTTTAATGATCCTTTCACTCCCAGAGTCAATTCTGGAGACATGCAATGTAGTTCTAACTTTTGAATCTCTGGACTAAATACTACAGTGTAACCCCTTCGGCAATACTTTTGCATGTTACCATTGTTTTGCAATATTTTACAAAATGTAATTTGGAATTTTTGTTGGTTTTTGTTGATTTTTGTTGAATCTTGATCCAGACAACCAACGAGAACTTTGACATAACTGTAAATTGACACTAGAAAACTTTTAAAATTAAAATGAACGCTGGATATATGCGCATTGACTTGGCGTTTAGAAATAAAGATTCCCGATTTGCTGTAGAGTCAGCAAATCGAAATAGAGATTTACATTTTGCTGTAGTGAGCGATGAACAGTAAAGATTGCACTATAAAAAAGATAAATTGTGTTTGGGCTGAATAGGTGAACTGGAATTAAGTAAGTAGTATTTGATGTTCTTTCTATTAAGACAATGACACTTGTCATGAATGACTGAGTGATTTCATTTTAAATCATTTTTGTAGGCTTCTATTTGCTCGATATGCAAATATGAGATTGTACAGCTGACATAAAGACGTGTTTTTAATTTTACTGTATGAATTAGTTTATTGTTAAATTAATTTCGAGGAAAGAAACATTTTAGATCTGCGCTTAAGCTTTAAAAAATATAAACTTGTGAAATTTAAACTCGCTATCGCAAACTACTTTTTATTAAAGTTGTCCTCATGCCTATTAGTTTATTGTTATTAAAGAGAAAAAAAAAAGATTTAATTGCCTTTATTCTTGTCGAGTTGTCTTTTATGCTTAACACAGAGATGGGCCGGAGCATCGCATCGTAGTACAGTGGAGACTGAATGTATAAGCCCTTTTCTGTATTGCAGTGCATAAACATGTGAAGTAAGTTATAGGACGAGTTTTTCGTGTCAATGGTTTCGTGTATTCTAAATAATTACACGAAAATGAATCCCTGAGATTGAGGTGTTGTTCTGTAATCGTTCTGCCTTCAGTTTAAAACTATCCAACCGTTATCTGTCAACCACAACCACCCAATGTGCCGGGATTTCTGAGAAGCTAGTCCCTGAGCGTGTTTTTTTTACGTTCAATTGTATTCTTTTTTGCTTCACCTACAGGCCTTTTACTATATTACGTCACATACGTACAACTACCGATGAACCCTGTTAATACGACTTCAAACGCACCACAAAACCCTGTCTGTTTAACGGCTGTTTTAGGTATAACAATCACTACATCAACCTGTTTTGGGCCCCAAGTGCCTGTAATATTTCAAGGTGACCATAACACTCAGTAAAAAAATATGGTGGAAATGCGAGGTTCCACTCAACCAGAATCCTCCATTTTTGAATTCAGACAGATGCGTAGGTTTTAATCTTCTTTTCCCATCAACTACACAAACAATTTTAGCAGGATGACTAAAATGTCTACTGCGTCGCATCACCCGGTTGGTAGGAGTGTACTGATTAATCAGTGTTTAGATTAGATCGCTAATGCACGCACACGACTTGTTTGCACGTTTAAATCACCTAGAAGCTTATTTGACCAACTTAGAGTCGAACGAAATCATTTGTGCATGGTTAACAGCGAGCAATAAACTACTGAGACAACAAATTCAGGACATTCAGCGTCTCTTCGCCTTCGGAATTGATTGCACATTCGATCCTCATATTGCAGAAGGTCGATTGACGGCCTGTAACGAAAATCTTCATTCATTTGCTATTTTCGATCACCTAAAGTTTATGTGAACGGAATAAAATCCAACAATCACAGGACGAAATAACGACTTTAAGTGCAAGTAAAGGTTCATTAAAGAAAACTTAAAGAACAATTTCGACTATCTTTAAGTGCACCGTAAATTACTTAAATAAGCCTTTACTTGACAACACTTAAAGCTAGTAATGAACAATTTAAGTTGCCTTTAAGGGTCTTTAAGTTGTTGAAAAGTTGAATTAAAGATAACGTAAAGGTTCTTAAACACATATTAAAGATACTTACTTACTTTAATACATTTAAGAGTATTTACGTCTCAACTTAAAGATTTTCGATACCTTTAAGTAAAATTTAATTTTCTCTTAAAGATTAGTAAATTCATTATTTCGTCCTGTGAATGAATAACACGAATGCAACAAATCTCAGCATTAATCCTGGAGACGGTCAACAAACTGCTTGGAAGATTGTAAAAATGTTCGGTTACTACGTTCTGATTCTTTTCTCTTTGATCGGCAACACAGTTGTCATTAAAGCTATTAAAAGGATTGGAAAGACAATGAGAAGACAAGTACACTATATATTCATTGTAAACCTATCTGTGGCCGATTTACTTTTTGCAATGGAGAACATTCCCATAACCTACACTCAAATTTTGCTGAATGGAGCATGGCAAGTCGAAGGCCGTTTTGGTAACTTTCTCTGTCAGTTTGATATGTTCCTCTCTGCAATATTTATTTTGTCCTCGAATCTCACCATTGTAGCCATTGCGCTGGAGAAGTTCTGTGGAATATATTTTCCAATGAGGAAGTTTGTTTCAAGAAAACGCGCATATTTAATCCTCGCATCCGCATGGCTTGTTGGTGCACTTTATTCTCTTCCGCTGTTTTTCTTTGTGAATCTCCGAAAATATCCCGATGGAAAATTCAGATGCTTTATTTGCATTCACTGTGACAAAATTGTTCAGTGGTTTGTATTTCAAACAATGCTGTTAGCAACTGGATTCATTATTACACTTGCTTTGTATTCTGCAATTGGGATGAAAATATGGCTCCGCAAAATGCCTGGAATTCATCTTTACGAAGTTCAAAGAAGAACACAAGCGAAAAAACACAAAGCTCTCAAAATGCTTTCATTATTGGTTATTTTATTCTATATTTCTTTTATACCATTTTGGATTTATCAGCTTGCTCTTCACTTCGGCTTTCACGACAAACTTGGTTCCCATTACGGCAAAATTGCCGCTTTTCTTATGTTGTGCAACGGAGCTATAAACCCTGTTATATACAATATCTATAACTTGGAAATTCGTCGTGAATTTAAATCATTATTTTGCTGTTTAAACAAGAGATCTCCAAATATTATGCAATCTTCTTTTAAGACTAGTAGAAGGCGAAATAGGAATTCAAAAATGGAAACATTCAACAGGAAATCATCACAGAAAGCTGAAGGAAAGAAATGCAGTGCTTCGTTTAAGGCATATAGCAATGGAAAAAGGCTCTCAGCTCGCCTTTATGACGACTCACGCTTGTGACTTTTCTCAAAGCTGGTAAATATTTACCACGCAATGACAAGCTGGCTCAGAAAGATCTATGGAAACCAAACGAGGCATACTGGATAGTATTTTATAAAGACTCCAAAAATAATACAATCAAATGAATGTAAATGTCAACCAATCGTCATGTTTTTGATCTGCGTTAAGGTTTGCATTTGCCACGAGCCACTAAGTAGTCTAAGCCATGAGTTTGCTGCATTTTACTCTACACTAATTGCTTATGAAAACCCCCAAGACAAGGTCATACACAATATGGCGGCATGTCTGCAGTTTGGAAACAGCTTCCTGCTCCTCAGTCTTTTGACTGTGATACGCGGCAGCTGCTAAAGTAAATGTTGAGCCACGTAGCTCTGGTGATACAAACAAGGAATCAGAGAATTAACTCTGTGTGTAAATTATAGTGCTAAGGTCAACGCATAAATTTCCCTGTACTGGGCGTTAGCCCTAGTAACTGAGGGATCACACGAGGGAAAGAAAAAAAATCTTTGACCTCCCTCATTTCCTTACTAGGGCTAACGCTCAGTACAGGGAAATTTATGCGTTGACCTTAGCACTATAATTTACACACAGAGTTAATTCTCTGGTTCCTTGTGAGCTGCTAAAGTAGTTGGATGACTTTCAGGCTGCACAAACGTTGTTCCTGTGACGACGAATAATATTGAAAAACAAATGATACCATGCAAAAGTCCCGGGGCAAAAGTACTGCTGAAGAGGTTTCATTTGAATGGTCACACCATAGGATTTCATCAACAAACTCAAAAGTTAGAACAAATGGTACCGTGCAAACGTACTGTTGAAGAGGTTTCATTTGAATGGTCACACCATAGGATTTAGTCAACAGACTCAAAAGTTAGAACTGCACCCGGGGAACTGCACTACATGTCTCCATTATTGACTCTGGGAGTGAAAGAGCTAATGAACGTTCTATTTCTGTTGTTCATTAATCCATGTGTTTCCAGTTTAACTGTCTAAAATTTCTTTCGAGATTTGCTCGATTTCTTTTTCTTGGTGTTATGTATCATTTTGTAAATTAGTCTAGGTTTTGTAGCATGATTTTGACCAAAAATGGTCTGAAGTAGTTAATGTTTTGCTGCAGCTGAGCAATTGCAAGCGCTTTTTGAAAGACAATGTCCAGTTTTGTTGAAATAATGCTAAAACAATTCAAAGCATCTTATTATTCGTGCTCAACTGAAGAGGATTTTCTTTTCTGAAACTCATAACACAACAACTTTATTTAACGAAAAGAAAAGATTACAATATTTGCCACGCATCATTTTTAAGCCCACTAATTGAAGTTTTGTTAATGTCACATCACGCACGATTTGAAACGTTTAATAAAGACAATATCCAGTTCTGTTTAAATAATGGTAGACAAATTTAACAACGGCGCCCGAGGCAATAAATTGATGTACATAAAAAGCATATTCATTTGGTGTTGCTCACGACAGGCGGAAAGGAAAATCTGACTTTTAAGAATACACAACATTGTAGAAAATATTTAAATAAAACCGTACCATTTAGAGAACATATTTCATGTTATTCCAGTGCTTCATGAATAACGGGCAAAAAATGCGAAGCAAGTGTAAATAAATATACCGCGGGGGTTGTTGACAATTTTCAAAACAATTAAAACCTTTACTGTCGTCGAGATAAATTGTTCCCGCTTTTCATGTTCCCGCTTTTCCCAAATGTCCACTTTAGTTTTCCATTATTTTTGTAATTAATTTCCTGCAGAGACAATAGAATAATAATGGGGAAATATTCTCAAGTTAATTGCCAGTTCTTGTCACGCACCCGAACGCTCATGAAATCATCTTAACATAGTTTAATTCATAATTTGGACTTCTTGCTATGTTTTCATAAAACAGCTGAAAAAATACAGCGTCGAAATAAACCAAATTGCTTATTTGAACTTCAACTGGTGCCATGCTGATGAGTCCATGTCCACGTCCACCTGTCACTCTATGGGCTGTGCGCATGCGTTAGGTTTAGGGGAAACCGGGGAGATGTGTTTTGTGGCTTCTCCTTACATTATGTTAAATACGTATAAAACACGCGTACGCGTAACCTTCAAATTTCCTGTTTTGTTTTAAAAACCCCAATTCATACCAAAAGCAATTGGCACTATAATTTTTAATTTTAAAACTGTCGGCTTCCTATTAAATGCATTTTGTTTGTTGTTTGTTGAAGAATGAGAGTTAATGGCAATTTTGTAAAACCTAAAAAATAATGAATAATTGATTGATATGCATGTATACAACAAATGATTCTCATCATTCTTTTAGCAATGTCAAAGTTTCAGTCAGGCATAAAAGAACACCTTTAAACGTGTAACTGCTTTCCGTTCCGTGTTAAATTTCACGAAACCATAAAAACATTGAGTTTGCTGAGAACGATAACAGTTGGAAGATAAAAAAACATTCAACGATGGAAAATGCTACCAATTCATCATCTTTGCGCTTAGAAATGGAAATTTAGTTCATGTTTTGCTGTAGTAAGCGATGAACAGTAAATTTTTTACTTGGAAAAAGGTGGGCAGAATGGCTGGACATCATTAATTATTCATAACTACCGAAGCGGCAAATTCGAACGCGATCGCGCGAAGAGTAAAGCCTGGTTCACACTAGCGACATAACGACATAAGAACATGGACATAATGACATAAAGAAAAGATCAGTTTTTTCCTTATGTCATTATGTCCATGTTATTATGTTCCTATTATGTCGTTATGTTGTGTTGTTCACACTGGTGACATAAAACGTCGTATTTTTATTTTGCGTGACCCCGCCGTTATGTCGTTATGTCGCTAGTGTGAACCAGGCTTTAGAAGAAAGGGCCAGCATTGGTAAAACTTTCTTTTCTGGCTTCCATGGGTATTAACTAGCATTTTGACCTACGGGCTTCTGAAGTGGAATGGTTTACCTGCAATATAAGCCAAAAACGAGTAAATTATACTTCGTATAGGAGTTATTGACTAGCCAATAAAAATTTTATGTCTTGCACGTTTAATTGTTATGTAATAATGTATAAAGCACGCCAGAAGCACGTGGACAATTCATAGTAACCCCCCTCTGAGGTTTTTTCAATAGCACGAGGTTAACCTCTGAGAGGACAATCTTCGCAGATCTCTCGCTTGACCAGGCAGCCTTTAGAACTTTTAACCCTCCTCCTCCCATGTCCGATCCAATGGCTTTCTTGAGCTGGAGCATTTAGACCCCACCTTTGCTGGGCATACTATCAATTCCTTATAAAATTTTGTCATTTGATCAATTTTATTGAGTTATTAAAACGGCTATGTGCTCAAGGTAGGGCACATAGCCAGATTCATCCATTTGGTGGTTATGTTTTTCCTGCCCAGCAAACCGAGCTCAACATTCCAGCAATTCAACTAAAACTATATTCAGTAAAAGGAATAAAAAGACTATCCAAAGTAAGAAAAACTGGGCCTTTTTTGTTATGGAAAACAACCAGCCTACAAAGTTAAGAGCGATTTTTTTCAAAACCAGGCGGATTTCCAAAAAGTGACCTACGGAAAATGACAGAAGAATGTTTGCTTAAAAAAAGCCGTGTTAACTTGGAAAATTGGTGCACAAGAAAAACTATCTTTTAAAGTTTTAAACTGTTAGGTTGAATGTTTGTTCGAAGTGACGCGTCTTGGGCAAGCGACCAATTGTTTCAAGCACAATGGTTGTCAAGACTTTTTAATATTCTATTCAGAAAAAGCACTCAATCGTTACATGTAAATCATAAACTAATCAGTTGCCGCGAACTTTGAAATCCCTGTGTACCAGCTGATTCACTCCAGTCGCTCGTTACGATGACCAAAGAAAACGATTATGTCTGTGATCGGGAGCTGTTTTCAGAGCTCGCGGAATCCCTGATCCATCTTTTATTTATTCATTTGGTTACCCCTTTTGTCAATGCAAACGACGCAAAATTCTACTGCCAAATAAAAGGCGAAGCACTTTTGAATTTTCTTGGCGACTGCATGCGACATTTTCTTTTAAATTCTTTGCTTTTAGAACTCATAAAATAACTTAGCTCTGATTGCCATTATGAAAGTGTTTACCTATAAACGAATATTCTTAAAATTTTGCGCCAACAGAACTCATAAATATCTTATGTTTACTCAGCACGGCCAGGGCTGTGAAAGCGCTTTGATTCTCGCATTGGGCATTATGAAAGTGTTTTTAAACAGAAATAAAAGTCATCGATCGATATTTCTGCCGACAGAACTTAAAATAACACTGCCGTTACCAAAGGCACTTTCATTTGCTTAACAAAAGTGGTTAACAAAAAGAATGGCCTAAATATTTTGTTTTGAAAGAACTGATAAAAATAACGCAGCCGACCGAACTATCTTTTGTTTACACAACACGGCTGTGACCGTTATAGCGCTTTGTTTCTCACAACGAACATGTTTTTATTAAGGAGAAGAATGTAGTTCTTGATAATTCATGCCAACAGCTTTCGCAATGAGATTTTCTGAATCAAAGCTTAGGGAATTCAAATTACTTGTAGAACAGAACGAAATTATCGCCGCGAAATTTCGAGAACAGCGAACTTTCGTTCGAAAATTCGTTTCAAGCGAAATTTCGTCGAAAAGTCCTGAAAAGCCAGGAAATTCGTCGAAATACGTTTGCATAATTTTTTCACAATACTGTAGGCGCTCAGTTTCAAACACACCAAGAACTTCGGGCTTTTTGGTGCACTTAGTACCAGCGCGAGAAATCGCAACATCTGTTTCAAGAGTTTTATAATAACCCTGAGGTGGACGAGAGTGGTTTTCCATTTTAACAGTAGTTCGAATTACTTCCAAATGAAAGGAAACTCGGATATTTATAACATTAAATGATGCAGACAAAGGCATGCTGCCGGATCGAAATGCGCCATTGGCTGTTAGGTGTCTTTAACAAAAGGTTTAAAGTTATTGTAGTTTTCGAGTAAAGCAAATTTAACTTACTTGTTGTTACAGATGATTATAATGAAAGTCAAAAGGCATTCCAGGAAAAATGCAAACGGGCATTCATTCGTGTATGTTGCTTCCTCGCGCAGATTAAACTAATGCGTGAAGACATTCTGACATTAAAGTCAAGTCATAATCATTTCGCTCGCGCAAAGATAATATTACTTTATTATTTAGTAGATTGCAGACATTCAGGAGCACTCGTTACTTTTGTTCAAAGAGAGTGGAGAGCGTGGCGATCGAAAGAAATGACGCGTGCTTGAGGCAGAGGAACGAACAAAAGTATCGAGCCGAAGAACTATTTTCGCTCTATTTTCTTTGAAAAAAAAAATGCTAGCAGTCTAAAACTTGCACGGAGACGTTTGCTGACACCAATTTAAATTTTGTATGTGCATCGAGCAGTCTCAAACCCTTTCATTTTGTCTTTTCTGATGCTGAAAAATAATATGCGGGTAATCGTGTGATTTTGAGAAACAAAAGCTGACAACAATAGCGCAATATGTCAGATCTAGAATTTTTCTGCGCTGTAAGTAAATGTCCCGAGAACAATAAGCATTATGCGCAGGGCTTTAGCCCTTTCACTCCCAGAGTAAATTATGTAGACATGTAATGTAGTTCTAACTTTTGAGTCTGTGAACGAAATCCGATGGTGTAAGCATTCAAATAAAACCTGTTCGGCAGTTCTTTTGCATGGTACCATTTGTTTTGCACTATTTTACAAAATGTAATTTGGAATTTTTGTTGATTTTTGTTGAATCTTGATCCAGATGACCTATATACGAGGACTTTGACACAACTGTAAATTGACACTTGCAAACTTGGCGTTTAGAAATAAAGATTCCCGGCGGCCCGGTTTGCTTTATTGTCAGCGACGAACAGTGAAATTGCACTATATAAAATAGATGGCATTGATAAGAAAAGATGTGGAAATGAAACAACTTCGGCCTATTTTGACCCAAAGCATTTGATATGCGAATAGACTTTGCAACTGAATAAGAAATAGAGATTCACATTTTGCTGTAGTGAGCGATGAACAGTAAAGATTGCACTATAAAAAAGATAAAGTGTGTTTGGGCTGAATAGGTGAACTGGAATTAAGTAAGTAGTATATGACACTTGTCATGAATGACGAATGATTTCATTTTAAATCATTTTTGTAGGCTTCTATTTGCTCGATATGCAAATATGAGATTGTACAGCTGACATAAAGACGTGTTTTTAATTTTACTGTATGAATTAGTTTATTGTTAAATTAATTTCGAGGAAAGAAACATTTTAGATCTGCGCAAACTACTTTTTATTAAAGTTCTCCTCATGCCTTTTAGTTTATTGTTATTAAAGAAACAAAAAGCATGATTTAATTGCCTTTTTTCTTGTCGAGTTGTCTTTTATGCTTAACACAGAGATGGGCCGGAGCATCGTATCGTAGTACAGTGGAGACTGAATGTTTTTGACAATAAGTCCTATTCTGTATTGCAGTGCATAAACATGTGAAGTAAGTTATAGGACGAGTTTTTCGTGTCAAGGGTTTCGTGTATTCTAAATAATTACACGAAAATGAATCCTTGAGATTGAGGTGTTGTTCTGTAATCGTTCTGCCTTCAGTTTAAAACTAGCCAACCGTTATCTGTCGACCACACCCACCCAATGTGGCGGGATTTCTGAGAAGTTGGTCCCGTTCAATTGTATCCTTTTTTGCTTCGCCTACAAGCCTTTTTCTATTACTTCACATAAGTACAACTACCGATGAACCCCGTTAATACGACTTCAAACGCACCACAAAACCCTGTCTGTTTAACGGCTGTTTTAGGTAGGACAATCACTGCATCAACCTGTTTTGGGCCCCAAGTGCCTGTAATGTTTAAAGGTGGCCATAACACTGAGTAAAAGAATATGGTGGAAATGCGAGGTTTCACTCAACCGGAATCCTCCATTTTTTAATTCGGACAGATGCGTAGGTTTTAATCTTCTTTTCCCATCAACTACACAAACAATTTTAGCAGCGTGACTAAAATGTCTACTGCGTCGCATCACCCGGTTGGAAGGAGTGTACTGATTAATCAGTGTTTAGATTAGATCGCTAATGCACGCACACGACTTGTTTGCACTTTTAAATCACCTAAAAGCTTATTTGTCCAACTTAGAGTCGAACGAAATCATTTATGCATGGTTAATAGCGAGCAATAAACTACTGAGACAACAAATTCAGCGTCTCTTCGCCTTCGGAATTGATTGCACATTCGATCCACATATTGCAGAAGGTCGATTGACGACCTGTAACGAAAATCTTCATTTATTTGCTATTTTCGATCACCTGAAAGTTTATGTGGACGGAATAAAATCCAACAATGAATAACACGAATGCAACAAATCTCAGCATTAATCCTGGAGACGGTCAACAAACTGCTTGGAAGATTGCAAAAATGTTCGGTTACTACGTTCTGATTCTTTTCTCTTTGATCGGCAACACAGTTGTCATTAAAGCTATCAAAAGGATTGGAAAGACAATGAGAAGGCAAGTACACTATATATTCATTGTAAACCTATCTGTGGCCGATTTACTTTTTACAATGGAGAACATTCCCATAACCTACACTCAAATTTTGCTGAATGGAGCATGGCAAGTCGAAGGCCGTTTTGGTAACTTTCTCTGTCAGTTTGATATGTTCCTCTCTGCAATATTTATTTTGTCCTCGAATCTCACCATTGTAGCCATTGCGCTGGAGAAGTTCTGTGGAATATATTTTCCAATGAGGAAGTTTGTTTCCAGAAAACGCGCATATTTAATCCTCGCATCCACATGGCTTGTTGGTGCACTTTATTCTCTTCCGCTGTTTTTCTTTGTGAATCTCCGAAAATATCCCGATGGAAAATTCATGTGCTTTATTTGCATTCACTGTGACAAAATTATTCAGTGGTTTGTATTTCAAACAATGCTGTTAGCAACTGGATTCATTATTACACTTGCTTTGTATTCTGCAATTGGGATGAAAATATGGCTCCGCAAAATGCCTGGAATTCATCTTTACGAAGTTCAAAGAAGAACACAAGCGAAAAAACACAAAGCTCTCAAAATGCTTTCATTATTGGTTATTTTATTCTATATTTCTTTTATACCATTTTGGATTTATCAGCTTGCTCTTCACTTCGGCTTTCACGACAAACTTGGTTCCCATTACGGCAAAATTGCCGCTTTTCTTATGTTGTGCAACGGAGCTATAAACCCTGTTATATACAATATCTATAACTTGGAAATTCGTCGTGAATTTAAATCATTATTTTGCTGTTTAAACAAGAGATCTCCAAATATTATGCAATCTTCTTTTAAGACTAGTAGAAGGCGAAATAGGAATTCAAAAATGGAAACATTCAACAGGAAATCATCACAGAAAGCTGAAGGAAAGAAATGCAGTGCTTCGTTTAAGGCATATAGCAATGGAAAAAGGCTCTCAGCTCGCCTTTATGACGACTCACGCTTGTGACTTTTCTCAAAGCTGGTAAATATTTACCACGCAATGACAAGCTGGCTCAGAAAGATCTATGGAAACCAAACGAGGCATACTGGATAGTATTTTATAAAGACTCCAAAAATAATACAATCAAATGAATGTAAATGTCAACCAATCGTCATGTTTTTGATCTGCGTTAAGGTTTGCATTTGCCACGAGCCACTAAGTAGTCTAAGCCATGAGTTTGCTGCATTTTACTCTACACTAATTGCTTATGAAAACCCCCAAGACAAGGTCATACACAATATGGCGGCATGTCTGCAGTTTGGAAACAGCTTCCTGCTCCTCAGTCTTTTGACTGTGATACGCGGCAGCTGCTAAAGTAAATGTTGAGCCACGTAGCTCTGGTGATACAAACAAGGAATCAGAGAATTAACTCTGTGTGTAAATTATAGTGCTAAGGTCAACGCATAAATTTCCCTGTACTGGGCGTTAGCCCTAGTAACTGAGGGATCACACGAGGGAAAGAAAAAAAATCTTTGACCTCCCTCATTTCCTTACTAGGGCTAACGCTCAGTAGAGGGAAATTTATGCGTTGACCTTAGCACTATAATTTACACACAGAGTTAATTCTCTGGTTCCTTGTGAGCTGCTAAAGTAGTTGGATGACTTTCAGGCTGCACAAACGTTGTTCCTGTGACGACGAATAATATTGAAAAACAAATGATACCATGCAAAAGTCCCGGGGCAAAAGTACTGCTGAAGAGGTTTCATTTGAATGGTCACACCATAGGATTTCATCAACAAACTCAAAAGTTAGAACAAATGGTACCGTGCAAACGTACTGTTGAAGAGGTTTCATTTGAATGGTCACACCATAGGATTTAGTCAACAGACTCAAAAGTTAGAACTGCACCCGGGGAACTGCACTACATGTCTCCATTATTGACTCTGGGAGTGAAAGAGCTAATGAACGTTCTATTTCTGTTGTTCATTAATCCATGTGTTTCCAATTTAACTGTCTAAAATTTCTTTCGAGATTTGCTCGATTTCTTTTTCTTGGTGTTATGTATCATTTTGTAAATTAGTCTAGGTTTTGTAGCATGATTTTGACCAAAAATGGTCTGAAGTAGTTAATGTTTTGCTGCAGCTGAGCAATTGCAAGCGCTTTTTGAAAGACAATGTCCAGTTTTGTTGAAATAATGCTAAAACAATTCAAAGCATCTTATTATTCGTGCTCAACTGAAGAGGATTTTCTTTTCTGAAACTCATAACACAACAACTTTATTTAACGAAAAGAAAAGATTACAATATTTGCCACGCATCATTTTTAAGCCCACTAATTGAAGTTTTGTTAATGTCACATCACGCACGATTTGAAACGTTTAATAAAGACAATATCCAGTTCTGTTTAAATAATGGTAGACAAATTTAACAACGGCGCCCGAGGCAATAAATTGATGTACATGAAAAGCATATTCATTTGGTGTTGCTCACGACAGGCGGAAAGGAAAATCTGACTTTTAAGAATACACAACATTGTAGAAAATATTTAAATAAAACCGTACCATTTAGAGAACATATTTCATGTTATTCCAGTGCTTCATGAATAACGGGCAAAAAATGCGAAGCAAGTGTAAATAAATATACCGCGGGGGTTGTTGACAATTTTCAAAACAATTAAAACCTTTACTGTCGTCGAGATAAATTGTTCCCGCTTTTCATGTTCCCGCTTTTCCCAAATGTCCACTTTAGTTTTCCATTATTTTTGTAATTAATTTCCTGCAGAGACAATAGAATAATAATGGGGAAATATTCTCAAGTTAATTGCCAGTTCTTGTCACGCACCCGAACGCTCATGAAATCATCTTAACATAGTTTAATTCATAATTTGGACTTCTTGCTATGTTTTCATAAAACAGCTGAAAAAATACAGCGTCGAAATAAACCAAATTGCTTATTTGAACTTCAACTGGTGCCATGCTGATGAGTCCATGTCCACGTCCACCTGTTACTCTATGGGCTGTGCGCATGCGTTAGGTTTAGGGGAAACCGGGGAGATGTGTTTTGTGGCTTCTCCTTACATTATGTTAAATACGTATAAAACACGCGTACGCGTAACCTTCAAATTTCCTGTTTTGTTTTAAAAACCCCAATTCATACCAAAAGCAATTGGCACTATAATTTTTAATTTTAAAACTGTCGGCTTCCTATTAAATGCATTTTGTTTGTTGTTTGTTGAAGAATGAGAGTTAATGGCAATTTTGTAAAACCTAAAAAATAATGAATAATTGATTGATATGCATGTATACAACAAATGATTCTCATCATTCTTTTAGCAATGTCAAAGTTTCAGTCAGGCATAAAAGAACACCTTTAAACGTGTAACTGCTTTCCGTTCCGTGTTAAATTTCACGAAACCATAAAAACATTGAGTTTGCTGAGAACGATAACAGTTGGAAGATAAAAAAACATTCAACGATGGAAAATGCTACCAATTCATCATCTTTGCGCTTAGAAATGGAAATTTAGTTCATGTTTTGCTGTAGTAAGCGATGAACAGTAAATTTTTTACTTGGAAAAAGGTGGGCAGAATGGCTGGACATCATTAATTATTCATAACTACCGAAGCGGCAAATTCGAACGCGATCGCGCGAAGAGTAAAGCCTGGTTCACACTAGCGACATAACGACATAAGAACATGGACATAATGACATAAAGAAAAGATCAGTTTTTTCCTTATGTCATTATGTCCATGTTATTATGTTCCTATTATGTCGTTATGTTGTGTTGTTCACACTGGTGACATAAAACGTCGTATTTTTATTTTGCGTGACCCCGCCGTTATGTCGTTATGTCGCTAGTGTGAACCAGGCTTTAGAAGAAAGGGCCAGCATTGGTAAAACTTTCTTTTCTGGCTTCCATGGGTATTAACTAGCATTTTGACCTACGGGCTTCTGAAGTGGAATGGTTTACCTGCAATATAAGCCAAAAACGAGTAAATTATACTTCGTATAGGAGTTATTGACTAGCCAATAAAAATTTTATGTCTTGCACGTTTAATTGTTATGTAATAATGTATAAAGCACGCCAGAAGCACGTGGACAATTCATAGTAACCCCCCTCTGAGGTTTTTTCAATAGCACGAGGTTAACCTCTGAGAGGACAATCTTCGCAGATCTCTCGCTTGACCAGGCAGCCTTTAGAACTTTTAACCCTCCTCCTCCCATGTCCGATCCAATGGCTTTCTTGAGCTGGAGCATTTAGACCCCACCTTTGCTGGGCATACTATCAATTCCTTATAAAATTTTGTCATTTGATCAATTTTATTGAGTTATTAAAACGGCTATGTGCTCAAGGTAGGGCACATAGCCAGATTCATCCATTTGGTGGTTATGTTTTTCCTGCCCAGCAAACCGAGCTCAACATTCCAGCAATTCAACTAAAACTATATTCAGTAAAAGGAATAAAAAGACTATCCAAAGTAAGAAAAACTGGGCCTTTTTTGTTATGGAAAACAACCAGCCTACAAAGTTAAGAGCGATTTTTTTCAAAACCAGGCGGATTTCCAAAAAGTGACCTACGGAAAATGACAGAAGAATGTTTGCTTAAAAAAAGCCGTGTTAACTTGGAAAATTGGTGCACAAGAAAAACTATCTTTTAAAGTTTTAAACTGTTAGGTTGAATGTTTGTTCGAAGTGACGCGTCTTGGGCAAGCGACCAATTGTTTCAAGCACAATGGTTGTCAAGACTTTTTAATATTCTATTCAGAAAAAGCACTCAATCGTTACATGTAAATCATAAACTAATCAGTTGCCGCGAACTTTGAAATCCCTGTGTACCAGCTGATTCACTCCAGTCGCTCGTTACGATGACCAAAGAAAACGATTATGTCTGTGATCGGGAGCTGTTTTCAGAGCTCGCGGAATCCCTGATCCATCTTTTATTTATTCATTTGGTTACCCCTTTTGTCAATGCAAACGACGCAAAATTCTACTGCCAAATAAAAGGCGAAGCACTTTTGAATTTTCTTGGCGACTGCATGCGACGTTTTCTTTTAAATTCTTTGCTTTTAGAACTCATAAAATAACTTAGCTCTGATTGCCATTATGAAAGTGTTTACCTATAAACGAATATTCTTAAAATTTTGCGCCAACAGAACTCATAAATATCTTATGTTTACTCAGCACGGCCAGGGCTGTGAAAGCGCTTTGATTCTCGCATTGGGCATTATGAAAGTGTTTTTAAACAGAAATAAAAGTCATCGATCGATATTTCTGCCGACAGAACTTAAAATAACACTGCCGTTACCAAAGGCACTTTCATTTGCTTAACAAAAGTGGTTAACAAAAAGAATGGCCTAAATATTTTGTTTTGAAAGAACTGATAAAAATAACGCAGCCGACCGAACTATCTTTTGTTTACACAACACGGCTGTGACCGTTATAGCGCTTTGTTTCTCACAACGAACATGTTTTTATTAAGGAGAAGAATGTAGTTCTTGATAATTCATGCCAACAGCTTTC
Organism: Dendrophyllia cribrosa; assembly: GCA_024195265.1. Taxonomy (NCBI): domain Eukaryota; kingdom Metazoa; phylum Cnidaria; class Anthozoa; order Scleractinia; family Dendrophylliidae; genus Dendrophyllia; species Dendrophyllia cribrosa. Next base: position 48,322,973 of record JAJLRJ010000005.1, on the reverse strand, counting down.
GCAATGAGATTTTCTGAATCAAAGCTTAGGGAATTCAAATTACTTGTAGAACAGAACGAAATTATCGCCGCGAAATTTCGAGAACAGCGAACTTTCGTTCGAAAATTCGTTTCAAGCGAAATTTCGTCGAAAAGTCCTGAAAAGCCAGGAAATTCGTCGAAATACGTTTGCATAATTTTTTCACAATACTGTAGGCGCTCAGTTTCAAACACACCAAGAACTTCGGGCTTTTTGGTGCACTTAGTACCAGCGCGAGAAATCGCAACATCTGTTTCAAGAGTTTTATAATAACCCTGAGGTGGACGAGAGTGGTTTTCCATTTTAACAGTAGTTCGAATTACTTCCAAATGAAAGGAAACTCGGATATTTATAACATTAAATGATGCAGACAAAGGCATGCTGCCGGATCGAAATGCGCCATTGGCTGTTAGGTGTCTTTAACAAAAGGTTTAAAGTTATTGTAGTTTTCGAGTAAAGCAAATTTAACTTACTTGTTGTTACAGATGATTATAATGAAAGTCAAAAGGCATTCCAGGAAAAATGCAAACGGGCATTCATTCGTGTATGTTGCTTCCTCGCGCAGATTAAACTAATGCGTGAAGACATTCTGACATTAAAGTCAAGTCATAATCATTTCGCTCGCGCAAAGATAATATTACTTTATTATTTAGTAGATTGCAGACATTCAGGAGCACTCGTTACTTTTGTTCAAAGAGAGTGGAGAGCGTGGCGATCGAAAGAAATGACGCGTGCTTGAGGCAGAGGAACGAACAAAAGTATCGAGCCGAAGAACTATTTTCGCTCTATTTTCTTTGAAAAAAAAAATGCTAGCAGTCTAAAACTTGCACGGAGACGTTTGCTGACACCAATTTAAATTTTGTATGTGCATCGAGCAGTCTCAAACCCTTTCATTTTGTCTTTTCTGATGCTGAAAAATAATATGCGGGTAATCGTGTGATTTTGAGAAACAAAAGCTGACAACAATAGCGCAATATGTCAGATCTAGAATTTTTCTGCGCTGTAAGTAAATGTCCCGAGAACAATAAGCATTATGCGCAGGGCTTTAGCCCTTTCACTCCCAGAGTAAATTATGTAGACATGTAATGTAGTTCTAACTTTTGAGTCTGTGAACGAAATCCGATGGTGTAAGCATTCAAATAAAACCTGTTCGGCAGTTCTTTTGCATGGTACCATTTGTTTTGCACTATTTTACAAAATGTAATTTGGAATTTTTGTTGATTTTTGTTGAATCTTGATCCAGATGACCTATATACGAGGACTTTGACACAACTGTAAATTGACACTTGCAAACTTGGCGTTTAGAAATAAAGATTCCCGGCGGCCCGGTTTGCTTTATTGTCAGCGACGAACAGTGAAATTGCACTATATAAAATAGATGGCATTGATAAGAAAAGATGTGGAAATGAAACAACTTCGGCCTATTTTGACCCAAAGCATTTGATATGCGAATAGACTTTGCAACTGAATAAGAAATAGAGATTCACATTTTGCTGTAGTGAGCGATGAACAGTAAAGATTGCACTATAAAAAAGATAAAGTGTGTTTGGGCTGAATAGGTGAACTGGAATTAAGTAAGTAGTATATGACACTTGTCATGAATGACGAATGATTTCATTTTAAATCATTTTTGTAGGCTTCTATTTGCTCGATATGCAAATATGAGATTGTACAGCTGACATAAAGACGTGTTTTTAATTTTACTGTATGAATTAGTTTATTGTTAAATTAATTTCGAGGAAAGAAACATTTTAGATCTGCGCAAACTACTTTTTATTAAAGTTCTCCTCATGCCTTTTAGTTTATTGTTATTAAAGAAACAAAAAGCATGATTTAATTGCCTTTTTTCTTGTCGAGTTGTCTTTTATGCTTAACACAGAGATGGGCCGGAGCATCGTATCGTAGTACAGTGGAGACTGAATGTTTTTGACAATAAGTCCTATTCTGTATTGCAGTGCATAAACATGTGAAGTAAGTTATAGGACGAGTTTTTCGTGTCAAGGGTTTCGTGTATTCTAAATAATTACACGAAAATGAATCCTTGAGATTGAGGTGTTGTTCTGTAATCGTTCTGCCTTCAGTTTAAAACTAGCCAACCGTTATCTGTCGACCACACCCACCCAATGTGGCGGGATTTCTGAGAAGTTGGTCCCGTTCAATTGTATCCTTTTTTGCTTCGCCTACAAGCCTTTTTCTATTACTTCACATAAGTACAACTACCGATGAACCCCGTTAATACGACTTCAAACGCACCACAAAACCCTGTCTGTTTAACGGCTGTTTTAGGTAGGACAATCACTGCATCAACCTGTTTTGGGCCCCAAGTGCCTGTAATGTTTAAAGGTGGCCATAACACTGAGTAAAAGAATATGGTGGAAATGCGAGGTTTCACTCAACCGGAATCCTCCATTTTTTAATTCGGACAGATGCGTAGGTTTTAATCTTCTTTTCCCATCAACTACACAAACAATTTTAGCAGCGTGACTAAAATGTCTACTGCGTCGCATCACCCGGTTGGAAGGAGTGTACTGATTAATCAGTGTTTAGATTAGATCGCTAATGCACGCACACGACTTGTTTGCACTTTTAAATCACCTAAAAGCTTATTTGTCCAACTTAGAGTCGAACGAAATCATTTATGCATGGTTAATAGCGAGCAATAAACTACTGAGACAACAAATTCAGCGTCTCTTCGCCTTCGGAATTGATTGCACATTCGATCCACATATTGCAGAAGGTCGATTGACGACCTGTAACGAAAATCTTCATTTATTTGCTATTTTCGATCACCTGAAAGTTTATGTGGACGGAATAAAATCCAACAATGAATAACACGAATGCAACAAATCTCAGCATTAATCCTGGAGACGGTCAACAAACTGCTTGGAAGATTGCAAAAATGTTCGGTTACTACGTTCTGATTCTTTTCTCTTTGATCGGCAACACAGTTGTCATTAAAGCTATCAAAAGGATTGGAAAGACAATGAGAAGGCAAGTACACTATATATTCATTGTAAACCTATCTGTGGCCGATTTACTTTTTACAATGGAGAACATTCCCATAACCTACACTCAAATTTTGCTGAATGGAGCATGGCAAGTCGAAGGCCGTTTTGGTAACTTTCTCTGTCAGTTTGATATGTTCCTCTCTGCAATATTTATTTTGTCCTCGAATCTCACCATTGTAGCCATTGCGCTGGAGAAGTTCTGTGGAATATATTTTCCAATGAGGAAGTTTGTTTCCAGAAAACGCGCATATTTAATCCTCGCATCCACATGGCTTGTTGGTGCACTTTATTCTCTTCCGCTGTTTTTCTTTGTGAATCTCCGAAAATATCCCGATGGAAAATTCATGTGCTTTATTTGCATTCACTGTGACAAAATTATTCAGTGGTTTGTATTTCAAACAATGCTGTTAGCAACTGGATTCATTATTACACTTGCTTTGTATTCTGCAATTGGGATGAAAATATGGCTCCGCAAAATGCCTGGAATTCATCTTTACGAAGTTCAAAGAAGAACACAAGCGAAAAAACACAAAGCTCTCAAAATGCTTTCATTATTGGTTATTTTATTCTATATTTCTTTTATACCATTTTGGATTTATCAGCTTGCTCTTCACTTCGGCTTTCACGACAAACTTGGTTCCCATTACGGCAAAATTGCCGCTTTTCTTATGTTGTGCAACGGAGCTATAAACCCTGTTATATACAATATCTATAACTTGGAAATTCGTCGTGAATTTAAATCATTATTTTGCTGTTTAAACAAGAGATCTCCAAATATTATGCAATCTTCTTTTAAGACTAGTAGAAGGCGAAATAGGAATTCAAAAATGGAAACATTCAACAGGAAATCATCACAGAAAGCTGAAGGAAAGAAATGCAGTGCTTCGTTTAAGGCATATAGCAATGGAAAAAGGCTCTCAGCTCGCCTTTATGACGACTCACGCTTGTGACTTTTCTCAAAGCTGGTAAATATTTACCACGCAATGACAAGCTGGCTCAGAAAGATCTATGGAAACCAAACGAGGCATACTGGATAGTATTTTATAAAGACTCCAAAAATAATACAATCAAATGAATGTAAATGTCAACCAATCGTCATGTTTTTGATCTGCGTTAAGGTTTGCATTTGCCACGAGCCACTAAGTAGTCTAAGCCATGAGTTTGCTGCATTTTACTCTACACTAATTGCTTATGAAAACCCCCAAGACAAGGTCATACACAATATGGCGGCATGTCTGCAGTTTGGAAACAGCTTCCTGCTCCTCAGTCTTTTGACTGTGATACGCGGCAGCTGCTAAAGTAAATGTTGAGCCACGTAGCTCTGGTGATACAAACAAGGAATCAGAGAATTAACTCTGTGTGTAAATTATAGTGCTAAGGTCAACGCATAAATTTCCCTGTACTGGGCGTTAGCCCTAGTAACTGAGGGATCACACGAGGGAAAGAAAAAAAATCTTTGACCTCCCTCATTTCCTTACTAGGGCTAACGCTCAGTACAGGGAAATTTATGCGTTGACCTTAGCACTATAATTTACACACAGAGTTAATTCTCTGGTTCCTTGTGAGCTGCTAAAGTAGTTGGATGACTTTCAGGCTGCACAAACGTTGTTCCTGTGACGACGAATAATATTGAAAAACAAATGATACCATGCAAAAGTCCCGGGGCAAAAGTACTGCTGAAGAGGTTTCATTTGAATGGTCACACCATAGGATTTCATCAACAAACTCAAAAGTTAGAACAAATGGTACCGTGCAAACGTACTGTTGAAGAGGTTTCATTTGAATGGTCACACCATAGGATTTAGTCAACAGACTCAAAAGTTAGAACTGCACCCGGGGAACTGCACTACATGTCTCCATTATTGACTCTGGGAGTGAAAGAGCTAATGAACGTTCTATTTCTGTTGTTCATTAATCCATGTGTTTCCAATTTAACTGTCTAAAATTTCTTTCGAGATTTGCTCGATTTCTTTTTCTTGGTGTTATGTATCATTTTGTAAATTAGTCTAGGTTTTGTAGCATGATTTTGACCAAAAATGGTCTGAAGTAGTTAATGTTTTGCTGCAGCTGAGCAATTGCAAGCGCTTTTTGAAAGACAATGTCCAGTTTTGTTGAAATAATGCTAAAACAATTCAAAGCATCTTATTATTCGTGCTCAACTGAAGAGGATTTTCTTTTCTGAAACTCATAACACAACAACTTTATTTAACGAAAAGAAAAGATTACAATATTTGCCACGCATCATTTTTAAGCCCACTAATTGAAGTTTTGTTAATGTCACATCACGCACGATTTGAAACGTTTAATAAAGACAATATCCAGTTCTGTTTAAATAATGGTAGACAAATTTAACAACGGCGCCCGAGGCAATAAATTGATGTACATGAAAAGCATATTCATTTGGTGTTGCTCACGACAGGCGGAAAGGAAAATCTGACTTTTAAGAATACACAACATTGTAGAAAATATTTAAATAAAACCGTACCATTTAGAGAACATATTTCATGTTATTCCAGTGCTTCATGAATAACGGGCAAAAAATGCGAAGCAAGTGTAAATAAATATACCGCGGGGGTTGTTGACAATTTTCAAAACAATTAAAACCTTTACTGTCGTCGAGATAAATTGTTCCCGCTTTTCATGTTCCCGCTTTTCCCAAATGTCCACTTTAGTTTTCCATTATTTTTGTAATTAATTTCCTGCAGAGACAATAGAATAATAATGGGGAAATATTCTCAAGTTAATTGCCAGTTCTTGTCACGCACCCGAACGCTCATGAAATCATCTTAACATAGTTTAATTCATAATTTGGACTTCTTGCTATGTTTTCATAAAACAGCTGAAAAAATACAGCGTCGAAATAAACCAAATTGCTTATTTGAACTTCAACTGGTGCCATGCTGATGAGTCCATGTCCACGTCCACCTGTCACTCTATGGGCTGTGCGCATGCGTTAGGTTTAGGGGAAACCGGGGAGATGTGTTTTGTGGCTTCTCCTTACATTATGTTAAATACGTATAAAACACGCGTACGCGTAACCTTCAAATTTCCTGTTTTGTTTTAAAAACCCCAATTCATACCAAAAGCAATTGGCACTATAATTTTTAATTTTAAAACTGTCGGCTTCCTATTAAATGCATTTTGTTTGTTGTTTGTTGAAGAATGAGAGTTAATGGCAATTTTGTAAAACCTAAAAAATAATGAATAATTGATTGATATGCATGTATACAACAAATGATTCTCATCATTCTTTTAGCAATGTCAAAGTTTCAGTCAGGCATAAAAGAACACCTTTAAACGTGTAACTGCTTTCCGTTCCGTGTTAAATTTCACGAAACCATAAAAACATTGAGTTTGCTGAGAACGATAACAGTTGGAAGATAAAAAAACATTCAACGATGGAAAATGCTACCAATTCATCATCTTTGCGCTTAGAAATGGAAATTTAGTTCATGTTTTGCTGTAGTAAGCGATGAACAGTAAATTTTTTACTTGGAAAAAGGTGGGCAGAATGACTGGACATCATTAATTATTCATAACTACCGAAGCGGCAAATTCGAACGCGATCGCGCGAAGAGTAAAGCCTGGTTCACACTAGCGACATAACGACATAAGAACATGGACATAATGACATAAAGAAAAGATCAGTTTTTTCCTTATGTCATTATGTCCATGTTATTATGTTCCTATTATGTCGTTATGTTGTGTTGTTCACACTGGTGACATAAAACGTCGTATTTTTATTTTGCGTGACCCCGCCGTTATGTCGTTATGTCGCTAGTGTGAACCAGGCTTTAGAAGAAAGGGCCAGCATTGGTAAAACTTTCTTTTCTGGCTTCCATGGGTATTAACTAGCATTTTGACCTACGGGCTTCTGAAGTGGAATGGTTTACCTGCAATATAAGCCAAAAACGAGTAAATTATACTTCGTATAGGAGTTATTGACTAGCCAATAAAAATTTTATGTCTTGCACGTTTAATTGTTATGTAATAATGTATAAAGCACGCCAGAAGCACGTGGACAATTCATAGTAACCCCCCTCTGAGGTTTTTTCAATAGCACGAGGTTAACCTCTGAGAGGACAATCTTCGCAGATCTCTCGCTTGACCAGGCAGCCTTTAGAACTTTTAACCCTCCTCCTCCCATGTCCGATCCAATGGCTTTCTTGAGCTGGAGCATTTAGACCCCACCTTTGCTGGGCATACTATCAATTCCTTATAAAATTTTGTCATTTGATCAATTTTATTGAGTTATTAAAACGGCTATGTGCTCAAGGTAGGGCACATAGCCAGATTCATCCATTTGGTGGTTATGTTTTTCCTGCCCAGCAAACCGAGCTCAACATTCCAGCAATTCAACTAAAACTATATTCAGTAAAAGGAATAAAAAGACTATCCAAAGTAAGAAAAACTGGGCCTTTTTTGTTATGGAAAACAACCAGCCTACAAAGTTAAGAGCGATTTTTTTCAAAACCAGGCGGATTTCCAAAAAGTGACCTACGGAAAATGACAGAAGAATGTTTGCTTAAAAAAAGCCGTGTTAACTTGGAAAATTGGTGCACAAGAAAAACTATCTTTTAAAGTTTTAAACTGTTAGGTTGAATGTTTGTTCGAAGTGACGCGTCTTGGGCAAGCGACCAATTGTTTCAAGCACAATGGTTGTCAAGACTTTTTAATATTCTATTCAGAAAAAGCACTCAATCGTTACATGTAAATCATAAACTAATCAGTTGCCGCGAACTTTGAAATCCCTGTGTACCAGCTGATTCACTCCAGTCGCTCGTTACGATGACCAAAGAAAACGATTATGTCTGTGATCGGGAGCTGTTTTCAGAGCTCGCGGAATCCCTGATCCATCTTTTATTTATTCATTTGGTTACCCCTTTTGTCAATGCAAACGACGCAAAATTCTACTGCCAAATAAAAGGCGAAGCACTTTTGAATTTTCTTGGCGACTGCATGCGACGTTTTCTTTTAAATTCTTTGCTTTTAGAACTCATAAAATAACTTAGCTCTGATTGCCATTATGAAAGTGTTTACCTATAAACGAATATTCTTAAAATTTTGCGCCAACAGAACTCATAAATATCTTATGTTTACTCAGCACGGCCAGGGCTGTGAAAGCGCTTTGATTCTCGCATTGGGCATTATGAAAGTGTTTTTAAACAGAAATAAAAGTCATCGATCGATATTTCTGCCGACAGAACTTAAAATAACACTGCCGTTACCAAAGGCACTTTCATTTGCTTAACAAAAGTGGTTAACAAAAAGAATGGCCTAAATATTTTGTTTTGAAAGAACTGATAAAAATAACGCAGCCGACCGAACTATCTTTTGTTTACACAACACGGCTGTGACCGTTATAGCGCTTTGTTTCTCACAACGAACATGTTTTTATTAAGGAGAAGAATGTAGTTCTTGATAATTCATGCCAACAGCTTTCGCAATGAGATTTTCTGAATCAAAGCTTAGGGAATTCAAATTACTTGTAGAACAGAACGAAATTATCGCCGCGAAATTTCGAGAACAGCGAACTTTCGTTCGAAAATTCGTTTCAAGCGAAATTTCGTCGAAAAGTCCTGAAAAGCCAGGAAATTCGTCGAAATACGTTTGCATAATTTTTTCACAATACTGTAGGCGCTCAGTTTCAAACACACCAAGAACTTCGGGCTTTTTGGTGCACTTAGTACCAGCGCGAGAAATCGCAACATCTGTTTCAAGAGTTTTATAATAACCCTGAGGTGGACGAGAGTGGTTTTCCATTTTAACAGTAGTTCGAATTACTTCCAAATGAAAGGAAACTCGGATATTTATAACATTAAATGATGCAGACAAAGGCATGCTGCCGGATCGAAATGCGCCATTGGCTGTTAGGTGTCTTTAACAAAAGGTTTAAAGTTATTGTAGTTTTCGAGTAAAGCAAATTTAACTTACTTGTTGTTACAGATGATTATAATGAAAGTCAAAAGGCATTCCAGGAAAAATGCAAACGGGCATTCATTCGTGTATGTTGCTTCCTCGCGCAGATTAAACTAATGCGTGAAGACATTCTGACATTAAAGTCAAGTCATAATCATTTCGCTCGCGCAAAGATAATATTACTTTATTATTTAGTAGATTGCAGACATTCAGGAGCACTCGTTACTTTTGTTCAAAGAGAGTGGAGAGCGTGGCGATCGAAAGAAATGACGCGTGCTTGAGGCAGAGGAACGAACAAAAGTATCGAGCCGAAGAACTATTTTCGCTCTATTTTCTTTGAAAAAAAAAATGCTAGCAGTCTAAAACTTGCACGGAGACGTTTGCTGACACCAATTTAAATTTTGTATGTGCATCGAGCAGTCTCAAACCCTTTCATTTTGTCTTTTCTGATGCTGAAAAATAATATGCGGGTAATCGTGTGATTTTGAGAAACAAAAGCTGACAACAATAGCGCAATATGTCAGATCTAGAATTTTTCTGCGCTGTAAGTAAATGTCCCGAGAACAATAAGCATTATGCGCAGGGCTTTAGCCCTTTCACTCCCAGAGTAAATTATGTAGACATGTAATGTAGTTCTAACTTTTGAGTCTGTGAACGAAATCCGATGGTGTAAGCATTCAAATAAAACCTGTTCGGCAGTTCTTTTGCATGGTACCATTTGTTTTGCACTATTTTACAAAATGTAATTTGGAATTTTTGTTGATTTTTGTTGAATCTTGATCCAGATGACCTATATACGAGGACTTTGACACAACTGTAAATTGACACTTGCAAACTTGGCGTTTAGAAATAAAGATTCCCGGCGGCCCGGTTTGCTTTATTGTCAGCGACGAACAGTGAAATTGCACTATATAAAATAGATGGCATTGATAAGAAAAGATGTGGAAATGAAACAACTTCGGCCTATTTTGACCCAAAGCATTTGATATGCGAATAGACTTTGCAACTGAATAAGAAATAGAGATTCACATTTTGCTGTAGTGAGCGATGAACAGTAAAGATTGCACTATAAAAAAGATAAAGTGTGTTTGGGCTGAATAGGTGAACTGGAATTAAGTAAGTAGTATATGACACTTGTCATGAATGACGAGTGATTTCATTTGAAATCATTTTTGTAGGCTTCTATTTGCTCGATATGCAAATATGAGATTGTACAGCTGACATAAAGCCTTGTTTTTAGCGGAGCACTCGTCGGGCCGAAGGCCAGGCTGCGCAGCCCCTTACTCATAGAACCCATGCTCGACATTTTTCATGGTCATGGTCAGCGGAATGTTTCGCGGGCGGCGTCTTTACATGTGTGTCCGTCCGAGCGTACGCCACACGCGCGGCTACACAGCCGTCAGCTCGGTAAACACTTTTTAAAGTTTTAAAAAAGTTGGATCTTTCGCAGTGTTTAGCTGAGCAGTAAAGTCGTTACTTCTCTACATTTTTTCGCGGTTTGCTACTCAAGACAGGGATACTAATTAAGGGATACTCAGAAGCCGCTTTAGTGGAAAAAGAAGAGCTTTCGAGGATAAAATCTTGCTTCGAGGAACCCTCATACGTTTTTATCAATGCGGGGAGATGCCTTGTTTTTATTACGGATTTCAGAACCGAAGAAGCGGAGTTTTAATGAATTTCCAAGCAGTCCAGTGACTTAAAGGTAAAACAAAATACATTTTTCGATGGGAATTTATGTTGATATCAATCTGTGATTGACTTTTTCTTTGTGTTCTCGCTAGTTTTGGAGAATTGTTTATGAAACGTTCTCAAATTCACTCGTTTTGATTTCTTTCATCGAAGACAGCTCGGCCTCTATGAGCTATAAATATATGGTTCGCGTTTTGCTTTTCAACATAAACTAACGGAGATTTGAATAAAATTTTTCGAAAGAAGATTGTGTTGTCCATTTTTATGTGTTTCTTCATTCATTACATAGATTGAAAAGCGATTTTATGTAAACAAAACAAGACTTGAATTTTATTATAGTTCTAACTTCACTCGCGTGGCCGTATGCAAATATGTTTGTATATTTTTGGCAAATTTGATTTCCAAATCAGTTTCTCAGGCATTTTTTGACAAGCAACAACTGTATTTTTTAACAGTAGTCGTAATAGTTATTCTAGACGGAGAAAAAGTTGTTTTTGTGAACTTTTGTACGGTCTAAATGTACTGTGCAGACGGTCGGGTAATACTGTTTTTGAGAATTGCTAAAATTGAAAAATAGCCCGGTCGTCAATATTAATCTTAATTCTTGTGCTTCCGACCTTTCACCTATTAGTTAAGTTTCATCTTAGTTAAGCTTGTTCAGAGGGTCTTCAGAGGGCGCCGCTGTTAGGCTAAGCCTAACTATATATATTAATTTTACTGTATGAATTAGTTTATTGTTAAATTAATTTCGAGGAAAGAAACATTTTAGATCTGCGCTTAAGCTTTAAAAAAAATATAAACTTGTGAAATTTAAACTCGCTATCGCAAACTACTTTTTATTAAAGTTCTCCTCATGCTTTTTAGTTTATTGTTATTAAAGAAACAAAAAGCATGATTTAATGGCCTTTTTTCTTGTCGAGTTGTCTTTTATGCTTAACACAGAGATGGGCCTGAGCATCGCATTGTAGTACAGTGGAGACTGAATGTTTTTGACTATAAGCCCTTTTCTGTATCGCAGTGCATAAACATGTGAAGTAAGTTATAGGACGAGTTTTTCGTGTCAAGGGTTTCGTGTATTCTAAATAAATTACACCAAAATGAATCCCTGAGATCGAGGTGTTGTTCTGTAATCGTTCTGCCTTCAGTTTAAAACTAGCCAACCGTTATCTGTCGACCGCACCCACCCAATGTGCCGGGATTTCTGAGAAGCTGGTCCCGTTCAATTGTATCCTTGTTTGCTTCACCTTTTTCTATTACGTCACATAAGTACAACTACCGATGAACCCCGTTAATACGACTTCAAACGCACCACAAAACCCTGTCTGTTTAACGGCTGTTTTAGGTAGGACAATCACTCCAAGTGCCTGTAATATTTAAAGGTGGCCATAGTGAAAAACATATATGTTGGAAATGCGAGGTTCAACTCAACCAGAATCCTCCATTTTTTAATTCAGACAGATGCGTAGGTTTTAATCTCCTTTTCTCATCAACTCCACAAACAATTTTAGCAGCGTGACTAAAATGTCTACTGCGTCGCATCACCCGGTTGGTAGGAGTGTACTGATTAATTAGTGTTTAGATTAGATCGCTAATGCACGCACACGACTTGTTTGCACTTTTAAATCACCTAGAAGCTTATTTGACCAACTTAGAATCGAACGAAATCATTTGCGCATGGTTAACAGCGAGCAATGAACTACAGGGACAACAAAATCAGCGTCATCTTCGCCTTCGGAATTGATTGCACATTCGATCCTCACATTGGAGAAGGTCAATTGACGACCTGTAACGGAAATCTTCATTCATTTGCTATTTTCGATCACCTGAAAGCATATGTGAACGAAATAAAATCCAACAATGAATAACACGAATGCAACAAATCTCAGCATTAATCCTGGAGACGGTCAAGAAACTGCTTGGAAGATTGCAAAAATGTTCGGTTACTACGTTCTGATTCTTTTCTCTTTGATCGGCAACACAGTTGTCATTAAAGCTATCAAAAGGATTGGAAAGACAACGAGAAGGCAAGTACACTATATATTCATTGTAAACCTATCTGTGGCCGATTTACTTTTTGCAATGGAGAACATTCCCATAACCTACACTCAAATTCTTCTGAATGGAGCATGGAAAGTCGATGGCCGTTTTGGTAACTTTATCTGTCAGTTTGATATGTTCCTCTCTGCAATGTTTATTTTGACCTCGAATCTCACCATTGTAGCCATTGCGCTGGAGAAGTTCTGTGGAATATATTTTCCAATGAAGAAGTTTGTTTCCAGAAAACGCGCGTATTTAATCCTTGCATCCACATGGCTTGTTGGTGCACTTTATTCTCTTCCGCTGTTTTTCTTTGTGAATCTCCGAAAATCTGCCGATGGAATATTCAGATGCTTTATTTACATTCACTGTGACAAAATTATTCAGTGGTTTGTATTTCAAACAATGCTGTTAGCAACTGGATTCATTATTACACTTGCTTTGTATTCTGCAATTGGGATGAAAATATGGCTCCGCAAAATGCCTGGAATTCATCTTTACGAAGTTCAAAGAAGAACACAAGCGAAAAAACACAAAGCTCTCAAAATGCTTTCATTATTGGTTATTTTATTCTATATTTCTTTTATAACATTTTGGATTTATCAGCTTACTCTTCACTTCGGCTTTCACGACAAACTTGGTTCCCATTACGGCAAAATTGCCGCTTTTCTTATGTTCTGCAACGGAGCTATAAACCCTGTTATATACAGTATCTATAACTTGGAGATTCGTCGTAAATTTAAATTATTATTTTGCTGTTTAAACAAGAGATCTCCAAATATTATGCAATCTTCTTTTAAGACTAGTAGAAGGCGAAATAGGAATTCAAAAATGGAAACATTCAACAGGAAATCATCACAGAAAGCTGAAGGAAAGAAATGCAGTGCTTCGTTTAAGGCAAACAGCAATGGAAAAAGGCTCTCAGCTCGCCTTTATGACGACTCACGCTTGTGATTTTTCGCAAAGCTGGTACTGAAAAATTAACAAAGCGATGACAAGCTGGCTCAGAAAGATCTATGGAAACCAAGTGAGGCATATGGATAGTAAGACTTCAATAATAATAATGTACAGTTACAATCAAATGAATGTAAATGTCAACCAATCGTTAGTCATGTTTTAGATCTGCGTTAAGGTTTGCATTTGCCATGAGCCGCTAAGTAGTCTAAGCCATGAGTTTGCTGCATTGCAGTCTACAATTGCTTGTGATAACCCCCAAGACAAGGTCAAAAAGTGACGGTATGTCTGCAGTTTGGAAACAGCTTCCTCCTCCTCTGTCTCAGTTCCGGCTTCAGTCTTGTGTTGTTGTAAGAAGTTAACTACAGGTGTTTAACTCTGTGTGGTGTGGTGTGGTGTGGTGTTAAACAGGTATTTTACTCTGATATATGCTATGGTATCGACTTTAATCAATGGCATTAATTTTTATCTATATTTAAGTTAAACTGTTCTTCTAAAAATTAAGCTAAAACACTGCGCTTGTCATGTCTCTATCCATACATACAAGTCATAAACAAGTCTTCAAACAAGCAGTTGAGATCCCAGTAATTATTTAGATTTTCAATTTTAACCTTGCGTCTCCTTGTGGCAGGCGATTCTGCGCGCGTCACAAAACCGCAAGCTACATTAGAAAATTTCAATTTTTATGCTTCATTATGCTCTAAGCGCTATAAGTTCAAATACCTTAACGTACGCATTGCGTACCTATGTTTCTACATGACGTCACTTAACTACAAGTACTGGTGAACTCCTTTCAAATGAACAGGCCATGAGAATAAAGGAAATGATCACGGGAAAGTTTGTCAGCCTGCTCCCAAAAATCGTTTGTTTTTCAGTATAGGAAGCGAAGGATGTAAATATTATAGCAGACATCTTTGCGCGGGCTACAGTTAGTTAAATCAAAGATGAATGGATTAGATAAGATAGGTATCTTTGGCTATCTTAACCGGCGGGTTTCAAGAGGTTTGCAGACGACATGGTTTCCGTACAAATAAAGTAAGCAAGGCTGATACTACGTGTCTTTCTAAGGGACGTTCTGTTTCTGTCATCCATTCATCCATGTGATTCCAAGGTGCAGTGTCAAGGGAATTTGGTATCATTTCAAAAAACAAAAAAATGTTTTCGTATTAACAGAAACCGAGCCTTCAAGTTCTCAAATTTTCGCTTCCAAAATGGTTAGAAGAGACCAGAATTTGTTCTTCTTACAAGAATTGCTCGATTTCTTTCGCTTGGTGTTATGTATCATTTTGTAAATGAGTTAAGGTATTGTAACATGATTTTGACCAAAAGTCAAAAATCCCCATTTTCTATTTTCGAATTGCCCATGATATACTATACGAGAATTTAGTTTTATCGACTGAGTCGATAAGGTAAATTGACCACCGTAAAAAGATTCTTTTTACGGTGGTCAATTTACCTTATCGACTCAGTCGATAAAACTAAATTCTCGTGTTTCATCCCCCCACCGACGCAGCACCACAGTTTCTCTAGAAACTAACCCCATTCATGATATACTATGTTTGCCCCCCAAATTTTGCATACACTATTGTTTTGAAATGCTCTTGGGAATATGCAGTCCTCCCAAGAGCATTTAAAAACAATTTGGGGGGCAAACAAAGTGTATTATGGGCAATTCGAAAATAGAGAATGACGGCTTCCCCTTGTCAGTTAATGTCTTGCTGCAGCTGAGTAATTAGAAGCGTTTTTTGAAAGACAATGTCCAGTTTTGTTGAAATAATCTAGAAGCATCTATTCAGTCGTTCGTGCTCAACTAAAGACAATTCTTTTAATTAAACGAATAACACAACAACGACTTTATTTAACGAAAAGAAAAGATATTACAATATTTGCCAGACATCATTTTTAAGCCCACTAATTAAAGTTTTGCTAATGTCACATCACGCACAGCTTGAAACGATTTTTAAAGACAACAACAACAACAACAATTTATTCAGGTATTCCCATTTCTATACATGGTATTACCAGATAATAAAAATTACAAAAAGAAGTTCATTGTACATTACTGTATCAAGGTTAATTACAAATAAAATAAATAGAGGAAGTGACAGTATTGTGTATAATATGGAATTATTTCTTACGTGTAGTTTTAAAACATATCTTCATTTCTCTTATTCATTGCATTAAATATAAAAGCAGCCGTTGCTCTACAAATAAAAGGATCGACACTGTTAAACAGAAACATACTTTTGCATGTATGATCTAAGTTTTTGAAGTGTCTATTTCTTTTATCTATTTCATCATAAAAGCTACTTCTGAGATTAGCGTATAAGTCACAGTGAAAAAGGAAATGTATTTCATTTTCAACAGAATCTGAATTGCAGTGAAAAAAAAGACAAAAGAAAGACAAATAAAGACAATATCCAGTTCTGTTTAAATAATGGTAGACAAATTTAACAACGGCGCCCGAGGCAATAAATCAATTTACATGGAAAGCATATTTATTTGGTATTGCTCTGCACGACAGGCTAAAAGGAAAATCTGACTTTTAAGAATACACAACATTGTAGAAAATATTTAAATAAAACCATATAAACCATTTAGAGAACATATTTCATGTTATTCCAGTGCTTCATGAATAACGGGCAAAAATGCGAAGCAAGTGTACATACCGCGGGGTTGGTGACAATTTTCAAAACAATTAAAACCTTTACTGTCATCGAGATAAATTGTTCCATTTCATGGAGTTTCATCCCAAATGTCCTCTTTAGTTTTCCGTTATTTTGTAATTGATTTTTCTGTAGATAAGCTTGTCATGCACCCGAACGTTCTTGCTATGTTTTCATAAAACAGCTGAATAAATATATATATATATATTTCTTGACTTGTGATGGGTCTCTCAAACAATGCTTCCTATCAAGCGCAAAACTGTAGGATCACTAGCAGCGATCGTGGAGACTTGCAGAACAATTTACGATTATGAATGGCAAGAAACCAACTCCAATTTTGGTTTTTAGCTTTAATTTGCTCGACGTTTCGGCCGTCACGGCCTTCTTCAGGCGCGTTATGTAGATGTTAAATTCATAACAGAAATTTCACAACAAAGATTATGAGTGAAAATGTGCCCCAGCCGGGAATTGAACCGGGGTCTCCTGATGACCGGACAAATGCTTTAACCACTAGGCCACTGAGACAACCACACTAACACAATCACAAACAACACATTTATGGCTTCATAGTGAAAAGCTCTTGGGAGACATAAGTGCGTTCGAAGGGAAGTTGTTTTATGTTATAGAGGAGTAAGTTGGGTGCTACACAGAAACTATCCCCCCTTCCCGCTTATCAAGGGAGAGGTTGTACATTATATATACATATATAATTATCAAACGTATGCACATTCAAAACGTATAAAACAAGCGTAACCTTTAAATTTCCTGTTTTATTTTTAAAACCTTAATTCATGCAAAAAGCAATCTGTACTATAATTTTAAATTTCAAAACTGTCGGCTTCCTATTAAATGCATTTTGTTTGTTGTTTTTTGAAAGACGATAGTGAATGGATATTTTTGAAAATCTAAAAAATAATGGATAATTGATTGATACATCAGTATACAACAAATGATTTCTCATCATGCTTTTAGCAATTTCGAAGTTTCAGTCAGGCATAAAATAACACCTTTAAACGAGTACTGCTTTCCGTTCCGGCGTGTTAAATTTCACGAAACCACAAAAAACTTGAGTTTGTCGAGAACGATAACAGTTTGGAACATAAAAAAGACATTCAACGATGGAAAATGCCACCAATTCGTCCACCACTGATTTCGAGGGGGACAGCTACGAATTAATAATCACAAAAACCACGATTTGTATGCTTGTTCTTGTTGTGTCGCTAATCGAAAACATTCTGGTGCTTGTATTGTTAAAGGAAGACTTTAGAAATCGTCTGAGGACTGCCAACAGTTATTTCATAGCGAATATGTCTGTAGCCGAAGTTCTGTTTGTTGTGCAGAATTTACCGCTTGCATACAACAACCTTGTACTGAACGGCCACTGGGTCCTTCAAGGAAGCATTGGGCTGGTTTTATGTAAGATAGACGTCTTCTTTTCTCTTATTTCCATGGTAACCACCAACCTTACTATCCTAGCAATCGCCGTTAATCGATTCTTGGCCGTCTATGTCCCCTACAAAAAGATAATCACACGTAAAGTTTGCTTCGTTATTATTTTCCTAACCTGGCTCATCTCCACCATGTTTGCCTCACCCATGTTGTATTATGCTGATTTGAAAAGACGAACTGAACTTCACACCACTTGCACGCTTGAAGATAAGCAAGTTTTGAAACTATGGTACATCGTTTTGGCGGGAATTCTAGCCACAACACTTGTGGCAATACTTGTGTTTTACACTGCCAGTGGAGTGAGGCTGTGGCAAAGTAGAACCTTTCCCGGCAACCCAAGCCAGGCAACGCACGCACGCAGAGAAAAGCGAAATCGCGACATTCTCAAGATGTTGGTCACATTAACAATTGTATTCTACGTTTGCTATGTGCCTGTCATCACGCTCAGTTGGTCTCATTTTCTTGACTTCTACACCGCATTCAAGAAAAAGCACGGTCGTTTTATTGCGGTTCTGATGATGTTCATGAATGGCGCCATAAATCCCATAATTTATTACGTCTTTAACGAGGGCTTCCGTGACGGTGTCAAGGCGGCCCTAGCCAAATGCCGAGGAGCTGTGTACGCTGTTGACACACCAATGGCCGCGACTGTAGGAGCTACGGTCAGTAGAAATGGCAGAACAGAACACAGAACGACCCAACTGTAAACGGAAATGAACTGAAAGTGTATTCAGATAAACTGCGCGTCATTCACCTTTGCGTCAAGAAATAGAGATTTCTGTTTTGCTGTAGTAAACGATGAACAGTAAATTTTTCACTTGAGAAAAGGTCTTTAACCCTTTCACTCCCAGAGTCAATTCCACAGACATATAGTCATATAGTGTAATCCTAACTTTTGAATCTGTTGATGAAATCCTATGGTGTGACCATTCAAATGAAACCTCTTCAGCAGTACCTTTGCATGGTACCATTTGTTCTAACTTTTGAGTCGGTGGAGGAAATCCTACAGTGTGACCATTCAAATGAAACCTCTTCGGCAGTAATTTTGGATGGTACCATCTGTTTTTCGATATTTTAGAAAACGAAATTTGAAATTTTTGTTAAATTTTGATCCAGACGACCTACGAGGACTTTGACACAACTGTAAATTTCAAGTGAACCCTGGATATATACGCATTGACTTGACGTTTAGAAATACCGACTTCCGGTTTGCTGTAGTCAGCAACGAACATGCGAAGAGAATATTGGCGAGAAAAGATGTTAATGGCAATGAAACACTTTAACCCTTTTTGACCAAGGCAATAGACCTTTTTTTTATTAATTTTTTTTTAATTTTAATTTTTTGCATTTTACAAAACCAAGCTTACAAACAAAAAATATTACAAGCACAAACAAAATAAAAAAGAACAACAAAAAAAGAGAAATACAATGTTACAACATTTTGATTGAATTACACCTAGATATGGAGGGGAAAATAAGAGATTGGATTTTTAATTAGTAGATCAAGATTTATTGACTTATGAATAGAGTTCAATTCTATATTTGTACATTACTTTTTTTATAAAATCAGAGATCAGTAATGAATCATTCTGGAGTTTTCTTTTATAAATATAGTAACGCAAAAACAGTAGAAAGTAATTTAATTTTTTCTGTAATACATCAGATACAGTAGATAGCCCAAATAAAAATTCCTCAGTGTTAAGATTGAATGCAGAATTGTGAGTTGTATTAAACCATTCCAACACCTTCTGAGCGAAAGACACAGTGAACTGACAACTTATAAAGCTGTGATCAATAGAATCCTCTTCTCTGCAATAAATACAATCACTATTTTCCTTAACCTTGAACCTGAAAAGTTCCTTCTTGGTCACAATAATTCTATGAATGAATTTAAAATGAAACTCACGTAATTTGTTTTCTACACACATTCTATGAACTGATTGAAAAATTTCTTTCCAGCATATGTTTTCAGGATTGATCGATTTAATCCACCGTTTAGGTCCGGTTTGTGGATTTGTGCGTGATTTGTTGACAAGCAGCTAGTAAAAGTCCTTTGATTTTGTTTTTAATAAGTTTATATTATTGTTTTCATCGAGAGGAAAGCAAGTTAAGTCATCATTCATTATATTTCCATCAGAAGAAGCTATCAGTTCTTTACCTTTTTGTAAAAGATGGTTTGGAATAGCGCTGATAACTTGATAGTACTGAAGAAAGTTGGTCTTTTCCAAAGAATACTTAGATTCAAATTCATTGAATGGAAGGATATTTCCATCACTATCCAAAAGGTCCACAATCGTCTTAACTCCCTTACTAAACCATTCATGAAAAAAGAAAGGCTTTGCTCCAATTAATATCTCTTTATTATGATAGAGAATCGTATCACGCAAGTCTGTATTACCATATAGGGTTTTCAGTTCATCAAAAAAGAGTAGAATATCCTTATAAAAGCGAGGTAGGTATTCAAAGTCTTTCACTCGATAGTTGCAAGATAGTAGAAAGTCAAGGCCACCACATTTCTTAAAATAATAGTCTGGGATTGTCTTCCAATTGAAATGTCCTTTCTTTAAGAGTCTAGGAATCCATGCTAGTCGTAATGCTTTTATCATATTTTCTATATCAATCATGCGTAGTCCACCCTTTTCATAATCCTGATATAGACTCGTCCTTTTTATCTTGTCTTGTTTGTTTTTCCATAAAAATTTAAAAAGGCGACCTTGCACATTTCCTATAACCTCTTCCTCTCGATGTTTGAAGCAGAGAATATCAGCGGTGACACACCTAGGGCCTTGATGATCAAAACTTTTCCAAACAACGTTAAGTCTCTAGATCTCCACATATCTAAATTTGTTTGAAGTTTTTGGACTTTAAGATCAAAGTTATGCTTGTTATTACCTTTACTATCGTAAGAAAAGAAACTTCCTAATATTCTCGTCGGGTTTTCAACCCATTTTAGACTTAATGGTTTGTCTTTCTGGTTAGCTAATTTGCCTAGCCACATTGCTTTAGTCTTTCCAATGTTTAGTTGTAGCCCTGAAATTTTACCAAAAGATCTTATAAGTTGCAATCCATTTTCCATTGTAGTCTACATTTAAGAGAGTTATTGGTCTCCAATTTTGAAGCTGATTTAACTCGGAGTCCTCCTTGGATGTAAGGCTTATAATTCCTTTTCGTTGTGAGATTGATAGTTTTCCCTTTTCATATCCAGCATTATGAGACTTAACTAAATCGCCGCCTATAAGATCAAAGAATGTCGAATAGAATTCAGCGGTGAATCCATCTTCACCAGGGGATTTGTCATTTTTAAAAGTTGTTAAAATGTTCTTGCATTCTTCAAAGGTTAAAGGACCTTCTAAACTCTCACGTTCTTCATTGGACAGTTGGGGCAATTGCACGTCCTCAGTAAATTGTTGAAATTGATTTTCCGTGACATTTATTTTAGACGTATAAAGGTTTCTGTAATAACGTTTAATTTCTAACAAGATTTGCTTTTCATTCTCAATTACCTCACCATCTTCATCCTCTAATTCGGATATAACTTTCCTGTTGTAATTCTTTTTTTCAAGATTAAAGAAATACTTTGTAGGCCTTTCCCCCTTTTCAATCCAAAGACATTTAGATCTGAATCTCGCTGCTTCACCTTTAGCTTCATATAGTTCTTGTAGCTCCTTTTTGAGATTATCATACTGCTTCAATTCGTGATCTACATTTTGTAGATCCGTACTTAAACATATTTTCCTATCGAGCTCATCCAATTGATCCTTAACAAAAAGTTCGCGCTCCCTATTAATTTTTGCTTTTCCTTTGGCAAAAGAAATCGTAGAGGTTCTAATTTCCATTTTAAGAAGTTCCCAAAGTATTTGTTCATCTTGGACATAACTGTATTTACTTCGGAAGTCAGGATAGGATTTCCGAATCCGTTCGATGTAATCTTCATCCTTGAGTAAATTGTTATTAAATTTCCAGAATCCCGGTCCTCGAGTAGACAATTTTTTCCATTGAATAGATAAACAGACTAGCTTGTGATCTGGTGCTATTGATGATTGAATGTCAACTTTGTGAACATATTTTGTCAGATTTTTTGCCATTAAAAAGTTATCTATTCTCGATTTCATTTTTAAAGCCTTTGATTCATATGAATATTTGTCAACATTTGGGTGTTTAATTCTTTGAATGTCGATGAGGTTCAACATGTCCATTGTAATTAAAATAGAGTTACGAAAGATTGTTGGTTTCCACGATAAACCGCCTTTTTTGTCTTTCTTTGTTAAGGTGCAATTCCAATCACCACCAATTATAAGGGATGATAATTCGGATTTGTCTATTAGCAAGTTATTTAGATTTTGGATGAATTGCAGTTGATCTGTATGATTATTAGGAGCATAAATGTTACAGAGTGACAGTTCTAGACAATCAACGGTCAGGTTGATTAGAATAAATCGACCAGAGGCATCGCAATGGGAGTAAACAACTTTGAATTTTTTAACAGATGGGTTAATTAATATACAGACTCCTCTGCTGTCGCGTACCATGCGAAAAGATTATTTCGCCACCCCATTCATTTTTCCAGAGTGATTCATCACTAGGATCTGAAAACGTTTCTTGTAAAAAATAGAAAGAGGCTTCTTGATCTTTAAGAAAAGAGAAAATACTGCTTCTTTTTTCGTCATTCCTTATTCCCCGAACATTTAACGAAACAAATTTACATAAATTCTTCCCTGGCATAACACACAAAAAGTAATATTACGAACAAAATACAAGTAGGGTTTTAAAGGATTTGTTTTGTACGTACGCTCTGTACGTAGACTAATAGCTGTTAACAGGATCGTTTTGCTTCTTAAGACTTCCCTCATATGCGAAATTATCATGTTTATTTCAACCTACCAGCAAAAGTATTTATATCAGAGGTTATCAAGGTCCGCTTCTTCATAAATTCGGATCGGTCTTCCCTCCGGCGATGTTTTTACAAAAACCTTCCCATCCACAGTCCACACTCCCAGTACTAATCCATCTGCCTTCTTATCGTTGGCTAGTTTTACCAGTTTTCGGCGATTTACGGTCAGGTTCTCGTTAATGAAAATGCGATCTGACGCAACTCTAGCTGCAGCTGAAGCACTTGGAAATAGCTGCGACATCTTAACATTCTTTAGCTGCACTCTGTTCTTATATAGCGCTCTCTTGACCTTGTGGCTAATAAATCTTGCTATAATAGGAGATGATTTTTTCCTTTTTACACGGTGGCAGATGTCTTTGTCCTCCGCTTTAACCTGTACGTTTAGAACAGCCGCGATTTTCAGCACTGCTTCTTCGTTCTCGCATACATTCTCTGGGATACCCACTATTTCGATGGAATTCTTTCTCGAGTATTGTTCTAGCGTGTCGATACTATCATATAACTCCTCGATATCTTCTTCTTGCTCTTTTACGCGCTTTTTGGTCGCTTGCAGTTCCGTCCTAAGCTGATTGTTGCTCACGAGCGCGGCTTTCAACGCATCTTTGGCATTTCTTAGTTCAGTTTCTTGATTCTTGAAGGAAAGTTTTAGTTCTGCAACTTCGTTTGAATCGCTCCTCATTGACTTCTGTAGATTTTTGAGTATTTCATGTATGTCCGAGAGAGTGGAATGATCATCCTGCAGTTCACCCAGTTGTTCAGACTCGAAGTCAGAGGCCGCCATATTGGGACGTTTAGAGACTGTTGTTTCGTCGTCTGTAGAACCTCTGTCTTTACGCTTGCTCTTTCGACCTTTCTTTACCATAAGTGTACTTTGAGGGTAACTCTCATGCTGATATAAATTATCTATGGAAGTTTAAAGATATTTGAGGGAAGAGAACTCGGCTCCCTCAAAAAACGTGACCGTCTTCGGTCAGTCCACGCATGCTCTCGTCTCAACAATAGACCTTTATGATGGCGGCCTATTTACTTTATTCTTTTTCTTTTTCCTTTCTAAACTTCGCGCGTATTAAATTTCGCGATTTTTCGCATTTTGGAAAAAATCGCAAAAATTAATACTCACGAAAAAAAGAGAGTGCAAAACTTAAAATCGCAAAATTTAATTGACCATAATTATTATACTGTATAAGAAAACAATACATAAACTAGTGGTTCCTAATGGAAGATAAAGTGCTGCGAGCAAATGGTCTAGTTATAAAGCATCATATTTGTTAATTGGCCGAAAAAATATTGGGAGGCATTCGGTAGTAATGTCCAAAATTGATTGTAGTAAAGAGGAACGAATGTGTTCATATATTTAGCAGATGCAGTAAGTCTTCGGCCAAATAAACTAACGGCGCGTACAAGAAGAAGAACAATGACAACAAAGCTAAGCGTGAATTTAATGTATATGTTTGCGACGACAATGGGTCGTTTGGAACATTGGCCACCAAGCGCATTCGCTTAGTTCGTTTTTCTGCGACCACAATGGGTCGTTTGACACACTGGCCACCGAGCACATTCGAGCAGTTCAGTTTGTTTGTCACAGATCAGAGCAAATCGGTTCAATTCTTGATATTCAACGATATGATGCTTTGAAATCAACGATGCTTTGAAAGAATAGACCAAACAACTCCTTAAGTGGCACGGCAGCGAAGCAGTACAAATTATACTCACCAAATACATAAAATTGAAAACTCGTCCTACACGAACACGTCAGGCCCATGGAAGAGCTCGCGAAGGGAAAGCGCGTGTTTGAGCCAGCGTTGCAATGGTCAGTTGTGCTGTTGAACCACACGAAAGCGAGGCAAAATGTTTCACTAACGCACGTCGAGAATTAAACCGGTATCTGAGTTAAATATATAGGACTGCTGCGAGCGTATAAAGGTCGAGGAGATCGGTATTGGTGATTTAGTGGTGATGTACTGTATAAATTTTTTCTTTTATCTTCTTTAATTTCAGAAGGAATTAGACCCTTTTATAGGCGAATCTTGTTTATAATTATTGCCTTGTTTCTTGCCTTGTTAGCATATGCGACCCATTTCCTAATCGAGCTACAAACAAATCAACTCCCGGCACAAAATCCCAACTTTGAACGGCTGATACTTCACTGTCTGAGCTCGGTCAGGCAAGCTGCTTCACAAACTTACTATAATTAAAAAGGAACAAATACAAGACGAGAAACATCGTTTTTCTTTTCAATAATTTCAAATAATAAGTAAGAAAACAAAGTATGGTGTGGGTTTTCATATCATATCCATACATGATTAGTTAAAAGAACTAAAATCTGCAAAGGACCGCAAACTATAATGCTGTAAACGATACGTAGGATCTACGAAAGACCTAATCAGCCAAAGAATGAACAAACATAACCGACAAACTGCAAGGCTGATCTGACTACGTAAAAAGTAGATTTTGTGAGACACCAATACGACAGAAACCGATAAAGCAGGGTAGCAACCGCGGACAGCTGTTTCGCCCTGTTGGGGCTCGTCAACGCGGTGTAGCTTGTGGCAAACTAAGAACGACTACAAGAATGCAGTCGTGCACAATGGAACCAACTTGTCACCCGCATCATGCGAGACACCATTGTGATATCTTGGGACGGCTTGTTTCCCGCAACACGTGATGTGACACGCGTGATGCGGGTGACAAGTTGGTTCCAAGGTACGGAACTTGATATTGTGATAGCGTCATTGTGTAATTTAATCTATTTACGCTTACGAGCCCCAACAGGGCGAAACAGCTGTCCGCGGTTGCTACCCTGCTTTATCGGTTTCTGTCGTAATGGTATCTCACAAAATCTACTATTTTACGTAGTCAGATTAGCCTTGCAGTTTGTCGGTTATGATTAGTTAGTCTTATTTCACTACTGGTTACTTGATACTTTGGACTGAACCCTTTCGCACCATTCGGTTTCGCTGTCACGATATTATACAGTTTCCTCGCTTCCTTTGTAACTATTTCCTATCTTAAGAAGGGAAAATTAAAATAAACGATGAAGAACTTTTGCTAAATATACAACAAATTAATCCGATCCAGGAAAATTTCATATATATGTATATGACTGAAATGGCCATTAGTTTTCACAGTTTTGGAAAAGAAAAAACTTGAAGAGCAAGGGTACTCAACTAAAAGTCAAAAAACACAAAAACAAAAACTAAAGACACCGAAAAAATGTTAAAAGCATGGACGATGTTGCAGCTCTCGTAAGGTCTCACACCATTGGTTTCCAACCCTTCGAGAGAACAACAGGACAAACAACACAACAATGGACCCTAACCCTAAAAACAATAGCAGCTGTGTTGTACAGGGCCAATGAAAATAGAGGTTTCTAAGAGCTGCAACCCTACCGGGACGAAGGTAAGATTACAAGGTAATACACTTCTAAAATAAAACGCTCTTCTCCGAGCAGTCATTTTGAGGAAGGAGAAGGGCCTGGAGACCAGGTTGGAGCTATGCCCAATCTAAGACACAGTTAAAGGGGCTATGTCGCGAGGATGGCGGGTGAGTACTGGGTACTAACAACTTGAAAAACGTCCGGTGGTTTTTTATCAAGTTGGCGGCCGTTACTGTCGAATTCGCTGCAATCCGTTCCATCCCGTCGTATTGTGTGGAAGGATGATCTCAAGTTTACAAATTAGTTAGAGTATTTACTTGGCTAGATTTTTGTTAAATTATTTCTGCGATTTGTTAGTTGTACCTTCGAAATATTCGATGTCTTCCAGTAGTGGTGGAAGTTGGGGAGGAATTTAAAAGCGAAATCGATCGTGTGTTTGTTTACCTCGCGTGGTTCGACACGAGTGCAAGCGCGATAAAACTTGCCGCGATCCGGGAGGGAACAATAGAAATTTGATATGTGTGACGTCAGGTGACGTCACATGACAGGAACTCATTGCGCATACTCACCTTCCGACATAGCCCCTTTAAGCCTGGTTTAGTCGGTTTAATTCAAATCCCTCTTTTAAAACACGCATTTTCTGGCGAGCGTCAATATGAATTTTGTGTGTAAAAACAAAAAGAAACAAAAATGGTTTCCCATAGAGTATAATTGGACCAGTACGGAGCTTACGCGTAGAATGTAAACTCCTAATATCATACACTGAACCTTTATTTAACTCTCATATAATCTTTGTAATTATCACCTCCATTAAAGGGACACCTTTTAATGGAACACTTCTCCTGGCCCCGATGGTGTGGAGATTACACTGTAGTTAGCTTCAATTGCTCATTAAACTTCCTGGGGTCGCATTCACGGATCGAGCCTTTCCGGCTAAGGTGTACATGATGTGTCCTTGTAACTGCTATCATCAAGAAACAATATTTTGGTAGTTTCTTGGTGTTGCGGATGGTGTGATCACCAAATGACTTAAAACAAAAGATTTAAAAGACACTGAACAATACCCACACCACAACACAAAAGCTAACCAACAATGGCTTCCGCAACACCAAGAAACACCCAATATTTTTAATAGGATACATCTTATCTCAATTACGAAGGCTGTATTGATGCGGCCTCAGCAGGCGGGCTTTAGTGATCAATCTTATAACCTTCAATAAAACTCTAACCTCCTGCTTTATGAGAATAAAAGGAATAAAAAGTAGAATACATACTTCCAGCAAGTCTTTTTTTAATGACGAGAATAGAAAACATACTCAATACGTAACGTACTCAATACGGCTTTTGACACTTGAGCTTCATGGGGCCAATGTTCAATACCTAGTAAACATTGTTTCTGTACAAAGGCGATATTTTTTTGGGACTCGAAAATTTCACGCCGCGATATCCTCCATTCACCGTTTTCTTTTAATTTCTGCCATTTTTAATTATAAAGTTTTCAAACGAACGCTAGCAAGTCAGAAATTCAGAGAACATAGATTTAACTAGGAGGATGATAATAATGTAAATTCCTTCACTCCAGGGGGAGTAAATCATTTATTCATTTGTGTGTAATGTGTATGTAAATGAACAGTTAACTTCGTACCCTTAAGTCAAGTTTATAAAATTCATTGACTTACGATAAAATATGGCTTTATTTACTGCAGCTGTGTAGTTTTGAATTTTTCTTTCTCAAAAAATTATTTTCTCGTTGGCAGTGTTGAACTGTGTTATTTACACCGTATATGGTCGCCCTCAATCACGTGACGCTTTTGCACTTCAAAGCAAGGATCGTGTGCCCGAACAGACTCCTGGGAAATTAACTACAGAGAGTAACAAAGGGACTTAGTGCGAATGTAAAGAAAGCATTGGGAAGGAGTCTCTGAACGCGCAGACAAGATTCTTACAATCCTTGCCAAGGAACATTGGATGCAGGCATAATAATAGATGGATTAGTTTATTTATCATACAATTGTTCTGTAAGCGCTAACGCTGGATGCTTTTCAGCGATTAAGAAATACGGTGCAGCACTCTGTGAGCCTATCAAGGTTTCGATATATTTACATACAGATCAAAAGTCATTTGTTATTAATAAAGGTTGCAGATGCATGAAATGATACTATGGAATGGAATAATCAACACATTAATTTGTAAATTTTTCAGTCAAAGGTAATGATTCTATTTAAGTATTTATAACTGTGAAAATGTAGCCTGTGAACAGGCTTCGTTTTGGGGAATTGGGTTAGGTTAAAATCGGCGAGCGAAGCGAGGACTGGGAAAGAGGGAATGGGCGTCGCCGCCCCTTCCCTCTTCCCTAGTCCGCGCTCGGCTCGCTTCATTCGCCGATTTTAACCTAACCCAATTCCCCAAATAAGAAGCCTGTCCACAGGCTAGTGAAAATGAATTACACTGGTTTACACTGGTTTTACATTTCTCGCTTCAGCAAGATGATAACAAACATGAGTTCAAGTCACAAAATTTTTAAACCTTAAGTCCACGTGTCCTTTCGGCAAAGATTAGTATTGAATATTATCGTTTTGAACGCGAGGAAGGCTGTTTTCACATGAGTGAAATTTGTGATCCTCGCAGTGTGCTTTCAACTTAAGCAGTTGAAAAAGCAACCCGAAAAAATTCAGGCTTAAACGAGAATTGAGGGATGTAGCTGGCGTTTTCAATACTCTCCCGGAATACTCTATAGTTTGCAAAATCGGACTAAAGTTAGCGGGAAAAATTACAGAGCCGATAATAACTAGAAATGTATGGAAAACTCAAACGAAAAATCACGCTTTCCAGCAACTGACATCAATCAAATTTAATCAGTTTGTCAAGATCGCTCATTCTTAGTTCATGCCTACTCGAACACAAGGCGACGAGGTTTTCTTTTAACATAAGTAAGTTAATAGAAATTGCCGATTCTCTTCTAAGCAGATGATGGAAGCAAAGGCCAGGAATAATGACCAATATGTCCGCGTAGCTATACTCGCGTGTTCTCTTTTATCCCTCGCGTGTTCTGCTTCTCTGCATCCCTTGTTCAATCGAGATGAAGTGGCAATTCTACATGATGTCTAGAAATAAATAATATTCAATATTGGATGATGACGATGATAATGATAAGTGATGATGATGATGATGATGATGGAGATGATGATGATGATGATGATGATGATGATGATGTATATAGCGACATGAAGGGATGGATGCCTGCTTCTCACCCGATTGGAAGGTTGTTGACCCTTTATTTTTGTTTTATAGATCGGTTTCTTTACCTGTTCTCTTCACTGCCTGAATAAAAAAAATGAAATTTCTGCTCTTATTTTATCTGTGCAGCGTTTATAAGTACCAGGCCCCGGTTGTTGAAAAGGTGGATAGCGCTATCCATCGGATAAATCACTATCCAGTGGATAACACAATTGATTTTGCTAATACCTATAAACTGGATAGTGATTTATCCAGTGGACAGCGCTATCCACCTTTCGAACAACCGGGGCCAGCATCGGAAAATTTAACGCCTTTTGTTTTCGGAGAGATAAAAAAAATGTCATTTTGGGTACGAAATAAGGTCAGCTAGGATTTTCGGAAAATGTGAAATCAGCTAGTAAATTCGGGAAATAAGATTCCTTTCCCTAAAATATTCTGCCGCTGAACTATTCAGCTGGGTATTAACTATAATACCTGTTTTTTTTGGCCACAGGAAACGAAAACCTTAGACAGATAGGGGTTATTGGGTGCGAAAAGAAATGTGTGAATTTCCAAGGCGAATGTGGATCCCTATGGCGTGCAATAACGACCCTCTTGCTTGCGATGTCGATTGATATTTAAATTTAAAAATGCGTAAAAAAGATTCAGCTAAAATACTGCGCTAATCTCTGTCCATAGCCTAAAAACGCGTACGGGGTGGGGGGGGGGGGGGGGGGGGGGGGGGGGGGTCCCGCAGGTTGTTTCGTGTTTACGAGTTGGCTCACAGGAACCTTTGAGTATCACTTAGGATTACCCGTGGGGATGGTGTTTGAGGGAGGGGAGGGTGGGGAGTTGGTGGTACAGTGTACATGGAGGGTTGGTAGAGTAAAACGCGTAGGAGTGGGGAGGGTGGGGAGTTGGTGGTACAGTGTATATGGGGAGTTGGTAGAGCAAAACGCATAGGAGAGGGGAGGGTCCGCAGGTGTTTCGTGTTCACGAGTTGGCTTAAGGAGCCTTTGATTATCACTTAGGATTACCCATGGGGATGGTGTTTGAGGAAGGGGAGGGTGGGGAGTTGGTGGTACATGTACATGGAGGGTTGGTAGAGCAAAACGCGTAGGACAGGGGAGGGTTCGAAGGTTGTTTCGTGTTCACGAGTTGGCTCACAGGAGCCTTTCATTATATGAAGGATGTAAATATAATAGTAGACATCGCCGGGCGAGCTACAATTAGTTACATCCTTTTAAATCCTCTTACAGTTAGTTAAATCCTTTAATTAACTCACTGTAGCCCGCTAGGCGACGTATACTATAATATTTATTAATGAATTAGATAAGCTAGGCATCTTTAGCTATAACCGGCGGGTTTTAAGAAGTTTGCACTGACGACACCGTTTCCGTGCCGTTTTAACGGACGTGTTATTTGTCAGAGTATACCATTAATGCAGTTTGGTTTCTATAACTGTCTCAAATTTAAGTAATAAATGCCTATTAACCCTTTTAATTTTTCGTGGTACCATTTGTTTTTCAATATTTTAAATGAAACTTAGGATTTTACTTGAGTTTGATTTTTGGCACTCTTGGGTGTTTCCGGCTAAAACCAGACGTGATGTTTTTCCCGCACTTTAATATTGAGTCAGGAAACCTTGTTGTCAGCTCACGGACAATTTGAGTTCTTTTTAAATAATGGTAGGATCTAATCGCAGACAAATTTGACAATGGAGCCCGTAGCAATAAATTAATATGAAAACCATTTCGGTGTTATTCGGCGTTATTCGTGGTGCATGACTTTCAATAAGACCGGCAACAACAAACGTATTTAAATAAACCATGCCATTTGGATAAAATATTTCCATGTTATTCCAGTAGCAAAAATGCGATGCCAGTGTCTTGCGGGGTGGCGACAATTTTCAATGAGAAAAAATATAACCTTTTCTGTCATTTAATCCGTAACATAATTTAGTTCACAGTGGGTTTCACCAATAGAAGACAAAACATTATAGACCTGTGTCGACTTCAGTCTTCTATTGATTTTTGCTAGTTGGTCGATCTATCAACTGTAGAAACTGATTTTCTGTAGCTAAATGAGAAATATTCTCCAGTTAATGACCAGCTCTTGTCATGCACCCGTCTTGGAAATAATCTTTACGTTTTTAAATAGCTATTTGGACTTTTTGTTATGTTTCCAAAAGAGCTAGCTGAAGTAACGACAAAATTTACCACTTGTCTACTTTTGTATATCTATTTGAATTTTTTTTTTGCATTTTTTTGTATTTTATTTTACTCCATTCTAACAATGAACTAAATTATTTTACGGCTTAAATGACAGTAAAAGTTATACGTATTAAAAAAAAGTGTCACCATCCCGCAAGACACTTGCTTCGCATTTTCTCCCGTTACTCATAAACCGGCTACCGAAATAAAACTGGTAGAGAATGAAGAAAATGGGAAGCAAATTTTGATCTGCCCTTTCCTGTCAGAACCTTAAATACATTATTTCATTAGCAAACTTACTAAACCCGCGCAAAAATCAAATTGTCTGCTTTATTTTTAAAACCTTTTTTCATGCTAAAAAGATATCTGATTGTTATTTGTTCAGGGAAGAAAGTTAATTAAAATTGTGTAAACGCTCAAATTTTAGATAGATTATGTTTGCTTAGAGCCCCGACAGTAAATAAATGATTGGTATCTGCACTGAATTACTGCTTTTATCATCATGCTTTTTGTATAAAAGCCGGGGGGGATTCCATATAAAATTAACGAGGTCGATCGTTGGAAAGTTTGAAAGGAACCCCCACGAGGTACTAGAAAAATGTTTTGTGAGTGTGGCCCACGTTAATGTGTACCACGTCTTTCTGAAGAGTAGTTCCTGTCGGCGTATTTTTCTGGCTTAGCACCCTCAAAGGTATCAGAGCAACTCTAACAGTGATTCAAACACCCTCAGTGATATCAAACCACGAATTTTACTTCTATATGGGAGTTCCCCTCCCTTTCCCCGGTCATAAAAGCTTCAGTCAAGCCTTGACGGACAACACGTTTTAAAAGGGCATTTGCCATTTAGTAAATCCGTTCGCAGCTATCTTCAAAGATCACAACATGCTCTTTAGATAAGTTTGCTAAGGGCATTTGCCATTTTTAAATACGTTCGCATTTTTTATCAAGGCAAACCGTTTGCAATAACACTGAGCGATGAATTTAAACGCAAACGCAACGAATTTAAGCCTCCAACGGCCGGTTAATCTTAGCTCGCATTTAGATGGATTAAAAACCCATCTTCGTGAAGGTCAACCAACCGCCTGGAAAATCGCACAAGTCTTAGCAGTTACTGTGTTATGATTCTTCTCTCCTTGATCGGTAACACAGTTGTGATCAAAGCTGTTAAAAGGATTGGAAAAACACTGCGAAGGCAAGTACATTATATATTCATCGTTAACTTATCTGTGGCTGATTTACTCTTTGCACTGGAGAACATTCCCATCACCTATACTCCTCTGCTGCTGAACGGAGCATGGAAAGTTGAAGGTCCTCTTGGTAACTTTCTATGTCGGTTTGATTTTTTCCTATCTCTGATTCTTATCTTGACTTCAAATCTGACCATTTTGGCCATTGCTGTGGAGAAGTTTTGCGGTATATTTTTTCCTTTAAGGACATTTGTTTCAAAGAAACGGGCCTTTGTAATTATTGCGTCGTCGTGGCTCGTTGGCGGGCTCTATGCTTCTCCTTTGCTGTCCTCCAGCTTTGCCTACCTTCGTAAACATTCTGATGGAAGTTCTAGATGTCATCTTTGCATCAGATGCGAAAAGGTTGTTCAGTGGTTTATATTTCAAACAGTATTACTGGCGACTGTGTTCGTAACAACCCTTATTCTATATTCAGCGATTGGGATTAAAATCTGGTTTGGTAAAACTCCTGGGACCGTATTCACGAAATCCTACCTAAGAAATATCTTAAGATATAACTTAAGAGAAAATTTAGGAGCTTCCTAAGATATGTCCTAAGTGCTATTCACGAACGATATCTTATGACCATCCTAAGTTAAGCGTAACTTAGCAGTCTCCTAAGTTTAATGGTCGCGGGCAGTTATCGATTAGCAAAAGTAAACCAATCAGAGGTAGTTTATATGGCGCGCTCTTATGAATAATAAGTTATGAAAATTACATGGATGAATATTTTGTATTGTGTAAATTGTTGTGACAACCTTTCTTTCATCTCAAATTTAAGTATAACAAAACTGATCATATCTTCGTTCATGGTCAGTAGCGAAAGCAACAAACAAATACTTTGATATTTCTTGTACAAGGGCTTATTTTACGAAAAACGGAAATATAACTCTGCAATTGCAATGAGAAAGAAATGTGGAACCCGTTAATGACACGAAGGATTATATGTAACTAACCGTGTTGTTTGACATTACTAGAAAATATATAATTTTTCTTAGGAAAGCAATATAATACTTTAAAATGTTTATCTAATCGTTAACTATTGTGATACACAATAATCACGCTGGAAATCGACGTAAAACTCGTCAGCAATCGAATTTAGCTCCCGTCAAGACATGTTTTAATAAGTTAGGAGGTCAATTTTGACCTCCTAAGTTTAGGACAAAAATTAAGACATATCTTAAGTTAGGAGGTCTTCGTGAATAGCAGTTAAGACATGTCTTTATAAAAATTTACGAGGTCCTAAGTTTAGGAGAAAAAATAAGACATGCCTTAAAATAGGAGGTCTTCGTGAATACCAGTTATCTCCTAAGTTATATCTTAGTAGACTCTTTGGACTTAGGTTGCTTTCGTGAATACGGCCCCTGGGATTCAACTTCACGAATATCAACGCCGAGAACAAGCGAAAAAATACAGACCTATGAAAATGCTCGCAATGTTAGTGAGCGTATTTTACATTTCTTTCATACCGTTTTGGATTTATCAGTTTTCTATTTATTTCCGCTTTCACAAGAACCTTGGTTCTTATTACGGTCAAATTGCTGCTTTTTTGATGTACTGCAACGGAGCTGTTAACCCCCTCATTTACAGCGTATATAACTTGGGCATTCGTAGTGAGTTTAGGGCTTTGTTTACATGTAAAAAGCCGGCAGAAAGACCACAAAGCCTCCTGACATTCCAGACCAGAAGACGAATTGAGATTTAGAACTGAAAACGTTGTCTGCAGAACAAACTGTGGTGAATAAATGCCGTATATGTCACGCATCACATAGTGATGTGAACGGTGAAACAAACGTAGCTTTTTCTTATGAAGACACGCGTTTGTAATGTTATTAAGTAGTATTTTAAAGTTAAAATTAGTTTTACTTTGTAGAATCAGAACATGTATGGTGGATCGAAAGAAATGTATAAGTACTTTCGCACCATGCCAAACGTGCGTGACACGTGCGTAAACGATAACGCACGTTATTAACCATATTAAGAGGGAAGGGGGAGGCACAATGTCCCCCCCCCCCCACACACACACACACCTTCTTTATTTCAAGGGCATTAAAGCTTTGACAATGGGCGCTTTCCATTCGACCAAAAATTCCGGTTTGAAATTCCGGGTATTCCATGTGGCGAATGGAACAGTATTTTCCGGTTGGTTGTTCTCCAAGTTTCGCGCAAAAATACAAAATAAACCAAAGTAAAACAAATGGCGGACTCGTTGCCTCTTTTACTTGCTTTCAGAGTTGTTCGATGACTCTGACGTTAAAACGAACAATATTTTAAGCAAGAACGATGATATTTTTTTTTCAGTGCAACTAGCTGTTACATGCGAAGGAATTTTTAAAAATCGAGTTGGCGACTTGTACTTTGTGCTCGTGACTTATTACATTCGTTTAATACATAAGTTTATAAGCATTTCTGTGCTACTTACCAGTCCTAGCTGTGGCCATTTATGCTGTTGTACTAGCTATGTTACGTGAGCAATCATGCTCGAGAAAGAGCTGTAAGCTTTCGGTGAAAAACAAACATGCCGTGCACTGATATTGAGACGGCATCTTGACTATGCGGACACGTTCGATTCCGGCTCGGAGAAACTAGGCCGAGAAGGAATGGTCGAATGGAACGGTATTTTCCGGTTGTTCCGATTTTTCGGAATTTTAGGACAACCTCGCGAGGTTGTCCTAAAATTCCGGAATTTTATTCCGAGAAATTTGCGTTCCATTCGCTTCCCAACCCGGAATTTCCGGAATATTTGGTTGAATGGAAAGCGCCCAATGAAACTTGGAGGGTAAATGGAACATCCAAAACTGTTCCCCTTGTGGTCCGCAAAATGGGACGATGACGTCTTATGACGTTTGAATTACGCCATGTTTCGTTCTACACAGCCGCCATCTTGGATTTCTGATTTCAGTTTAAAACCTCAGAAAACCCAAAAGTAATCAAACCTAATGGAAAACATTGAGATATATATAGCCCAAAAATGTAAAATGTTTTCATTAAAAATCCAAATTTCGAAAAACATGGCTGTCAAAATCCTGTTTCCATGAAAACATCAAGTAACGTGAAGACAATTTGGAAATGCGGTCTTCTGAAAAGGCCAGTCGTGATTAAAACTTATCAATTAATACCAAGTTAAAGAGTCGTTTTTAACTCGTTAACACGCGAAATTTGGGGCAAATTTCACTTTTGTCAAAGTTAAGCTTGACCTTCTTACCTGCTATATTTTGTACGATTGCAAAAGGCACAACAACTTCGCCCTCTTTCTCTCGGTGATCGCCAAAGAATTTGTGCACGGTGCAAATCGAATAAAATTTTCCTTCGATATACCTTTAAATACATGGATAAGAAGATTATTAGCGAGGCAATAAAAGCCATAGGAAAATGTTTATATCTTTGTACGATGTAGTAATTTCACTACTGGTCAGTTTAAATGGACAAAAAACGCAGACATCCCGTACCATACCTGTCGTAACTTTGACTCCGACAATGAGATAAGCACTACACAATTTTAAAAGTGCATCAAGGTACTTAATTATACCCCGCAGATAGAAGACTGTCTTAACATAGTAAGCCATTGTCACTGCTAAAACAGCCACTAACTGCCCACGCGGAATTAAGATATGGGAGCCCAAAATTTAGCTTAGGCAGAGGGAAGCAAGACACTGAGAAAGGGAAGCAAATGTCGCCGAAGAGGAGGCGGGAGGGTAAAATATCCTACACTGCGAAACAGACCGCGTAACTTGGCGAAAGAGGCAGAAAGAACAGAATAAATTACTTAAATAGGCAAGCGAGATTCCTGGGGGGCTACCGGGTAATTAGTTCTATTAACAGAAGGCGTCTGGAGTCGGAGAAAATTCCGCGCGGGCCAGCATCGCGGGAATTTTAGCAGTGAGAATAGCCAACATATATTTCAAATACTTGTGATTAATGCAATAAATAATAATCGAGTCATGATATTTGAAAATGTTGGTTTTCAGTTAGGGAAAACATCGAGAATTAAGGATCGAGTCGAGACTATCAACTTACATTTGACTGGCACTGTACACATCGCCGCTTTGTATCTCAATTTTGTTTCAGAAGAAAGACCAGGGAAGTAGTATAGGAGTTGGGGGTACCAAAGCATTTTTGTAAAAATGCGTTGTTACCAAACCCAACTCATATCCTACTTTCCATCAGTTGGATTAAAAAATATAGAAAAATCAAATGAAACTATATGTTAATAAAAACAAATGGTGCGTTTATTTCATTGCGTGATTCCACATAATAGAATCCTTTGTGTGACACAATTCTCGGAAACACAGGAAGTCGATGAGTCATAATATTGCGTTTCAAGGTCATGAGACAGTCGTATGATTTCCCTCAACCAATCAAATGGTGGATGATGCAAAATCCACTTGCCATTGTTCTCTTTTGTTTCCATTGAGGAAGGGAAAAAACCTTTTTCAAGCAAAACAAGATTTGCATGTTATCATTTGATTTAGTGAATGATATATAATCCACTCGCTAAACCGCATGAAAAACAAAGCAACAAAGTGAATAATCACTGAAATCAAGATGAATAAGAAGCGACTGAACCAGTTTTCAAACTATCTAGAGGCTTTCACTCAAAGAGTTGTTAAACATTTTCCAGATACAGCGGTTTTCATAAATGGTGAAAAAGCTTCAATGCTAGAACACTTCCCAGAACTGGTAGTCATCAACGAAGGACCAAGACAAGAAAAATCAAAGTTTACCATGGTGAAAGAAACTTTGGATTTGGCATACAGAAGTGGAACAAGACAATGTTATCACGGTATAGAAATTAAAAGAAATTCAATGGAGGAATGCGTACAGACTTTGAATGATCTAACAAGAGCTATCAGTGTTGCTCATAAGGATGTACTCTACTTCGCTGTACTTCAAGGAGAGATATGTACACTTCTCAAGAATTCGAATACACCAGAAGCTTTTCGTTTGATTGCTAGGAACCATATAAACATGTCAAAACCACACATCAATTTTTTGATGAGATTTTACAAGTTGGTTGAAAGGTATCCAAGGCTACAACAGTGTGAATTACCTCTTAGTTTCTTCCAAAAAAATTTTAGAATTGTGGAGTCTGTTTGTCAAAATGAAGAAGCTGTGTGGACAAATATGTGATTCACAATTCATCCCCTCGTACTTCAACGAAAATTTTAATATTATAATATACCGCTTGTCATCGAAGCAAGATAATGACACTTTATTAAGCTCATAGCTTCCAAGTTGATGGTTATTGCTTCGGATTGTTTTCATTGTATGATACATTTGCTTGTTGACTTAAAAATATTATTTTTACTAATAGCGTGGGAATATTTATTGTTTCATCACCTTTTATGACAGCTTCCATGATTAGCATTTGGATTAAAAATAACATCTACGCAATGGAACAAAGATAGTTTCCCACGCGTGGAAATATATATTGTGAGGAAATGACATCGTTCGGTAGCAATAAATTCGCGTTAGCCGATTTTTACATGTTCGCTATTTTTGTTTTCTGGGAATTTAGACACGCACCGCTTATAGCTATTGTTTTAAAAAAATATAATCTCATATAATAGTATAGAATGAATTATTGTAATTTGGATATTCACGATTATATGATGAGTATTGGTGAGTTGACCTGTCCCTTTTGTGATGAGCAATTGGCAGAAGTTGACAGAAGTGTGAGAGTGGTCAAGTCATGCTGTAGTGAACAAGATATAAATAGTATAGATGGTATGAGCGTCTGTCAAAATTGCGGTTCCGTCCATGGTTATGAATTAGTTAATTCATATGTTGACTTTCATGAAAATTTATATAGAATAAGAAAAAAGAGTGTATATGTAAGAAAATATCATATCGAAAATACAATCAATAAATATATAAAAGAGATTCATTTAAGTTTTAATGACCGTAACAAAATATATAAGATTTTTGGATTAATAAACAACGTGTTACCAGAAGTCAATAAGAACCGGAAACGGATGATTAGTGTAACCTATGTTTTGAGAAGATTATTAAAAATTTTAGGATTACCTTATGATAAAATAAAAATAACTTCTTCTAAAAAGACATTAAAATTTTATGAACAATGGTGGGATGATGTTTATAAATTAATAAAGAATGATGTCAACAAAATTATTAAAAGGTGACCTGTTGCATGATTCTCAGAAAAATAGGAAGTCATACGTCATGTGAAGGGTTTTTCCCTTTGAATGAATTATAAAATAAAATTTACTCGAATTTTTTATCATACTGTTTCTCGAATTTATCAGCAAGAGGACAAAGATCGATGATTATTTCATCTAACTGTCTCATTTCATTGATGAAAACAGTGTGGTTGAATTGATTTCCTCTTAAAAAAGACCGTAGATCAACTAACACTTTTTCATAAGTCATATAAGAAAATTTAGACATTTCAATTTTTCTCTTATAGTCCTTGATTTCAGATATTGTCTTAAGCAATAAACCAGCTCCAGAAATAGAAGCTAGTATAGCAGGATTTAATGTGATACTACCAGCTATTGTACCAATAACTACTAAGCCTGTTGAAGTAACATTTACAATTAAATTCAATCTCTTAAAATATTTGAAAGCCTTTTTATAACACCAAAAGCGTTTGTGGTAATATCTATATAACGCTTTGATTTCAGATAATTTTTCTTTGCTTATACACTTATCGATATGATTAAATTGAAAGATATCTGTTTTAGTCATTCTATTCTATATATTATTAGTACATATTATATTTTAGGATTTGAAATAAGACAATATAATACACCACTTATTTGGCCCATTATTGGAGATCTTTTTACTTTCTTCGGCATTGAAAGGAAGCAATATGTGTATCCAGACCCCATTTCATAGTCATTATAAAATCTTCCAAATGCATCATGAAAAATAGCATGTTTAATTAAAAATTGGTAATTGGTATTTAGAGTACAAGAACCTGGTCCTATTAATCCAATGTCAGGGTGTTTTTCTAATATTTGGTTAAATAATATTGGCTTATTCAAATAGTTAACGTACAAAAATTGATATATTAAAGCCGATTTTAATATTTCATCTTTAGTATTAGGATGTAGGTTTTTTTGGGTTGTGAAAAATTTATTACAAAAATTAATTGACTGTGCAAGAATTGACATTTATATATATCAATATATTAGATAATTATATATTAAAACTCTTCAAAAAGTACACTGATATGGCAATTATAAGGTGCATATGTAATATGATCAATTGATAGTAATTTGATTCGTACAACTGTATCTTCATTGAAATTGATAACTGATGACGCTATATTGAAAGTGTAATAAATTTTATTCGATGCTTTATTCCAATTTTGGGGTCCAAATGAATAGTTACCGATTAATATAACCATTTTTTTGTATCCTTCAGGCGGTTTATCGTCCAATATTATCAACCATAATTTTACTATTTTCAAATTAGTTACCGCAATAAATGATGATGAACCGTTGAACATTATATCACGACTGTTCTTATTTTTCATATAATTGCCTAAAAATATGAATTTATTTTTCAGTTTTGGTAAACCAATTAGGTTTCTACCATTTAAATCAATATCAGTCTCCATAACCATTTTTCCATTTTCAATTACAAAAACAGTATCAAATACATCTGGATCGACACTCGAGACATGTTCTTGAACACCATAAACAATTAGATGTGCTTTATTTGTATTTCCTTTTGTTATTCTTCCATGAAGATCTATCATTATATATTCAGGTGGAGAGACCTGCCATTTGTGTAAATGAACAATGCTTTTCGTATATCCTTCAGTGTTAAATATCTTTGTAGTTTGCTGCCCAATATTAATGACTGTTGATACAACACTGACAGTTGTTGAACTAATATAAGCTTTATCTGGAACGAAAAACTCAATCACCATAGTGTACTCACCTTGAGAAAGATTTAGTGCATTAAAACCTATCCTTGACGCGAAGTCATCGTTATTGTCTGTCGTAAGAGTTATATCATAGGCTTTCTTGTTAATTTTGTGTGGACTGGATACAAAATCGATAATACCATTAACAACAATATTACTCTCCGACGAGCTCTGATTAACATCTTCCATCATGTATCTAAAAACATCTTTTTTAGCTGTAGAGGTATTTATATGTGACTTGTTTACATAACTCTTATAATCATCCGTTATTCGTGTGTACAAGTTTGTATTGGAATCATTGAGTTCGGTGTTGAAGAATGAAACATTTATAGCAGCGTCATTCTCATTTGGTTCAGGAGTTGCTAGATTAACAATCTTTTTATCTCCCATATCAAGATCGCTGGAAATAGTTTTATCAAGTTTGAGTGTTTCTAAATTATTTATTGCATTCGTATTTTGATTTATTCTTGTGTTGTTATCACCAGTTTTTGTGTCAACATATCCTTTATTTGTAGCGTGATCAATTGCTATTGGATCTTTTACATTGAAGATCGTATTTTTATTCATATCAAGACCAGTTTCCATAGAAAGCATTTCTTTACGAGAAAGAAAAATGTTTTTCACGTCGTTGTAACTAACGAGATTGTTGTAATTTGCAGCTAAATCCAAGTATGTCTGTTGTTTCGACTTAACAATATTAAAAAGTTCTTTCAAATCAATGTTTTTAGTAACTTCATGAGTGTGATCAGGAACATCGGGATGATATTTTTTTAGAGTTATCATATTCACAGCTGAAAGATCTTGGTTTTCATCTGTGTTGATATTTATGATTTTCTTATTCTTCGCATCATATTGTTGACCGTGATAATTTAAAAAATGTGTCTTCCCATGGTAAAAAGGGAAAGCATCATTATCCCCACCTGTTTAAATATTGGTGATAGAATGATAATTAGCATCTAGATGGTTATTCAGGACTATCTGTTGATCTTTTAGATAGGTATTTGCCTTATCAGCTTTTTTATCATTATGTTTCTTCAATGTGATCATATTCACTGATGAAAGATCTTGATTTTCATCGGTATCTAGATTGGTAATCAGTTTTTGATCCATATCAATTTCACCAGGAAGAATTAATTTATTTCCTCTTAAATCAAGATCTCCCGTCATGTGATTTTCGCCATTCAACAATAATACTTCATATTTAC
The DNA here is from genome assembly GCA_024195265.1 of Dendrophyllia cribrosa. Taxonomy (NCBI): domain Eukaryota; kingdom Metazoa; phylum Cnidaria; class Anthozoa; order Scleractinia; family Dendrophylliidae; genus Dendrophyllia; species Dendrophyllia cribrosa. The sequence continues at coordinate 48,281,209 of JAJLRJ010000005.1, read as the reverse complement.
CTGGTTTAGTTAGTAATCCAACATCTAATTGATGCTTGGTAATTGCATCTCTGTCATTACCCCCTTCCTTTAGATTGACAAGTTTTTTATTCTGCATATCATAGTTATTGTTTGGATCCAACTTGAGTCCACTACTTGCTTGAATTTTTTGGCTAATGATTCTAATATATTCAGAAATGTCAATATTTGTGAATTTCTTAAGGTTATTAAATATGCCCATCTATATTATGATATTACATTAGATTACTTCATCAAAATTCTTCTTCACACTTTTATTTTCTTTGTCCACAAACAGAAATTCATAGGGCCCTAATTTATTGAACAAACCAGGGTCTATTAAGTTTTCTTTGGCAATGAGATTCAAATGGTTTTTGGTAGTAGGAGGGTACAACATCATATGACTGCAGTTTAATCTAAGTTTCTGCGGAATATCATAGTAACTCTGGCTTAAATAAATTGGGCTTATCTTATGGTGGCGTCCATCTGTGAAGTTGTTGGCAATTTTATTTTGTATTTTATCAGGTGCATTAATTAGATCATCAAAAATGACAATTTTACGGTTGTTGTTGGGATATTCTGAAGTGTCTTTAATATCATCAGATGATCCAATTTCTAATACAGGATAACCAACCTTATCAGATATTTTATTCATCAATGTTTGAATGTTTGTAGATCTTGTATTTTTTCCTGATGATGATTTGGTGTGTATAAATATATCTTATCATAATACATCAGTGGTGATCTTAACATATGCATAAGAGCATTTGTCTTTCCACATCTACTTTGTCCTGTAATAATCATTCTAAAATCTTCGTCTAAAAAATTGTTTAATCTTTTTTTTAATTCATCATTTCTATTTGTATCGTAATTCGGAATTTTCATTATATAAAATATGTTAGATAATAAATATAAGTGTTGTTTTTACACATATTTATAAATATAAGTGTTGTTTTTACACATATTTTTAAAGATAAGTGTCATTTCGACAGATAAATTATGTAACATATATTATATAATGAATATTGACAGAATTAAAAAATATGCTGATTCAGAATATGATAGCTATAAAATTGTCAAAGCAGTTACTGAATCAAAAAATGAAATAAAAAATAAGGAAGGAGGGCGTGATATTGTAATGAGTGATTATTTTAAGACATTACGAGAGCCATTGATTGAAAAACAGAAAAAAACAGATGAGAAACAGGATCAACTAATTGAACAACTACGGGGAAATCAATTAGCTTTAACAAAGGGATTTCAGGATATAATTGAATCGAATAAAGACATAATAACATTACAACATGAGCTACCCCAAATAGATTACCAACCAGAACAAAAATCAAGAAAAGATCCGACATATTTTAATATTGATAACCGATTTAATAAAGATGATAAAATTGTTTTAAACAAAAACAATTTGACAATGCCCTCACAATTATTATCATTGTCTCCCCAAAAATTATTGGAAGAAAAGAAAAAATCTGCCGAATTAGCAATGGTCTTGGGCAGAAATAAAAAGGGCAAGAGTGGAGAAGTTAAGGCGGAATATACTAATGAAATAGGCGTTCTTCGAAAATATAGGGATACGATCTCAGACGTATTAAAGTCGTTTGAGTATAGACAAAAAGGTGAGGGTATTCGAATATATAAACAACCAAAAAGAAATGCTTTCAAAATAAATGGTAATCAATATGGTGGCCTTCTTATTGATGTCTCAAAATTGATGAATGAAATGAAGCTGAATGCATATCATGGTGGTAAATTGGTTTATGAAGCTGATGCTGATAAATCACTCATAAATATGCTAACTAAAAGATATAATCCCAAAACAAATTACAGTCTGAATGCTGTAAAGATTTTTAACGATCTTAATATGCTCAGTAATATTGGACCACACAAATCATCTGGTAAGTCCAGAATGATTGGATCAAGTGTTATGTATTATCAAGATCCAAAGCAATTGGCTGATCGCATGAAAATAATAATTGGTTCAATGGTAGCTGGAAACAATAGTCCAGTGTTGCGAAATGACTTATCACAAATCAATGATGAATTAATGAAAATAGGGGCTATTGACAGAACAATGCATGAGAAATTATACAATAAATATATAAGCATATAATATAATGGATGTAAATAGAGTTTTAGTTTTCAAATCAATAGATGCTAAAAAACAAAACCAAAATAATAAACCAGGTAATTTCACTATAAAGTTCATTCCTGAATTAATTTTAGATGACAACAAACAATACTATATGGCATTAGATCATCTCAGTATGACTGCAAGTTGGCATAACATACGACCAGAATATTATAACAACCAATTAAAGATCTCAAAAAACAAAGGCACTTCTTGGCAAACAATAACATTCCCACCAGGTATTTATGACTATGATGATATAAATCAATATATTCACAATGAAATTGGAAAACTCATGCAAAAGGAGACTTATGGAATTGATATATTATTTGACCTTACAACATATAAGGTTTTCATAATGTTGGATGAAAACTATTGGATTGATTTCAAGAATAGCGGAAACTTTGCAGATTTACTGGGTTTCGATAAAACAGGGATATTGAAAGTGAGTTCTTATGGACCCCAATTTCCTAATATCAGCAACAGTATTGATAACTTATACATAAGAACTTCTCTACTAAGTAATTCAATCGTTTCAGGAAGGTTATCAGACGTGCTTTTTACCTTCTCAACGAATACAAAAACAAGATCTCTACCATTTGAAATACAACCAATGAATTATCTTTGGAATAAAATAAATACAAAAGTACTATCTGAAGTTACTTTTTATATCACAGACGACGAAAACAGGGAGGTTGACTTAAATGGAATTGATATATCTTTAACCGTTGTGATAAAAGAAGCTTAATTTATATACACTCACTATATAGATGGAACGAAGAGAAAGAGATCCAGATACTGGAGATTACATTATTCAAGGTGAAGGAATATTTGATGTTTTCAAAAATGTTGGAAGTAAGATAGCTTCAAAACTTGCAAGCAAAACAGCTAAACAACTTGCTAAAAAGGGTGCTGAAAAGTTGATAGAAAAGGGGTCGGAAAAAATAGGTGAAAAAACAGGTCAGCTTATTGGTGACAAAATTTACAATAAATTTAGTGATAAAACAAACGAGCCAAAAATAACGAATGAAACAAAAGGTGATGAAATAATCAAACTTTTACAAAAAGAAAATGAGCAACAGGCTCAAGATACTGACAAATATCAATATATTAAAGATGTTTATAATGATTTACTATTATAATGATTTTTTATCTAAACTAATAATATATATGAACGGAAATTTTCGAAGTCCAGAATTTGTTAAAAGATATGAATATGCATATTATGATTTACAAACACCTTTGAATGCTAATATTGGGGCAAATAATCGACAAACAAAAGATAATTACATGTTTGTAATAGATAATAGCTCAGAGGCTAACCCAATAGACTGGTATAATGCATATATTGAAGTCAATTTCAAGCTTCTTCAGTTAGATCAAGATCAAGATGGAGCTGGTATCGGCGCCGGAGTGGGAAATGGAAATTTATTTTGTACAACAACAAACGGTAACACCTTCATCAGAGAAATACAAGTTGAATGTAATGGTATAAGTGTATATAACAACACAAAAGCCAATGAATCATCGAATGTTCTATCGCTTTTAAAATACACTAAAGAATATGCCAATACAGTTGCTAAAGACAATTTCTTTTATTTAGATACTTCGACTGGAACAGCTGAGCCTAGAACAGTTCAAGCATTGTACAACCAAGGATTCGCGACGCGAAAAATTCTTACAGACGCAGGCAGTGAGAACAAAATATCTATCCCATTGAATATATATTCGTATTTTGCTGCATTCAAAAAGAATCTTCATCCAAATATAAAAATGAACATTTTAATCCGATTGGAAAATGATAACAATATTATATTTCGTAGCAATGCTGCTCCTGATTCAAAAGTTTTGATGACTAAATTCAGATTATGGTGCCCTAAACTTATTTTCAATGGTAGTGGTATGCGTCAATATCTGGAAAACTATCTGAAACCAAAAACTTGGATATACTTGAGAGAGCATTATGAAATAAATCAAACTGCGGCTGTGAGTTCATTTTTCAGAATTAGTACAGGTATAAGAAGACCAAGACATGTTTTTCTATGGGTGAATCCAACAGCTTCATATAATAATCAAGAAGCTAATATATTTACATTCAAGACATTCAGTATAGGTGCAAATAACAGAGTTTTCAGTAAAGCTCAGCTTGAAATGAATAATAGCATATATTATCCTCAACTTGAATTGTCAGCTAATGAAGAGAGTAGACTATACAGAACACTTATGAGCTATAGTTCTGCTTACAATGACTTTCTTAGTGGGTCATTAATTGATAGAAGTAATTTCAGAAATTTGTTTGGAATGATTTATTTCGACCTAAGAAATCAAGAGGAAGACACAAAAGATTCTGTTGTATCATTAACTTTCCGATATGAACTCAACGGAGCAAATGCAACTAACTATACTTTGAATGCTCTTGTTCTTCATGAAAAAGAGATCGAATTATACACAAGCAGTGGTAAACTACTTATTAAAGCATAAATTAATTATGTTGTTACAATATTTATAGTTTTTCAATTAAACATGTTTTGTAATTATCAAAATTATATAACATATATTATATACAAAATATGACAACTTATTATGAATATGGTGTGAAATTATCTCAAGGACAAAAACAAAAATTAGCAAAAGCATATGAAACAAATTCACCAATAACAATTCGATTAGCTAAAAATGAGTTGATGGGAAGCGATGGACTGAATTTAACTAAAACACAGATAAATAAAATCAAAAAAGCGATAAAAAATGGAGTTGGTGTAGATATCAAGATTTCAAAAACACAGATTAGAAAATCAGTTAAATATGGCGGTTCTTTATGGTCTAGTTTAATTTCACTTGGGACAAAAATGCTTCCAATGGCCACCAAATTAGCATCAAAAGCGGTACCAGCTTTAGCTACTGGGGCTTTATCTGCTCTCGGATCTTTGGGAATAGATAAAATTTTTGGAAAAAGTATTCAATCTGGTGGTTTCTTAATACCAGATTCAAAAATACAGCAATTGATTAAGTATAAACACCTTTTAACTAAAAAACAAAAACAAGACATTTTAGCTGCTATTCAAAATGGAGGACAAGTATTCATTCAACCATCACAAAAGCAAAGAGGTGGTTTTTTGGGGACGATCCTAGCATCTATTGGTATTCCAATGTTGTTGAATGCATTAACAGGAAAGGGTTTAAGTATACCAAAAAAGAAAGCATCTGGATTAACAGTTTCACCTAAACCTGGAATGATGATGCCTTATTATCCACCACCATTTTATGGAAACTGGCCCTCAAATACTATAGGTATGGGAGCAAAAAAAAAAGTCAAAACAAAAACAAAAAAGGGAGAGGGCCTATTACTAGGCAAAAACAGTCCTTTTACAAAGTTAGGAATACCAATTCTAGGAGATATCCTGTAAAACCAAAGTTCAGAGATATTCCTCTTTCAAATATTGATTTATTAAAATGGATTAAATATTTAAAAATAACCAATTTTAATGGTATTTATTCGAGGGATAGTTTGGATCATATCCACAAAATAGGATCTTGTATCATTAATCTTGATGATAAAATAGGTCCTGGTACACATTGGGTAGCACATTATAATAATATGAATGATAAGACTATATATTACTTTGATAGTTTTTCGTTACCTCCACCACAGAAATTGGTTGATTATGCTAAAAAATTGAAATTGAAGTTTATATACAATTATGGTTATCCTATCCAGGATATCAAATCAGTTAGATGTGGATATTATTGTTTATATTTTTTGGATAACATTTATAAAAAATCATTTTATGATTGTATAAAAGTATTCAAATTAAATAACCAACAGTATAATGAACGATTTATTGAAAACTATTTCAAAAATATCTAATTATATTATATAAATGGTAAAAAGTTATTGTGTAAAACAGAAGAAGCAAACAGAATCTGTACCAGGTACTGAAAAATATGTTAAAACTAAAAATAATCGTCTTATGTTAAAATCTCAATGTAGTGAATGTGGGACTACTAAGACACGTTTTGTATCCAATAAAAAAAAATTAAACTAAATAGCCAGTCAGAGATGGCTGGCGGATTTTTAGATATTACTGGTTCTCATACTCTTGGTAAAATTGCAGCTAAAAGTGCTTTAAAAGGTTTGTATAATTTAGGTAGAATCGGAGCATCAAAAGCAATCAAATCTGATTTTGCAAAACAAAAGATTAAAGGAATGGCTGATAAATATTTGGATCAAGCATTAGATAGTTTTACTGGTGATATAAGCCGAAAACTGGACCCTCTTCATGGTGGTGCTGTTGATATTCATAAGGCTATCGGCAAATTACCAAAACCTAAAGGCGGTTGGACATTACCCGGTCATAAATATACTGGGCCTTATAATGATTTAGAGAGTCAAGTGAAATATGACCCAACAACTGGCCAAATATTAGAAATATATGACCAACCTACAGGAAGAACGGATGCCATTGCCATGCAGCACGATGTTGATTATAGTGTTTGTAAAGACGACAGAAAGTGCAAGAATAGAGCAGACAGAAAAATGGTCAAAGCTTTAGATGAAGTACCATATGATGAGAGACAATGGGGTCATTGGTCGGCTAGAAACACGATTGATATAAAACAGAAATTAGGCCTTGGTGTTAAACAAAAAAGGAAGCCAAAAAACGGAAAGCGGCGTTGAGTAAAAATGATTGGGCTCAACAATTAGCCGATGAATTACATAAGCCAATCAAACGAAAATTTAAAACAAGAAGAGTTATTGTTAATGGAATAGATGATATTTGGAGCGCTGACCTTGTAGAAATGCAGAAGTTTTCAAAATGGAATAAAGGATATAGATATTTATTAAATATCATTGATGTGTTTTCGAAATTTGCTTGGAGCATTCCTATTAAAAATAAAACAGGTAATACAATTACTGAATCATTTGATGATGTTATTAAAAAATCCAAACGGAAACCTAAATTTATTTGGGTAGACCAAGGGTCTGAATTTTATAATAAAACTTTCAAAGACTGGCTAAAGAAAAATAATATTGAGATGTATTCTACTTTCAATGAAGGTAAAGCTGTTGTTATTGAGAGATTTAACAGAACATTAAAATCTAAAATGTGGAAACAATTTACAGCTCAAAATACAACACAATATTTAGACATGTTACCAAAACTATTAAATGAATACAACAGTACAAAGCATTCAAGCATCAAAATGAAACCGGCAGAAGTAAATAAAAAGAACGAGGGAAGTGTATATCTCACTTTATATGGTGATATGGAACCATCATCATCAAAAGTAAAATTCAAAGTTGGTGATAAGGTTAGAATTTCAAAGTATAAAAGAAAGGTATTTGATAAAGGATATACAAGTAATTGGACTGAAGAGGTATTCACAGTTGATAAAATCCAATACACAAACCCTATTACATATAAGTTAAAGGATCTTAATAATGAATCAATAGAAGGGTCATTTTATGAACCTGAATTACAATTAGCAGAACAGGATGTATTCAGAATTGGCAAAGTCATTAGGAGGGATTACAAGAAAAAACAAGCTTTGGTATCATGGTCTGGTTATCCAAAAGAATTTAATTCATGGATACCGTTAAAAGATGTCAAAAATATCTAACATATATGTATCATGAGTGGCATTGAGAAATATATCAAAAAAATAAATTTTCAAATTCAGGAATGTGAAGATGAAATAGACAATCTTCATGATAAAATATATGATAATGAGCGTAGATTGGATCTGTTACAATATAAAAAGAAATTATGGAAACTTTATCATAAAAAAATACATGAAATGGATGAAGATATAACATTGAAACAGTTATTGAATATTATCTGCAATGAGATAGAAAACAATAAATACGATGAGGAATGTAATGTGCTGAAACAAACAAAAGTTGATAATATAGCTGAATTGAAAACTGAAATGAATATCTGAATATAGTTTAAAAGATTCATAACTGGATCATTTGAATTCTCAACCATATTTAAACGCATATAAAGATAAAATAATATATAGTAATAATATAATGGAAAAAGAAGTAATAATAAAAAGAGGTAGGGGGCGACCGCCTATATACCAAACCCAAGAAGCCAAAAAAGAAGCTATTAAAAGATCCAAAACTCGTTATATGTTAAATAAAGAGTGGTATTGCCGTGCATGTAATAACAATATCAACTACTCACTTGCTGGAAAATTCTGTCATTTGAAAACTAATAAACATATGGATAATATTAATAGGCAGATCCGTGAATTCGTTCATTTAAACACACAATAAAAACTAAGAAATATATAGTTTAATGGATCCATTATTGGATCACTTAAATTCTTGATAAAGGTTAAACGCACTAAAAGGACTTAAAAAAATAATCATAATATATAGTAATGGTGAAACAATCAAGGGGAAGACCTAAAAAATATATGACCGATGAAGAAAAACGTATTATGGGACGTCTTTATTGTAAGAAGTTTAATGACAACCCAGATAATAAATATCATTGCATTGAATGTAATAAATATTTTCATCCTGCAAGTAAATATAAACACAATAAAACTATGGTGCATAAATCGAATGCACAAAAATACAACAACGAATAACGCAAGGCGATCATAAAAAGATAATCATATATGACAAATCATATATAACTATCTCAAATTATTTCCAAAATGATGCCAAAAATAAACGCACTCTAAAAGGTACTTAAAGAAATATTATATAATTATATATATATAGATAATGGAAACATCAGACTTAACAAAATTGAGTAAGTCTCAACTAATCCAAATGATATTAAAACTACAGAATGCTAAACCAGCTCCTAAAATTACAATAGTGGATAACAAAAAACAACGTAGGAGACCAATTCCTACACCAAGAAAAAGTGTTAAACAGATGGTGAATGAGTATGAAGACCATATTATTTTACCGCCGATTGAGTTCAGAGACGACTATAAACCAGTTCCAGCACCTAGAACTAAAAAGTCAGTTGCAGAAAAACCAGTTCCTACTCCAAGAACTAAAATAGAGCAAACAGACAAAGCTCTAAAAGGTTATACTAAATCCTACGAAATAAGTATTAAAAATAACAAAGACCCGCTGGTGCAACTGCAAAACACAAGAAAGGCTATTGAATATCATATTATAAGTACACTAAAATCCATGAAAGGACTGAAATTTGTTGAAACACTCAAGGTAATATTTACCAAAATATCAAATGGAGAAACAGTGTATAAAACTGCCTATTTCAACAGTCTAGTTCAAACAATCATAAACAACCTAGAGATCGCTGAATCACTACAAGTGTCAAAGCAAAACATATTAAACAAGATTGCAGTTTGGATTTCAGAGGGATCTGGTTGGACTGTTCAATCAGTGGAAAATCATTATCTTAATGTTGTAAAATATCAACCAATGAGAGGCTCTTCATATATTAAACTACCCCAAGAACTCAGAAACAGTGCGAAAGGATTGATCAACATAAAAAATGAGGATAATGAATGCTTTAGGTGGTGTCACATCAGACATCTAAATCCTCAAGACAAAGACCCACAGAGAATTAAAAAAGTTGACAAACCATTCATTGAAAATTCAAATTATTCGGGGATTGAATTCCGAGTCACCATCAAACAGTACAACAAGATTGAAAAACAAAATAAGATCAACATCAATGTTTTCGGTTATGAAGACAAACAACCATACCCAATTTATGTATCAAAAGAAAAATATGAAGACCGCATGAATCTTCTTCTGATAACAGAAAATGAAAACAAGCACTATGTCTTGATTAAAGATTTCAACAAGTTAATGTACAATCAGACCAAACACAAAGAAAGAAAACATTTCTGCATGTATTGTCTTCAATGCTTCAGCTCTGAAAGAGTATTAACTAATCATAAAGAAAACTGCATGCAAGTGAATGGCGTACAAGCAATAAAAATGCCTGACAAAGATAATAATATACTAAAATTCAACAATGTCCATAAACAACTACCAGTACCATTTGTTATTTATGCAGATTTTGAGGCTATTACTGAGAAAATACATGGTTGTCAACCCGATAATGATAAATCATACACAGAGGCTTATCAGAAGCATACAGACTGTAGTTATGGTTATAAGGTAGTTTGTTGCTATGATGATAAATACACTAAACCAGAGCAAATATATAGGGGCGAAAAAGCCGTTTACAAATTTATGGAAGCTATGCTGGGGGAAGTTAAATATTGTAAGAAGGTAATGAAAAAAGAATTCAATAAACCATTAAGAATGACAAAAGATGATGAAGAAGAATTTCAAAAAGCTAAAGAATGCCATATATGTGATATAAAATATACTGACAAAGACATTCGAGTTAGAGATCATTGTCATATAACTGGTAAATACAGAGGCTCTGCTCACCAAGAATGTAATCTGAAACTAAGAGTAAATCCAGCAGAGATAAAAATTCCTGTTATATTCCATAATCTAAGAGGTTATGACAGCCATTTTATAATGCAAGAAATTGGTGAAATAGTCAAGAAGTATACATACAAAAATAAGAAAGGAGAAGTGAAACAGATGAATATAAATGCTATACCAAACAACATGGAAAAGTATATGGCTTTCATGCTTGGTAATCATCTTACCTTCATTGATAGTTTCCAGTTTATGAGCTCTAGTTTAGAAAAACTGGTAAGCAATCTACCAAAAGAATCATTAAAATATAAAAGGAGTCTATCCATACGACTTCATGGACAGTTTTGATAAATTCAATAAAAAACTACCACTAAAAGAAGAATTTTACAGCATATTAAATGATAAATATATATCAGATGAAGACTATAAGCATGCTCAAACTGTTTGGGAAACATTAATGCTTAAAAATATGGGTGAGTACCATGATTTATATCTTAAATCTGACATCCTTCTGTTAGCTGATGTGTTTGAAAACTTTAGAAAGACCTGTCTGCAATACTACAAATTAGACCCATGCCATTATTTTACATCTCCAGGCTTATCTTGGGATGCTATGCTAAAAATGACTAATATTAAATTAGAACTAATGACTGATATTGACATGTTTCAATTCATTGAAAAGGGGATGAGAGGTGGTATTTCTTATATAGCTAATAGATATGGAAAAGCAAATAATAAATACATGAAATCATACAACGAGAAGGCGCCCTCAAAGTATATTATGTATCTTGATGCTAACAATCTCTATGGTTGGGCTATGTCACAATACCTACCAACCGGCGGTTTCAAATGGATGACAGAAAATCAGATTAATAAGTTAGACTTAGCTAAATATAAAGAAGATAGCAATAAAGGTTTAATACTAGAAGTTGACTTGGAATATCCTGAAGAATTGCACAACCTTCATAATGACTACCCATTAGGACCAGAGAAGGTTAAAGTGACTAGCAATATGTTGTCTGGGTATTGCCAAAAAATAGCTACCAAATATAATATATCAACAGGCCTTGTACAAAAACTGATTCCAACTTTAAGAAACAAAGAAAAGTATGTTCTTCATTACAGAAATCTACAATTATACACTGATCTCGGTTTGAAAATAACGAAAGTTTATAGAGTACTGGAGTTCAATCAGTCCGCATGGTTGAAGCAATATATTGATTTCAACACTCAGAAAAGAACTAATGCCAAAAATGCTTTTGAGAAAGATTTCTTCAAACTTATGAATAATTCAGTATTTGGAAAAACAATGGAAAATATCAGAAAGAGAATAGATGTTAGATTAGTAACTGATGAGAAGAAACTATTAAAAATGACTGCTAAACCTACATATGTAAGTAGTAAAATCTTCAATGAAAACCTTGTAGCCGTTCATAAGATCAAAGAAACACTAACCCTTAACAGGCCGGCATATGTGGGTATGTGTATCCTAGATCTTAGTAAGACATTAATGTATGATTTTCATTATAACTACATCAAAAAGAAGTATAATAAGGCTAGACTTCTATTTACTGATACAGATAGTTTAACTTATGAAATCAAAGCCGAAGATGTCTACTCAGACTTCTGGAATGATAAACATTTGTTTGATAACAGCGACTACCCTGAAAGCTCATTATATTTCGATAAAACCAATAAAAAAGTAATTGGTAAATTCAAAGATGAGGCTGCAGGAATTCCTATTTGCGAATTTGTTGGCCTACGATCAAAAATGTATAGCTATATAAAAGACAACCAATCAGGAGGTAAGACTGCTAAAGGGATTAAAAAGAATATTATCAAAAATAATATCAAACATGAAAACTATAAAAATACGCTATTTGAAAAAAAACAGATGCATCATAGAATGAAAACAATCAGAAGTCAAAAACATCAATTAGGAAGTTATGAAATCAATAAAGTATCACTCAGTTGTTTTGATGACAAAAGATATCTACAAGAAGACGGAATCAACAGTTATGCATATGGCCATTATGCGATCATTAATTAAATCCAATGAGACTATGTTAAGGTATTACCAGAAGAAAACATATAGTAGTTCAAAATATATAAATTCCATAAGTTAGAAACCATTATCTATATTCCAGAAATACGAGCTCAAATTCCATGGAAACCATTATATGGAAACCATTATGTATATTCCAGAAATACGAGATCAAAAATACGAGCTCAAAAATACGAACTCAAATTATATAGAAACCATTATATGGAAACCATAACCTATATTCCAGAAATGCGAGATCAAAAATACGAGCTCAAATTATGTAGAAACCATTATATGGAAACCATTATATGGCAACCATTATATGGAAAGTAGTATTTGAGTTGGGTTTGGTAACAGTGCATTTTTGCAAAAAATGCTCTGGTACCCCCAACTCCTATACTACTCAGGGACCGGGGTACATTTAAAAGAGCATGTGTTTTCCTAGAATTATCCGGGCGCGTTAATGATAAAGATCGACACTAGTCTTTATCAAAGATGGTTACATTCTTTTCCGTTGACTTTATGTGTAGATGATGCTTACTTTGTGTAAAAACCACGAGTCTAGTTTGACTTTACATTTGGTTCAAAATTTGAAAGGAAATCAAAGGGCTCTTAAAGCCATCTCGTTAATGCGTTAGAACGTGAGGTTAAAAAAGAAGAATCTTGATAGTGAATATGGTAAAAATGGCGTTGTAGAATCAGACATTACGTAGAAAATGCGAGGCGCAGTAGTCAACTGGATATGGTTCTTGGCAGGATAGAGAAGATTGAGAGAAAGTTTGAAAATTCGTGTTGGTGCAAGTCAATAAAAGTTACGAGTAACAAAGAATCACGAGTGTGAATGTAAATAATTTTGATGTTAGTGAAGTGAAAGTGATCTGCATTTCACGCGCCTTTCGGAATGTGTATTCAAACTATCGCCTCACTTCCGCGGAGCGGGAGAAATTAAGGTGTCATTTAATATATTCATAAATATATAAAGCATGCAACTCAAGTAACGGAAAATTATAATTTAACCAAGCCGCGAAGTACATTTCGACGAAAGTTACAGAAGTTAGGACCACAACTCAACGGACAAAAGACACGGAAAAAGAAACACAAAATGTAAGTGTGTTTAATCACTGCGTGGCCGAAATGTATAGAGAAATTTATAGTAATTTGTAAACGTTTCTATTTTTCAGTTGACTACTTCTTCAATAGTGCAAATAAACAGTCAAGTGTTAAAGTCCGGGCTGGTCTTCCCTTATTGCCGTTTCGATCGCTAACGGCGTAACAGAAAGTGAAAGACTTTTTCCGCCTTGCCAGCTAATTGACGATGAAAATGTGTTGTTGGGTCAATTTGCACAATGCATTTTCAGTTATTCATTGTTTATTTTCTGTTGGGATATTTGACAATAAAAAAAAAAATTCTAAATCAAATACAATAGGTTGCCGCAATTTCAAAACAATTAAAAGCCCACAAACCTATCAAGTGATCGATAATACGTCACGTGCAGTGACTTTATATCTGATAAAAACAGTCCTATAAATTAGTATGTGGTGTTTTATTAGATATAAAGTTACTGCAGGTGACGTATTAATATTAATTATCAAAATATCAATTGACACAACAAATGGTGACTGAATCTTTAATATTCTTTCAAGTAAGGCCCGGTTCAAGCTTTGAACTTCACATGTGCCGAATCTAATGGAAAGACCGTAACAACATGTCTTTTCTCTAGAGCTGCCTGTCCCCATGCCAGGACAATTTGGGCTATGTTTAGCAGACATCGCGCCATCAGCCATTTCTTTTTCAACTCTCCAGCAGTATTCGAAAATAGAACAAAAGTCAAAATTTATGGTATTTTGCTGTTCCTACTCTTGTATAATGAAACGGAAAGTTTTGTAGTTAGCTAAAGTATCAAGTCTGCTGTTTTATATATTTTGACGTGAAAAATGGCGGGAAAATGGTGATCACGTGGTCATTTTTCGGTCACGTCTGCTATGGGCGCACTTATATAGAAAATATTGGGTCTGGAGCGGGTAAACAGGACACCACTCCTGGCGGTCACTTTTTTAGTTTCCCTTAGATCGAAATGATGTTCATGACAGGCCTACACCGACTCCGCTATGTGGTTTTGCGGTTGCGATGCATTTATATTAGCTTTCAAAGTTTGGCTGTTATGAGTATGTCGTTAAGTGATTTACGTCTTGTATGATATGATAGGCGGCGTTTTGTAAATAGTTTTCAGGAATGGTTGGTTTTGAACGAAACTCCATTTTTCATCAGTATTTGTTTTAGGTTTTTCAGTCGTGGGTGAAATGTTGTGACAAAAGGCATTATTATCTCGTGAGTTTTTTTCGTTTTGTTTTTTAATGCCAATTGCGTTCTGGCAAAAGTGAAATTCAGAATACCAGTGCATTTAGGAGGGTGCTAATGGGGTTAACAGTTAACTGACAATTGCCCAAAAATATAGTAGTTAACTGATAAATGAAAAGTTAACAGTTAAGTGACATTCTATTAATTATACTAAATTAACGATTGTTGTTGTTAATAAAAGCAACATAGTTTTTTCCTAACAGCAAAGCTATTTTGTGACATTTACCTGTCTTGCTGCGTGACCAGGTGACATATTAACCGATATTATATGCGAAAGGTACCAGGGTCGTAGAGCGTTGACCTTGATCTCCGTGATGGCGTCGAGTGGCGTGGTCAAAGTTATTCCGAGTTTTTGTCGAGATGATGACAAAGGATCGGCATTCGAACGACACATAGGTCGCATACCGTTTGACATGACAAAGCACAATTCAATGGACATAGCTTGTAAACATTTGATCGAACAATAAGCGGAAAGTTTGGACTCGGTGCGTTTGATTTAAAGTTGTTCCGATAAGAGAAGATCGACGGGAAAGCTGTTACAAAGGCTCAGTTGGAAATGGAGCTATCTTTTCTAATGGGAAATGCGACAAGTGAGATACATGCTGTGTACTTTGTTTCGTCTTTTTGTTTAGAATTTTGTCCAGCACGCGAACGCGGGTTGACCCCGGGGTTGACCACACGAGCCCTTTTCAGTGTTAGATTAAATGAGTAAGATTTCTGATTACAGTAAAACCTGTATTAAGCAGACTCCAAAGTAAGTGGACACACCGTATTTTATTGGACACAAGCATAGGTGAGTTTCGATTTTTTCCTTCCCATACTCTCTGTGTACGATCCTGTATCAAACAGACATCTTAACGATCCTTATTACGGTTTTGGAAGCTAAATCTTGACAGGTGAGAAATTATGGTTTTTGTCTCAGTTTTGCATGCTCGATATGTATTGTATGACCCTTTGATGATCTTTGGGATATAAATCTCTTAAACGACGATAGTTTTTATGCTGTGTAGCCATTTATAGAATTATTGTTTCTCTATGCCTTCGTTATGCTAGTTCTCTTGGCATATTATGTTAGAGCCTCTTTGGCTAACTTTTTTTGCAAGATAAGTAGTGATCGGCCGCAGCTTTTCTTATGAATATGCTAGGATCAATCAATCTCTCAGCCCGTGATTTAGTGTCTAAGTCTGCGGTGTGCAAGACTTGCGAGAAAGTGGATCTTCATCACGGATGTGAGCGTCTAAGCTCAAAGTCTGAAGCTGCCGTGTCTCTATTGGAATCATGACCTCTTGCAGTTATGGTTTAGCTCCTTGTTTTATGTTGTTTTTGAGTAGTGTTTCCTGGAGCTTGGAGAACCTCCGTTGTTTCATCATGGCGTTATTGCATCCCGACATGGCTTGTACAGATATGGTGATCTGTTTTGAAAATCTCACGGATGCTAGTGAATTCTTACGTTTTTCTTAAGCAAGACTCGAGTTTCGGATTTTAGGTGAACCTCATCAGTTGCTCCCATAAGTAAATGTCTCGCGGGATAATATGAAATAATTCCGTTGTCCATGAAATGTTTTGATCTCGTCATTGCACGAACAGAAATCTAGGACCGGAAAGAGTTACGCGATTAACATCGGAACGGATAGATTGCCGTCCAAAATGGTGGCGCTGTTCAGATGTGTGTTACTTTTCCTTTATACCCTCTTAAAGTTTGATGTTCCCAATGTTTACGTATTTTTCTACGAAAGAGACGATAACTTTGTAATAGGAACGAAATTAAAAAAAGCCCGTCAAGGTTGTTGAAAGGAGGTGTCGCAGAAGATTCCTGTCAATTTTTAGAATTTTCAGTTAGTTCAGTTGCAACCTGTTGGTAAACGAACTTGAAATGTTCACCCGTATACAGACTTCTATTTTATGAGAGGGGTGAATCCAGCGATCTGTTTTTGGTCGTATCGTAAGTTTGTCTAAGTAAAGGCTGTAATTTTAGCTTGTATTCGCTACGCCATATAGCTGCGTGGAGCTCGCTAAAACCTTCGTTGGCATTTTTGACAGTCTAGCGACTGCTTCGTTTATGCCAGCCCACTGTATGCCATTCACATGTAGGTGAATGTAGGTGAATGTAGTGTACCCGGCGTAGCTAATCGAACGTTCGGTAATCGAACCTAATCGAACTCAATCGCTCGATTGGGTTCGGTAATCGAACTTAATCGAACTCACCGAAAAATTTTGCCAATCGAACGCAATCGAACGCTTCAACAATCGAACGTAATCGAACTCATCGAACATAATCGAACACTTCAACAATCGGAAATATAAAACTAGTTTAATCTGGTCTGAAACAAAGCATTGCGGTCAAGTAAGTTATTTTTTGGCTTCTATTTCAAACACGAGTACAAGATGCAGCAGCTTCTGCAAACACCACTTGCAGTTTTAATAGAAATCTACTTTGAGGTAATGAGAACACTTTTAGCGTTAGTGGTAACTATTCTGTACACACTGTACACCGTTGCGTGCGTCCAGATCCAGTTGCAGTGGTCGTTTTTTAGTAATCTATCCGAAACTTTACCGACGACGGTATAAACATTTTAATATTATCCCCGTTCGGTGTTATTCCGAGCGATATGAAGTACTGAGCTGTTCATGTTATATTGTAAATTAATCAATTTCGAATCACCGTAACAATAAAGATTTTAGTTAATTGAAATGTGTTAATATCTCTCACAATTGAAAATTGAAATTGAAATTGCTCCGCTAGTAAAGGATCAGTTAAAGGGTGAAATTCTTCCACCGAACAAAATCGAACCAATCGCCTCGATTGGGTTCGATTGGATTCGGTAATCGAACTTAATCGAACTCACCCAAAAGTTCCAGTTCGATTATGTTCGATTGCCGAACCAATCGAACTCCAATCGAACGATTTAGTTCGATTGGGTTCGATTGGTTTTTGGTTCGGATTCGTTCGATTAGCTACGCCGGGAGTGTAGTATTAGTTTTTAGACGGAAGTAATGCGACTTGTTGCTTGTGTTTATTATAGCCGGCGTAAGGGCAAGAGCCCTTTTAGGAGCCAGCAAATCAATAAAAGTCGTAAGTAACAAAAGAGTCTCGAGTGTGACTATAAATAATTTTCATGTTAGTGTAACGTATTTGTTCAAAATAGTCTATATTTGACTGAGGGGAAACTTCAACTTGATTGTATTACGCCACAGCCAACCCGTGAATAAGAAATGCTAACACGTAACGCAATATTGCGGTAAGCTTATGTTTTCAATTAGCTCCCAAATAGTGCCAATATCTCTTTTGAAAAAATCAAAACGCTGAAATCGCTTATAAAATGCTTCTTAAAATGCTTGCTTGATAAACTTTTGTTAAATAAATCAGCAAAATTATTACGTCTTTTGCATACTATTGAATAATCAAACCGTAATGGCAATGATTCAGTATTCCAAAATAGAACAAAAGCCAAATCCATACTCTTGCATAATCAAACCGAAAGATTGATACTTTATTAGCTTAGTCGGCAAAATCTCACCTGTCTTGCATACTATTGCATAATCATGACACCTCGACATTTAATACCCATTCAAAATTGAAATTACTAATTACTGTTTTCCTCAGAAATCTCGACAAACTATCAACACACAAAAAAAACAATCTTTAGGAACAAAATTTTACTGCTAAAGGAATCCAATACGTATATTTAACTAAACACAAAAATTCACTCTGCAATCCCCGCGAGAATTAAACATGACATCACCTATTTATACTTTACAATCTGTCAAATCTCTCAAAAGTGTTGAATAAATTGGATATTATATTTCGTTATTTCCTTAATTGATTATTCCTCAATTTATTATATTATCGCTCATATGAAAACACAAACTTTCCCGTGTCATTTAACTTCCTCAAAACGTCTCCATTCATTATAAAAATACACCGTGAATTTCTAAAACTGCGTTTCCCAAGAACATACATTTGACCTTTTTTACCCTTCTAAACGAGGTCTAATGGCTTTACGAAAAATGATTGACAAGAAAAACACAAATTTCTTAAACCTTTGAAGATCAGTAGTAAGGGGTGACTAGATGGGACATAGTCATTTTTCCCTAACCACGCCCATTTTTTTTTTGAATATGGGGCATAGTCAAAATTCCCTATATACGTCATCGCTGACGTCAGCTGACGTTAACCCAACGGAAAAAAAGGAGCCCACACAAGTCAATCAGGTTCAACAAGTTTTTTAATGAAAAAATGTTTAACGAATACAACAATGCTAAGGCAATAAAAATGTTCAATGTTCAATGTTCAATGTTCAAAAGTTTTTTAAAAAAGAATTCCTCTGATTTGTGGTGGAATGAACTGAGTTACATCAACGATTGAAACAGGATTTTGCATTTGATCGTTTCTAGAAGTAGTGACCACTTCTTCCGGCACGTCGCTTGTTCCAACTTGTTCTCTGAATGTAAGTTTTGTATGTTTGGCAGTGATTGTTACTAAACCAGATTTAGGTTTTCTGTATCGTTCACCATAAAACCATGCGTCGTTCAGTTCATCATTTGTCACTAAACAGAGTACAGGAACGTTGTTGCGTCGATCTTGTGGAAATCGCAAAGTGTATGGGTGCGGATAATGATGAGTGTGTATGTTGAATAAACCTTCAGTGTTGTATCCTCCGAATTCATGGTCATCAATGTAGATTCCGAGATATCCGTAACTTGAAGAGTGGAGTTCAGATCCGCAAATGACATCAACTTCGTGAATGCCTAAGTTTGCAACTCTCCTTTCCTCTTCTTCATCTTCAGCGGGTCTTAGAAAGTGACTTATTAGTTTTCCAAACTTATGAAAGAAATCTCTTAGAGGCTCAGTGTTTTCTAGGGTTCTTGCCCAGTCGTTTCTGTACCATTCAGCTTCACTCATGTTTGCTCCTCTGTTCAAAACATCAATGACTCTCATGGTGTTTGGATGCTGAATTGTTATTATCACATGATGAGGTTGTGGGTTTGTATAGAGTCCTCCTTGTAGTTCATTGATTAACTTTGTCAGCTGTCTTTTCAGAGTTGGAAAGTTTGGAAAAATCTATAACAAACCAAAGAACTCACGTGTGGTATCATTTCTGTTTAAGATTCCAACAATTGGAATTGGATTGTCTCTTTCGCCTCTTATTACGTTATAACAAATTACATTGAAAAATTTGATGTGGTAAAATCGGCTTTCTTCTCTTTGTTCGTTTCTTTTGATTTCAATTCTTTCAAAGGAAAGCGTAAAACGTGAATGTTGAAGTACGAGTTCGAAGAAATCACGAAGGTAGGAATCTACCATGAATTTTTCCGTATTGTCATCTTCATGAATTGGATTGAACACATGCACATTCAAATGAATTCTGATGGATCGAAATGGTTGACCTTCTCCATTGAGGTATTGTGAGAGTAGTGCTGCCACAATTGCTTTGATTTGATATCTTTTACATTGCGGTAAATGCTGAAAAGAAACGAACAAAGAGAAAAAATCAATTATCTACCATTCCACTATTTCCCATCGGTTGTTCACTCTTCTTGTTACCATTCCATTGAAAAGAAAAGACATTCGATTTAAATCAATTTCATAATAAGCTTGATTAATTGAATTAGTATAATAGTGCATTATTTTCATAAAACGAATTCGGGAGTTTCTTCCAGTTTGATTTAAGATTTCTACAAAACCCAAATTGAACCAAGTTCCAACATCTTCTCTCCATTGTCTTGGTCCCATTATCACAAATTCAATGAAACCGGTGAATCTTTGAAAAGTATCATGCGAAGGTGGTAACGATGAAGCTTCAAGACCAACTTCAATCATGGTTACCAACTGATTGTAGAATGAATCAAGGTTGATTATTGGTATTGGAATGATTTCACTCATCTGAAAAAGAATGAACAACTTTAGAGACGCCAAGTTGACCATTGAGATTCATTGGAATCTCTTTTGGTAAGAATGGAATTCATGTAGCAGTGACAATGAGTAATATTGATTCTGTGATATCCGATCCAGTTTTATGTTCCTGGAGGTTCATCGTAAGGTATTTGAACAAAATAAATTTCATAATCAAAATTTCTTTCTCTTTCATCTTCGTCAGGATCATACTGATGGAAACCGAAAACCCATTTGAATACTTCAATAATGTATCCGAAATCACTGAAACATCTAGCTGATGCGAAAATGACGATGTTGAGTAAATTTTCAACTGGCCACGGATTGAATTCGGTTTCAGTTAATTGATAGATTAACATATGAAGAAGTTGAGTGATTGGCGATATTTGATATAATTGATACTCTTGTCGCGCATTGGGTCCAAATTCCCTCAGATAAATCTGAAAAAAATCAAATATCATATAGATGGTAACTGTTATCAAAGGAATCTTCAGCATCACTACCACTGCTACTGTCACTGCTACTACTGTACCATTCATGGTCATCATCGTACCCAATTATTTCAAACATTCTTTCGAATTGTAATTCTCTATATGCTCTGGCTCTTCTTGTGTTTACTAGTCTTTCTATTATTCTACTGTTACTAGTATTACTACTTCTTCTACTTCTATCATAACTCCATGATAAGGTATTTGCTAAACTATTTATGTTTCTTATTTCTCTATGATAATGGTATGTTAGAAATTGCCATTCATCACGAAAAAGTACTATTTCAATTGTGTCTTGTATATGGCGAATGAGAAACTGCCGTTCATGGCTATTCAGGAAAGTCGTCACGTCCTGAAAATAATTCAAGATTGCGTATCATTCGTCTGAATAAATGAATGTTATGCGTAAACTGCAAGAAGAAAACAAATTAATATAATCTTAACATCATTTCTTGTCGAATAAAGTTATTCATTATTTCATTTTCACTTACGTTCGAGAGTTGTTGTCGAAGTTCATCGGAGTTGAGGAGTGTTCGCAATCTGTCCACCACTTCAGCATTTGAGAGGAGTTCTTGACGTACCTCAGACTCTGGTGCCCTTATTGGTGGTCTTTGTATGGTTGTCGGTACTTGTCTGCACATGGCACACTGTTGATTGTGACGAAGAGCATCCCATTCTTTTTGGCAACTCGTATGAACAAACTGGTGACAACAATTAAGACGTTGCACGTTTCTTGTGTTACAGCAGTAATCGTCTGCTAAACAAAAGTGACACTTGAAAGTTGTATCTGGGAATTCAGGTTCCTTCTTTTGAAGCCTCAAACTTCTTCTTATGTTTGGTTCACCCATCTTCTGAAAGTGGTGAAAAAATGAGCGATGCGACCTTTCTTTTATAGTGGTGATGGCGTCAGCATATAGAAAAGGGGGGATCCCCCCCATCCCCCCGGTCTTTTCCAGTCCCCTCTCGGATTTTTCCCCTCTTTTAAAAAAGGGAGTTCATACATTTTTTCGTTGCATTGACAGAAGCGATGTCGAGACGAGTTCCTTTGGGAGATTTGAGTTCACACTTGAATGATGGCGAATGGACTGTTCAGAACATTGCAAGAATGCTACCAATTTATCCCGACACAGTTTGGATAACAAGAAATGCCGATGAAAGATATTGTAGTCTAGGAGGTAGAACCCTGAAAATTTTGAGTCGTAGCACACCCCCTACATATTTGGTTTGATATCATAAATTGACAGCACGATACTTGTGGAACATTTTTAGGTATGATGTACTGATGTATCGTTGGGACATCTTCATGCTAGGGGCCCATTTGTGAGTGCTGGTATGGTCCCTCTAAATTATGCATATTTTTAGGACCACTATTTTATGCTAATTCCACTTGACATTACTCCCCTCAAATTGGCCTCAGACACTTCAAAATTGACTAAAGCATTAATGGCATAACTATTTGAATTGAAGATAATGAGCTCACTGATGCACTAGTTAAACTGTATTTCATCTCAATTTTTCACATGATCACAAAATGTTTCCATGGGAACTATTGCCATGGAAATTTTATTTCTCTTCTTTCAAAAGCAAACAGTTTGCTTGTTTTAATGTCTGAATTTAGTATGGCAAATGAGTAATTTGTGATTGATGCCAGATATATTGCATTCTCGGATTAATAGTGCCTTTCACGAATCACTGTCTAACAGCAAAACTCATAACTGTACTATGACAGTTACTTCTGTACAACTTTAGAGCCTAAACGTCAGCATCCATTAGGTCATCGTCACTGCTTTCAATTGTTTCATCAATCGGCTTGTGAGGATTTTCGCAACTTTCATCATTCATACAAAGGCATGCTTCAGTACAGGGCATCTTATTGGCTTTGCAGGAACACAAGTCATCCCTTCTGCAGACAGATTTGCTGCATCTGCATGTCGTCAATTCAAGCAGCCCTTGTGGCGCTGGATCCTTGGACATCAACAGGGGTTCCAACACACGTCCACTTTTCTCCAGCCATTGTTGACTGGTGATGGCAGTTGTTGTGTTGCATTCAAGGAGCGTTTCCACACACATGCCTGGTAGTTAGCTCTTTCAATGTGGTGTCGTAAGCTGTTGCTTGTTAGCGGTAAACCTTCGCTTCTTTGATGCCTTTGGCAGAACATCCAGTATCTTACGTAGTCAGCTGTCACTCCTGCCTTCTTGTTGGTTGTATAAAGGGAACAAATAAACCTCTCACAGGCTTCAACAGTGCTTTCTGATGGAGGAATCTGAATGCCAAGGTTGCCAACACGCTCATGAAGACTGGAATCTTTGATGAATGCCTTCCATGCTTTCTTTTTTCCGATCTTAAACAAACCACTAGTAGTATCGCAACCAGTGAGAGCATGGAATGCAGGAATCGCAGTGCAAATATTCCTACCAAGCTTCTCAGCAACAAGATGGACAGGGATGAAGCGGACCTTATCCTTTACGCCAGTCTTAAACCACAGGTCTTCACACCGTATCATCTGGAAAGCATAGATAGCTAAGACAGCAACATCTGTATCAGGAGACTGGATGACAATAATGTCTTTAGTGGAGGAAGCGTGTGAGGCGTGGAGGATCATCCTCGTGTCAGCTTCTTCATGGTCTGATCTCAACTCTGCAAGGGGATCTGTGCATCCATAGGTTACAATAACTGCTTCTGTTGGATCTTCGAAGCCACCTCCGATTACCAGCTGTTGACCAGGAAGTAAGTGATGTTCACCCAAACCACACCATTCTTGGCAAAGAAATCTGGAAAGGTTAACTTTGTTGTTCGGGTTGCTGATGAACTTCCCCCATTGCTTTGGAACCGGAGTATGCTTGTTTGTGATTTGGATCTCCAGTGCTCTGCTTGATCCCCTCCTCCGTCTTTCACTCTCCTTTATGGACTCTTGAACATCGTAGCGGTCAAAAACAACATCTACTCTTGTGCACTGACCTTGTCGCAGAGGTGTGAAGAGCACATTAAAGTACCTTTCAGCGAGCTCCCCGAATGTGCGGCAGCCTGAAGACTTCAACATCTGAACTAGGGCCATTCCATCAAAGATGAACGCTGCCGAATGTGCGCTTTGAGGAAGTCTTCCCTGTGCCTGAAACTCTCTTACAATCTCGGCCATAAGAGCACTTTTGGTCGTTTTCCGCAACGCACCATCAGCATGTGCCAATGCAAAGGGCACAGTGGACAGTTCGTAGCTCAGGACTTCTTTCACGTCGACATCACGACACATGGCAGCAATCAGAAGTCTTCCGAACAAGTTGCGATCCGCTGAAATAGTGATAATCTTCTCGTCTGCGCACTTGATGTGATTAGTTTTCGCCATAGAGGCGAATGTTTTCACATTTACTTTCGAGATCTTGCTCCAAAAAGAGACCTCACCGCTGTTCATTCTTTGACTCGTAAACTTCTTTGCTTCTTCTTTTCCTTTCTTAAAAGAGTCAATGAGTTGCTGGGCTGTGTCCTGAGGCATAACTACTCCAGTGGCGATGTTTCGTAATGGAACAGGATATTCTCTCGATGCCTCACTCAGATCAAAAGGGTTTGACATGGTGGTGGTAACTGTGTTTATGAGTTTCTGAACATCGGTTTCATCCCTCTTTATTCTTTGTGAACCTGCCTCCTTGTGAGTCCCAATCTTGTCGCAGTCTTCAAGGTTACAAAGTTGCTTGGTTGCAGCAGTTATCGAAGCTCTCTTGTGACTCGTTATAAACCACCTCTCCAGAGCAGAGGCATTTTGTGTAAAGCCAACAATACCCCCTCTAGTCTTGCTGTCCAGGTTGATGGTTTGTTCCAAGGCCATGTCGGTCCAAACCTGGCTGAAGCGTTGACTTGATCTACTCACTGGGTGGTTACCATTTAGGAATTCGTTGTGAACTTCTGGAGCGTGAGTGGGCAGCAAATGCATATCTGCCAAGTAGATTGGGAGCCACCTGGAAATGATAGGAGCATGAGGTCGTAGTTAGGGACAAGTAAAAAGGGGGTAAATTCCGAAAATTAGAAGTGTGACATTTTTTGGCGGACAATGTTTAAAAAAGGAAACCTTTTCAACTATAAAATAATACATCTCCGAAACTATTAGCAAGAAAACAACTACAATAATTATGTTACCTTGTTGTCACTAAATTCATGCGTACTTCATTTCGCAAAAATGATGGAACCAAAATTCGCAAAATGGACTCAAAGGGTAGTAAATTTCACGCAAATGTCGCTAATTTTCTCTTACCATTAAAAAATCCTTCACTGATTCACAACCAGAAGCGATAAAGCGGTTAATGGAAAAGGCATCAGTCAGTTGGAACAAAACACTTACCGGTAGTTATTGGTTTCAGTCACTCCGCAAGAACAATGGCGGCACTTTTTCTCGTGGGTATTAAATTTTGCGACTTTTTTTAAATCGCGAAAATGAGAAGTCGCGAAAATAAGTGAGAATAAAGTAGAGTATAAGTTAGATAACTGCTACTGATCATTTTTGTTGTACATATCTGTCCATTTAGATGAAACATAATTTTTATACTTGTGTTAAAGATTATCTTCCATAAATGTAACCTCTTGAGATGGTTCATAACTGAAAGAAAAAGAAGAATGTCTCTTCCGTAGCAAAAAAAGATAGTCAGACGTAATTGTCCAACTAACCTGGAATAGTTGATGCGATCCATGGAAAAGAAGTAAGGAACCATTTCTGCCACTGCATTCAGATGAAGTTCCCACGATCCCTCCCGTTCGGCCCGAATGAAGCGCAACAGCAACAGAACAACATCAATGCACATGTTCCAGAATTGGAATAGCTTAGACTGCTGACTGGCTCGTTGGCAGAATCTTGCAAATAGTTGTTGAAGATGCGGGAGTTTGTAACAACTTATCAAAGGAGGTTTTCAGTGAGGCTTCATCATTAATTGATCTTTGACAATTGTTTATCAATGCCAAATACTGATCTTTTGAAGACGTTGGTAGCATAATATCGGACTGTTGGTCCCCGGCTTCCATCCAGGCTCCAAACGCTTGCCACTGCAGTCTCAGCAGGGCTTCGAGAACAAGCTTATGTGCACGTACGTCTCTGTTATATGACTTGCCTTTCAGTAGCATCGATGCAGTGCTGCTTCCATATACACCAGATTCTATAAGAAGGTCTTCAATGCCACTGTCCTGGAAGATCTTTCCAATAACTGCAAGGAAGTTTAATGCTATATGGAAACCCCCCATCCGGATCACAGTGTTACTGAATTCTTCGGGTCGTCGCCACTGAATTTCTTTGGCTTTCATATAAATCGCGAGGTCAAATGTAATTACACTGTGCTTCTGGCCTAGTCCTTCCATCATTGCCTGAACGTTCTTCATTGCGGTGTAAACTGTACTGTATTCAGTCGGTGAACCGTTGATCATTGGGCAATAACCAACAGAGGTTAAGGGTGGAGACTCACTCGCAATCTTTGCATTAAATCCGCTCCAACTTGGCAGGGGCTGATGAACTGGGCCATCGCAGCAATCTACATGTAGATCTTCAATAAACAACTTGTGCGTACACCGACGTGTTAAAAACCAACCGAGATCCTTCTGAATGGCAGCACTACGAAGAGAACTTGAAGACTGAAACCACTCTTCTTTTACTTTGTCTTTGTAAAGAGTTACTGCAGGTCGCTTTCCACAGGCACCAAACTCCAAGAGGGGTGGGTTTGCAGCTGGTATGTTTAGTGACCGCCGTTTCTCTGAATGGTCACAATGAACCACGGGTTTTGGTTTCGGCCCGTATTGCTGTCTTTAGTACAGGACAAGTGTAGTGGCATAGGTGGTTTGCTTCCCATCAAGCGTCTCCTCGTTGATGTCATTATTGTCTCCGGCGACTTGAACGAACACTCCAGGTGCAATGTTAGATGGAATTACAGCACCCAAACTCTCTGAGTTGGCTATAATTTCTAATGCCAAGCTAGTGTCAATTACTTCTATGTCATCATAGGAGCAGCAGTGACCGAACCTATTTAGCATTGTCACCAGGAGCTTTGAACCTGAAATATGCCGGACGGACATCGCCAAGCCAATGTGCTTTGGAGTCTTGATGCGACCATGCGTTGTGGCATAAACCAGGTCTTGTGCAATAGCCAGAATATGTCGCTCGTCTGCATCACTGGAAGCAGCTGGAGAGGACACATCAACTTTGTCTGGATTTGAGATCATCAAGCAGAGAAATTTGTAAAGATCTGTAGGCATAAGACTCTTTACATTACAGGCACTCAAGTCCTCTACATCAACGGGTTGAATCCCTATGTTTTTGCTTTCTTTCCTTATGCTTGACCTCAATATTTGAGCGGCGTGGTATAACGTAGAGTTGACATCATTCAGGCCCTGTGTGTTTGAGGACTCATCTTCAGAAGGCGTTGAAATCTTAGTCGAATGGCAAGTTTTCTTAGCAGCTGCATTGATGACATTCTGCAAAAAAATAGAACTAGAGTAAACCAACTCCGGCTTCGAGGGGTCCGGTAGCTTCTGAAAGACAATTTCCTCTTGAAAACACTGCTGCAGTCTGCGTTTTAGCCTTTCTGTCTTGTAGCTTTTTGCCGTGTTGCAGCCAAGGTTTTCTAGAATTAACTGATAGGACTCCAGGAGCGTTTTCATGTCAAGAGCAACTCCTGATTCTAACTGTGGTTTGATGTCTTCCCTCATTTGTTGAAATGCCTGTGTGTAGACATCTTCCTCGCCGTCAACTCGAAAGTCAGCAAAAGTCAAATTTGATTTACTGACGTACTGAGATCTGCAATGTTTATGATATTTGGCCTCTGCAGCAATCAAATCAACCCCCAAAATCTTCAACAGCATGCTCTCATCACTCCTTGCTCTTGCAGCCTCTTCAATAACCTTGCAAGAATCAAATGTTGAAACGTTCATCAGCTTTGTTGTTCCTTTAGACTTTTTCTGCTGGCAGAATAGACAAAGTGACCAATCCACCGCTTCAACTTGAGATCTCGAACTTGGTCTATCAACATCATGACTGTCTTTACTTTTGACAGAACGTAATGGTTTAATGAAGCTAAGATTTCTCTTGCTTGTATAACTTTGAAAACACTTGCCATGCCAGACAACATTTAATGAATTTAAATTTTCAAAAGCAGAAGAAATCCTATGGTAAGTTTCATCTTGTCTAAGCTCCACAGCTTCTTTGAATGATCTTAATCCAGGCTCTGTAGAGCATCTTAGTTTTTCACTGCTTGTTTCTTGACAAATGATACATTTGGTGAAGTCTGTACATAGTTTGAGTTTCTTTTTTTGTGGCAAAAGTCTCACTTCTTTTTCTTCGTCGCTGCTTTCAGTACAACCATCCACTATCAAGCATCTTAAGAAAAAGTAAAAATTAATCATATAGCATTCTATCTGATCTATTCAATAAACCTAAATTCCAGAAATGTGAAACACCAAGAAGCCCTTTGGGCTTTACGTATTTTGTAGTCCGTGATCAATAGTTCGTAGCAGGGTTTGTAGTTCTTAGAACCTAGTTCACAGTCCAGTCCCTGGTCCAATATTTATCAGCAGCAAGATGGCGTCTCTTTACTCTCAGCTGTTCTCTTTCTTTTATTTGATTGTTTTGCGTGTTTTGAGTAATTTTTCGCTACAAAAAGACTCAGGAAGTCGATCTAAAGTAGCGAGCACCATTAAAACACAGATATTGTGATAATTCGGGGATACATTTTACAGTTTATATATGCAATGCTTGATCGATCGATCAATCGCTCGATCAATTAATCAACTGAGCGTGGTACGGGGAGAGTTGCTTACGATAAAAAGGAAAAGGAAAAAGACAACAACATGTAACACTTGTCAAAAAAAAAAACAAACGCGACAAATAACCTTTACACAGCTTTACACTTTCAGTCATTTACATATCTGCTTGCATGTTTGATATCTTACTGTTCAAGATAAATTGGGCCATTTGTTCCACAATTTATGCATAACTTCCAATACCTTGCTCTAAAAATACGAAAGGACTTGTTTTCAAAGCAAAAAACGTTACCTTAGAATGAAAACATCGTGACTGCGTAAATCCAAGATGACTGCACTATTGAGCCTGTAAGTACCAATTGCATTATGGGAGCTTTTCTCCCTAAGCACTGTGGGATATATTTGAATCGGCGGAGATGGCAAGGATCACTCAAAGAAAAATGTAAACACAAAAGGGACATGAAGTTATTAGATGCGCTTTATGTTAAACATCTTATTGAAAGAGAGAATTTTCAACCATTCTGTTGCTAAGGGAATTCGTAAACAATGCAATAAAGTAGATTGCAGTTGTTAAACGGAAAATGCATGTTTTGAGTAGAACAATGCTATAATGTCCAAATAATTGAAACTTATTGAAATGAATGATAACATAGTGATAAAAAATTTGACTCGCATTCGAGAGAATCTGGCAAATATTACTTAATTAGCCCTCATGTAAAAATTACCATAGCAACGGTTACTATGGAAACCCCCTTTAAATTATTTGCATGTTATATTGAGAAATAGTTACGCCATTAATGCTTTAGTCAATTTTGAAGTGTTTGAGGCCAATTTGAGGGGAGTAATGTCAAGTTGAATTAGCATAAAATAGTGGTCCTAAAAATATGCGTAATTTAGAGGGACCATACCAGTACTCACAAATGGGCCCCTAGCATGATGATGTCCCAACGATACATCAGTACATCATACCTAAAAATGTTCCACAAGTATCGTGCTATCAATTTCTGATATCAAACCAAATATGTAGGGGGTGTGCTACGTTTTTCATTTTCTAGGCCTTTCCTGAAAATCTCCTCTTAGTCTATTGGGGGATTTTTAAAGAGTATCATCACATTACCACGATGAAGAGAAGAAAAGAATTGGAGAAATGTATTCATTTTTTCTGGAGTTGTTTGGAAGACATTGAGAACCGATTTGTGAATCCAAACAAGGAACTTTTGGTTTTTGACCAATATTTCAAACGAAGATTTTTTCCCTTGATTATCAAGAGGTTTTCTCCTCACTTAGAAGAGTCGACTTGGCCCATTGGGAGAGATTGTTTTATGCGACTGAAAGACATTGTGGAGAAACGTCCACAACTGCGAACAAAAGCGTGGGACAGAATTGTGGAATATTTCGATCAAAATGACATTGTTTTGAAGTTCCTTGGAAGCTTGTAAAAGAAGAGACTGATTCATTTTCATGTTTTTTATTCATGTATTGAAAAAATACAATGTTAATTAAACTTTTATTGAATGAAACGATTCCACTTGAATAAACGATCTATTTCATCATGAGTAAAACATAAATACTCATAATCAAAGATACCTGTCCCTTTTGAAATATGACACGAGAAAATGGTCACATAAAGTTCCAGCACTGCTTCAGTGGGTCTCAATACTTTCCAGAAAAAGTCTTCGTTTATGAAACGAAAATCTCTTTTGAGTTCCAGCAGTTCGTTTGGCATCACTCTCCATCGGTTTTCTACGGTAGCAAAGGAAATAGATTTCAAATTCATTCGAACGTGTTCTTTCAAATTGTCTTGATACTTCATCCATTCTTCGGAAAAAGCAAAAGCTGAAGGGGGTGTCAAATGTTCTGGGTCGTTGCACAAAAGTTCACAACAAATGCACCATACCCACTGCCTTTTCCAATTGTTGCTTTGCATTTCATCCTGAATGTTTTTGTCCGCAATCACATACATCTTTGGATAAGATGTTGATTTTAGTGAGAGCTTCTAAGTAACAATCGTAGGCGATTTCTCGTGTACTTTTTCCTTTGCTGAGTTCTTTTAGAATGGGAGCTCGTAAATAGTCTTTGTAAGTTTTGAAACTAAGCTCCTCGCAGTTATCAGCCATCCTCTGAAGCAAAATCGTCTGGTCTCAAGTCTCGGTAATAGTCTTTCATAATGACTCTTGTCTCTTTTGTTTCGCTGCTTTTATAGCTTTTCTCTGCAAGTGATTTGCATGAAGCCATGCTCGCAGTTTTATACGTTTTTTTTGAAAGATTGACAACCTTGTTGCAATTTCATCTTCGTCTATGATTGGTTCTCGCTCAATGACGTAACGATTTTCTTGAACAGGATAAACGACTTCAATTTGAGGCAAAAACTGAACTCTTTTTTCCATTTTTCAAATTGCGAAATTGTCAAGATTGCTACAGATATCTTCTACTTGTTTTTCTAGGCAGAAAGTTCGTCTGAACAAATTTCGAATTTCTTCTTGAGTTTCAGCAGAAATGATCCTAGAGCCGACTATGGCGCTTGTTTTATGAAGAACAGGGTAATGTTGTCGAGGTGGAACATGCCTGTTTAAAGGAGACCAACCAACGGATCCTAGTGGTACAAAACGGAAATCTTTGATCCATTTTTGATTCTCATCCCATCGGTAATGAACCGGTTCATACAACTGTTTGGTATTTACATCGTAGACGGTTACATTTTTGTGATTGTCTAGTGCCATTTGAACAGACCAGCCAGTTCCTCTTTCATACTTTTCATGTTTGGCACCAATTCTCCAAAAGCAAAAACATGGGTCACATCTTTAATTATGTGGTAATTTCGTTGCAGCAGTTGTTGAAAATAAATGTTCTTCGATTGGGAGGAGAGATTTCTTTTTAAGGTTTCGTTGGCTTTTTGAATGAAAGGGTCGGCTTCCTTCAATTCTTCATTCGTGAGAGGGGTAACCGTTCTTGCTCTTGGATGGGTTGGTCCAACTTTTATATTCACCTTAAATCCCATCTGTAAAGCATAGTCTTCAGCTGTATGATCTACTCCTTCGCACCCCCCTGTGTACAATTGAAAATCGTTCCCAATGGGAAGATTCATGTATTCGTCTCTCCAAATGTAGCTCTCCATCTGCAAGAAAAATGAAAAAACACAGCAGTTATATAAGGGAAAAAGCTGACGTAAGACAAAAAATAAGGGACATGTTGACGTAAGACAAAAAATAAGGGACATGCTGACGTCACAGTGACGTCATTGGATTTTGTTATAAAAAAAGGTGTGAAGTTGATATTTTTGTTCACTTTGGGAGATGCCGAAACAAATAAAGATGACAGATCCTCCTCCTCCGAAGAGAAAGTTGACGAAACCTGCGAAAATACCCGCAGGAAAAAAGAAAAAGAAAGATGAAGAAGTTGTAGAAGTGATCACTGTGGAAGACGCAGGAGTAACTGAAGCAATTCAGATGTTACCTCCTTTTATACCCGACGAGCGGACTGAAGTCAACGAACCTTTCATTGAAGATGTTGAACCTTTGAAGCAAAAGGCAAGCGACATTCCCATGACAAATGTTCCAAGAGCTGCTGGAATTGGTCAAATGCATCTTCCATTACCGCCGAAGATCACTCCTCAATGCCCCATCCATTTTGTTGAGATTACAGAAAAACTCAGCAAGACCAAAACATTCAGTTACTTTGATTGCCCCACTAATTGTTGCTGCTTGTTTGCTGCCAAAGGAGAAGAAGATGGATACATGTACGCGGTTATTACCTGTTTGAGCGATGAGATCAAAGAAGCCTGGCGAAGACAACCATTGCGATGCAAGTGCCAAAAGCTTTTGACCCTGAGACGCAGTCGATCTGAGAAGAATTACGGGCGATTGTACCTCAGCTGTCGTTGGAGGGAATGTGACTACTTCCAGTGGGGTGATCTTCCTCTGTCTGCGAACAATCAAGATCATCACTTCAACCAGAATTTGATGAACCTATCAAAAGAGACTGAAACTCAGGGTGGGAACCTGAAGAAAAATCCCAGTTTTTCAGAGTTATTGGCGTTTGAGGAGGTTCTCACGGATCCTGATTTTCTCAAGTTGCTTTCTCCTCGAGTGATTGAATCACTGAAAAAAGAATTGAAGTTCCTGGGGACGAGAAAATGGTACATCGAGGGTCCTTACTTCTACGATGACGGCAATTACCCTGACGAGATACTGATGGCAGATGATGGAAAGAATACCATCATGGCACCTCCAGAACTGGCTGGTCTTCTGTGGAGAGAAACGGCTGAAAGAAAGGAGAAAAAAGAAGTAGCTGCGAAACAGCAAGAGAACCAGATAACAACAAGAATGTTTTACACCAACTTCTCGAGTAATCCCCCTCAGCTTGTTCCCACTACCAGTTTTGGAGTGACAGTTCCAACTACAAGTTTTGGTGGTGGAGTAGGTTTCGGTGCAGCACCACTTGCTCGCCCCAACCGCGGAGGTCTGTTTTGACAACTTGAAACATTGACAGTTTTTTGCTATAAAAGAAGGTTTTGTTCTAATATTCAATAAAGATGAGTTTAATTTTGAAAACAATGTGTGATTTTTTGTGGAATTGGGGGCGATGGGTACTCATGAAATGGGTATGTCGAGCTTTGTATCGAGAATATGGATTGGAGACGGATTCTATGATTCCTGTAGAAGATGGAGATCCAATCAAGGTATTTAAAGAGACGAAAACCAATGAGAATCTAAAGCGATTCATTCCTTTTGTGCTCTGGTTGAAAAAGCGTCCAAGAAGTTTTCATTTTTTCTGTAAAATCGAAAAAGATTTTCCCAATTTGGTTCCATCCCTTTCTTCGTTGCTGCGAATGAAATTTTCATCGAGAGATGCCCAAAAAAAAGAAAGTGACAGCGAGAAAGAAATCGATTCTTTCGGATTCTGAATTGAGAAAAAGCTACAACGATCCGGATGGAGAAGGAAGTTTGGGTGGAGTAGCAAGATTTGCTAAAGCTCATGGTATTTCATTGGGGCGAGCCAAACGAGTCCTCCAAAAAGATTTGGGGTATACCTTGCATAAACCTCAACGAAGACGTTTTCAAACATTGAAAGTGAAAGCGTATGGAATTGATCATCAATGGGTAGCCGATTTAGTGGACGTTCAAACTATTGCTCGTTACAACAAAGGCTACAAGTACCTTTTGACAGTGGTGGATGTTTTGTCCAAGTATGGGTGGGTGCAACCTCTCAAAAACAAAACGGGGATTGAATTGGTCAAAGCTTTTGAAAAGATTTTGAAAACAGGAAGAAAACCCATTCAATTACAGACAGATCGTGGAAAAGAATTTTACAATCAAACGTTCCAATCATTTCTGAAAGAGGAGAA
Source organism: Dendrophyllia cribrosa (assembly GCA_024195265.1). Lineage (NCBI taxonomy): Eukaryota > Metazoa > Cnidaria > Anthozoa > Scleractinia > Dendrophylliidae > Dendrophyllia > Dendrophyllia cribrosa. The sequence continues at coordinate 48,246,817 of JAJLRJ010000005.1, read as the reverse complement.
GATTCATCATTTTTCTACACATGGAGATGCCAAAGCCAGTATGGTGGAACGATTTAATCGGACTTTGAAAGGGCGAATGTACCGTTACTTTACAGCAGCCAATACTCTTCGTTTTGAAGATGTTCTTCAATCTTTGGTCCGAGGGTATAACGCAACGAGACATCGAAGCATTGGAATGGCTCCCAGAGATGTGAACTCGAAGAATCAAGGAGCAGTTTGGAAGCGCTTGTACGAGTCTCAGAAGAAAGTCAAACGACCGAAGTTCAAAGTGGGAGATCGTGTTCGATTGAACAAGAAACATCGCACTTTTAAAAAAAGTTATTTGCCGGGTTGGACCGAAGAGGTGTTCATTGTCAAACGAGTCATAAAAGGAACAATTCCCACCTACAAGATTCAGGAGTGGGACGAATCCCCTCTGGAAGGAACTTTTTATGAGCAAGATTTGCAAAAAGTTCAAGTGGATGATGAGGATTTGTTCCGAATCGAAAAAGTATTAAAGAGGAAACGAGGACAAGTTCTTGTGCAGTGGAAAGGTTGGCCCGACAAATACAACACGTGGATTTCAAGTAAATCTATTCAAAAAACATGAATTCTTTTTACGTTGTGGTACCAAGTCAGGCGAGTCTTGTTGAGTTTCCTTCGAATCATCCTTGTCATTTCAAAGTACGATTGGCAACACCTTTGAACTTCGAAGAGAGTGGATGGACTGTCGGAATGACAAGTATCTCTTTACCAGGATGCAATACATTGGAAGAATACGGAATGGGTCCTCTTTTTGGACTTGGTCGTAATACACCTCAAGAAGATGTTGACGAACATCTCTTTGGGACTGTCTCGTGGTTTGAAGATCGTTTTAACCAGGAAAACGAATTGCAATTGCATGAATTTTCTGATTCGGTTATCGCAATGGATTTGAAAGATAGGGAATTCAAAGATGGAGAAACTTTCATGAAAGCGTTGGTGGATAGATGGGAGTGGAATCGTACTAAGGTAAAGAATCCGATCGATTCAAAGAGGGTGAATTCATTTTTTTACACCGATAACCCCCGTGGAACTGTTTCCCCAGAACCTCACACTTACCTTAAATTTGAATGGATCAAGAATGGAAATCAATGCGAGTTATTTAATAACAATAACAATGTCCTTCTCGATGGTGCACTTGGAACACCTAAATTTCATTTGAATAAAAAATTTGCTTTGGCTATGGGGTGGCTTATGAAAAAAAGAAATGTGGAAGGTGAAGTAATAGTTGGTGAAGAAGCTAAACTTGTACTTGGACCAAACCTGATTCCCATGTTTGATGGTCAAGTACTGGATGGAAAGGAAAAAGATCACATTCCTGATCAAAGAAACAATGGTTGGATGGATGATATTGGAGCCGTTAATGAAAATCTTTGGGCAATTTCAGGTGAATATTTGAAACTCAGCTTGGCATGCAACTGGAAATTCATCAATTTGAATGAAGCTTTTCATAAATTGATGAGAGAGTCAAAGCATCACAGAATGTTCCACTTGTTTTCTAATGTGGGTCAAGGTGTTCTCATTGGAAACAAAGTTGACAACTTCTTGACTGAAGTCCCTTGCAAAAATGAAGGTAAAGGAGATATTTTTTTCGAACCTCGCCATGTCCTCTACCACAACATTCAAAATAATTTCCTTGATATTGTTGAATGCATGCTTCGAAATACAGATGGAACCATCCCGAATTTTCAAAAGGGGTCAACCATTGTTACTCTTCACTTCAAGAAAGAATAAAAAAGAGAAGCAAGCAATGAACATCAATCAATCATGGAAGAGTTTTATGTGACTCTGAGAAGCAATCAAGGGGAAGTGGAGTTTCCAAACAACCGAAGCAATGAATTCAGATCTCGTTTACCCATTCCTCTTGAATTCAAAGGAGGTAGATGGAAAGTTGGATTGGTTAGTACTTCTATTCGTTCCTTTCAATCACAAAGAAGTGTATATGATATTTTGAAGTCACATCTCAACCTGTTAGTAAGATCAACATGGTGGTATCGGAAGAACGAAGCTCACCCTTCGTACGACAATGGTTCCACAATTCTTTACCTCAATGAAGTTAATTTCGACGGGGTAAAAGATGGAATTACCTTCATGAAAAGTATCCTGGATACTATTTTTCAGAGAATTCATGTATCTTTTAAAGCTGGAAACATTATTGCGACACATGTTGAACATTCAAAAGATCCTCCCATTAGTGATACACATACAAGGTTTTCAGAGCTGAAGTGGGAGAACAATGAATTGTTGCTTGTGACTAAGAATATTGATACAAGATTATTGAGCGAATGGTTTCCTCAATTTCAACTGGATAAAGACTTTGCTATCAAAATGGAGTGGTTGAAAGAATCGAAAAAAAACCCAGGAACATTTTCTTTGGGTCCCAATTTGCAAATACGCCATCGCGATAATAATAAAGTTCCTAATCCAAATGATATGCCTGCAAGTGAGTTTTTCAAAGTTGCTGACAATTTTCTTGTTCTCAGTAGTGTTTGCGAGTGGCGATTTATAAAATTGAACTTTGCTTTTAAAAAACTGTTGAAGTCAATTCAACCTCCACGATCTCCTCATTTTCAATCTCTTCTTCAAATCCACTCCAACATCACAGAAAGTTCCGTGATGGGAAAGGAAATCACAGAAGTATTGAGAGAGGTTCCTTTCTACAGCGATGGTGAAAGTTATTTTGAACCGCAGAGAGTTCATTACGTCCCCATTCGTAATGATTTTATTGATATCATCTTAATTCGTCTTATGAAAATGGATGGAACTCCAGCGGACCTGGGTGAAGGTGAAAGTTTGGTCAAACTTCATTTCAAAAAAGAATAAAAGGAGGAAAAAGAAAATAGTATGGTAAAAAATGGAAAATGAAGAAGAGTTTTACGTGTCCCTTCCCAGTCACAGCAATCGAATGGAGTTTCCAGGCAATACCTCTAATAATTTCAAGATCAGATTACCGGAACCGCTTCGTCTTTCTGGCGGACAATGGAAGGTTGGCTTGAGCAGTATTTCCCTACCAGATTCAAAACTGAATGTGTTTTTGCTTGGGTATGACAGATCTGATTTTTTATCAACTATCAATGAGAAGGAAGCTCTCTTCGTGATTGAATACTTTGTTTATCCACCCTTTGGGTCTGAACTTGAAGACGAAAATGGAAATAAATACGTCTTTGATGAGCAAACTGGTTCTGTCACGAATAATCTTCGAAAGAGGATCACTTTGAATTTAGAAGACGATATTTTAGAGGATACCAATAGTATTGAAAATGGGGTGGAATTCATGAAATTCGTCAGCGATTGGTTGGTTCAAAAGCTACTTCGCACTGTTAAAGCAGATCAACGGCTAAAGGACAACGATGCCCAAACGCTTTACCCAATATTCAAATGGAAACAGCATACGGACCATGAAGACTTAATTGTACAACAAAAACTGAAAAGAGGAAACCCAAACTTGGATTTTGTCCGCTTTGGAATCAATTCAAAAATGGCACTTGGAATGGAATGGTTCAAAAAGAACAAGGAAGATAAATTTGAGATTGGAAGGAACTTGATGATTGAAGATTTCAATAACCCCATCGTTGGTAGTGAAAGGTTTAAAAAAAAAACATTCATTGACAATGGAATAAGCTCTGAATTTCTCATGTTGAACCCTTACTTTACTTGGAGATTTCTTAATCTCAATAGAGCCTTTCAAACAATAATGGGGTCTCCTTCTCGTTCCCTTTTCGTATATTCAAGTGTTGGAGGAAGTAGTTTTGTTGGTGATCAGGTGGTAGATTTGTTGAGAGAAGTGGAATTCAAGAGACAGGGATTAGCAACCTCGTACTTTCAACCATTACACATTCAATATTTACCAATCCGAAACGAGTTCATTGAAATTATTCAAACTCAAATAGCGGAGACAAATGGAGCTTTGGTAAAATTTGGTGGAGGAAGTACCATTTTGACGCTTCACTTCAAAAAAGAATAAAAAGGAGAGTACTTGATCAGTTGTGAACAACAGAACAAGAAGACATCATGCGAGGTGGAAGTTTAACGCGATTTCATTCCAGTGGAATTCAAGAAGGAGGGCAGTGGTTTGAGAAACTCAAAAGAAACGTGAAAGATCTCGGAAGAGAAGCAATCCGAGGTGCTGTGGAAGGAATTCGAGGAAAAAAAGGAAACGATGTTACCGTGAAAACATTAAAAAAATCTTTAAAAAGGGGAGTTAAACGTAAAATAGCATCAGTTGCGAAGAACAATCCAAAACAAGCAAAACGTGTAAGAGATATTTTCGGTGCGTAGAAAAATGCCTTTCACACCAATTAGATCAAGAGTGAGTCGACTTCGTGGAGAAAGAGGAATTGGTCAACGTGGTGTAATTTTCACTTTCAAAAAGCGACGAGGACCTGTTATTTCACAAAGAGGGGGGCGATACAGAAAACGTCGACGAACAGTTCGACAAAGAGGAGGTCGTTATAAAGATGCAGCCACAATCAAAAGACTTCTTGCTTCCTCCAACTATTAAAGACGTAGTGCCCGATCAAGAATCAGTCGTCGACGATGAGCGGAATGGAACCCACACCCGCGGATCCTCGATCCGTTGCCACTATTGATAGATCTTTGTCACTTTTTAGGTTACCAAGAACGAATACCAGTTTTTCTGGGTATCGAATGGTAACAATCAGTCCAACAACAAATGGAATCACACCCGCGGAATCCATCATTCCAGCCTTGGATGATTTCACGGATTTGAATCGTAGTTACTTTACAATCAAATTGAAACTGAAAAAATCAGATGATGCTGCGTTATCAGCAGCGGATAATGTCTACATCACCAATAACTTTGCACACACGATTGTGAAACAGATGAGTGTTCGACTCAATGGAACTCTCATCAGTCCTCAAAGTGACACGTATGCTTACAAGGCTTACCTAGAAACGATTTTGAACTATAACCGAGACGATGGAGAAACCATCCTAAGACCTCAGGAATGGATCAATGCTCTTGACCAGCTACCTGTCTTGTCTGATGATACACTGGAAAATGCTTCAAAATGGAAAAAAGGTACTGATCCCGCTGAAATTGGATTTACAGAATTCACAGAAAATCAGTTTGCTAACATTCAGCTTCTCAAAAAACAAACAGAAAAGTTCTATGGAAAGAACGAAATCATCATGATGTTCAAACCTTACCAAGACATCTTCCACTGCGGAAAAGCTCTGGTCCCACGTGTGGAGTTGAAAATGAGAATGTACTTCAATAGCCCCGACTTCTTCATGTGGAGTAATGGAGCATCAGCTCCTAAAAAATTAAAGTTTGACCAAAATGACATTGAAATCAGGTTCCATCTATGCCAGCTAAGATTAAATGCTGCTATCTATGACAGCATCATGCAAAATATCAGTGTGAGAAGGCAATGGGCTGTTTATCCAACAGTGCGAAGCGAAATTAGAACCTTCAGCTTTGATGGAAGCAGTAACTACTGGGAAGAAAACAACCTGTTCCAAGGCCGAATCCCAGATCGAATGATCGTGGGAGTTTTGGATGCAAGAGCTTTCAATGGAGAAGCCAATTTCTATCCATTTGCTTTCCAAAAAATGGGGATCACTCAACTGAAACAGATTGTCAGAGGGGAGGAATACCCTTATGAAACTCTGGAGCTGAACGGAAAAGATGGAAAGAAAGATTACGCGGGTTATTTCAGATTTTTACAAGCCAGTGGAGCTCTACAAAAGCAGCAAGCAGGAATGATAACAGATAAAGAGTGGGGGCATCTAAAACATCAGACACTTTTCATGTTCGACAATGTAGCGAGCGGGAAGGCTGACAGTGCACAATTGAACCCAAAACAGGCTGGAGATTTGCAGCTAAAGATTTGGTTTCATCAATCACCTGGAAAAGCTATCACCATTCTCTTGTTTGGTGAATTTGAAGACGTGCTGAACATTGATCCAAACGGTTCTGTGATTTACAACATCTACGAGCGTTAATCAATAAGCAAGCATTAATGGAATCAATTGCTTTGTCAACATCTCAATTGAATCATTTGAGTAAAGAGGATCCTCACCTCAAAGAAATTTTTTATGGAACCTGCGCTTCGAATGAATTACCAAAACATCCCAAAAAAAAGGTACCTCAAGCCTACATCGTGAACACGGACCCTCTTGGAAAACCAGGTTCTCATTGGTTGGTGATATGGACTTATGAGAATGTGTGTGAAATCATGGACAGTTTTGCTTTACCACTTGAACATTATGGAGCAATTCCTTTAGAAGCGTGGTTGAATAAACATTGGAAATATTTAATCTCAAATGGAAAATCCCTGCAAGCCATTCCAAGCCAGAGTTGTGGACATTATTGTTTAATTTACTTAAAAGAAAAAGCTCGAGGTCATTCTTTGCAAGACTTTTTGAACATGTTTTCTCTACATGATTATGTTGCCAATGACCATAAAGTGGGCGAAATGTTAAAAAAATTAATTAAGAAACAACCTATTAAAAAGAATGGAGATCAAGGTTGTTTGTAAACTGAGTTGATTATCAATAAAAAGAGTGCACTCTACTTATTACTGTGTCATTTGTCATAATGAAATATGGGAAAGCATTTCGATTTCATCCCCCTTCTTCCATACTTGTGGTGGGTCCTTCAGGGTGTGGAAAAACTGTATTCACGAAAACATTGATGCTGAACAATTTGAAACTTTTCGAATCTCCTCCCAAGAAAATTCATTACTGTTATGGAGCATGGCAAAATGAATTTGAAGAAATGCGCAAAAAGGGAATTTCTTTTCACGAAGGAATTCCTGATACAGAAGATCTTCCAAAATGGTTCCCGCACGGAGGATTATTGGTCATGGATGATCTCATGGATGAAGGAAGTGGAGACAAACGTGTTTTAGACTTGTTTACGAAACATTCTCATCATCAAAATATCACTGTTATTTACATGTGTCAAGACATGTTTCCTGCAGGAAAGTATGCAAAAAGCATTTCAAGAAACGCACATTATGTGGTAGCATTTAAAAATCCTCGAGATCAATTGGGGGTACGAAACTTATTCTTACAATCGTTCCCATCTTTTTGGAAAGATGCTTTGGGATCATTTCAAAAAGCAACAGATAGACCCTACGGCTACTTGGTGATTGACCTCCACCCTTCTTCTTCTGACGAGACAAGACTACTGTCAAATATTTTAAATGAAGAAGGAATTACAATCTGCTACCAGAAAAAAGATATATAAATCATCAAAAAAATAAAATATCAACTTTCAATCATGAACCCTGCAGGAGTAGGACAATCAGAAAGAAGCTATATTGATCAACTAGTTGGATCGCCTTTGATCACTCGCCATGACCCCGGTTCACCCACTCTTGCTGATCTAGGATTAGATGAGGCAACTCTCTATTCTCTTCCATTCGAAGATTTTGGATTCTCCCCTCCTAGAGCAAGCACTCCTGCAGAAGAAGAAGAAGTTACTCCTCCAAGACTAAGCACACCTGCGGGTGTAGGAGAAAGTGAATCTTCTTTCTCGTCTGGTTTTGAAGATTCACCTGCAACTTTAGAAGCAGTAAGGCAACGAGCTGCACCTCCTATTCCCCCAACAGTTGCACCTCCCACATCTCCTCCAGTTGCTGCTGGGGTTGGAAGTGGTGGAAGAGAAGAAGAAGAAGCAGCAGCAAGATTAAGACGTCAAATGGCAGTAGGAAAAAGACCTGCTGTGCGCGGACGACCTTCCACTTCACGCGGAAGAACAGTAACGACTACTCAAACCAGACGATTGCCGAGTGGAAAAAGAATGCCTGGAAGTTTACCTTCAAATCGACCGCAAAGGCCATTAGTTCCACCACCAGGGTTAGTTTCAGGAAGAATAAATCCTCCCCCTCCAAGAGGAAGAGGAAGAGGAAGAGGAAGAGGAAGAGGAAGAGGAAGAGGAAGGGGTGCACCAATTCCAAGAGACATTGCTGATTTTGGTGATCCCGATGACGATCCGGATGATGATCCGGATGATGACGATGACGACGACGACGACGATGATGACAACGGAGATGACTTGCAACAACGATTAGAAATGTTACTAAATGATCAATTGCAAGTTGCAAACGGTCGACGAATAGCTGGAATAACAACAACCAATACAGTCACAACTACGTATAAAGACGGACGACGTCCAACAGTAAGACGTAATTCCAGCCGAATCTCAAATTAAAAAAATGACTTCAATTTCAATTCTTAATGGAACCGCTTCAAGCCCTGAACTAGATCGAAATGTGTTGCAGAGATTGGATTCTTTGTTTGCATTCTACCATAAACAATGGTGGTGTCACAGACAAATGTTTTACCACTACAAAAGATGTACGACAATTTTGAATGGAATAGCGCTCCTCATCATGGCAATCGGAATGGTTTTGGGTCCCATCTTGAAGAACAGTATAATTGCAACTGGAATTACAGCAGTGGGAGTGGTTGTAAAAGGATGGAACGATTTCAAAAGATTTTCTTTCAAGGTGGATATGTGTCGATTTGCCTATACGTCTTACGCAAAAACTATATCAGAATTGAGAACGTACGTAAGAGGGATGCCAATGGATGAATTCACTTCCTTTTTGGCCAAACTTCAAACCACGGATGACATTATCACAGATTTTACACCCCCTATTCCTGATCGATTTATCAAACAATATCAAAGATTGATTTGGTATGACTCCGTTATAAAAAGAACTGAATCTTTTATTCACCATGTAAAATGCCAAAATTCAGGAAGAGAAGAAGCGGACGTTCAAGGAGACGAAAACGAACTCAACGAGGTGGGCTCATCTGGCCATGGATGCAATGGTCTTTATGGCCAGCCTCAAAAGAAAGATGGTCGACATCAAAACAAAGTGGAGGTTACTTAGGAATTCCTCCTCAACTGAATAACTTGAGAAAAAACATGAAAGGTGGTTTTCTAGGAACATTTCTCACTGCTGCAAGTTTAGGGGTGGAATTAGGACGAAGTAAACAATATAAAAGAATGGGTGCCAAAGGAGTAACAGGTCATTACAGTGGTCATTACAAACCATGGGAAGTGTGAGAAGAAGAAGGAGAACGATTCGAAAGAAAAGAGGAATGCGCGGTAAAGGATTTTTTTCCCTTCTTGGAAAAGTCATTCCGCTCGTTGCCAGAATTGCAAAAACTTCAGCTCCAGCCATTTCAAAAGCTGCTCTCAAAATTGGAGTGAAAAAAGCAGCCAAAGCTGGCTTGGCGGCAGCCAAGAAAGCAGCTCCTAAACTTGGAAAAAAAGCCATTTTAGGAGCTGTTAGCGGGGCCGCCGGATTTGGTATAAAAAAAGGATTGGAATTGACAAATAGACGAAAACCACGTCGACGTCAACGATGAAACGAATTCAACGACATCTTCCCTTTCTTCGCTCTATTTTGAAAGAAAACAATCGATACAGGCGAGAAGAACAATTAATTCATGCCAATAAGGATCAAGTCAATGCCTTGAGTGAAATGGTATTAAATCTTCTAAAAAAAAATGTGGCTGTTCCACCTTCAACGATGACTCAACTCAAACCCTATAAAAGTAAACTGAGAGAATTGGCAAAGCGGAAAAATTCTGCAAAGAAACGTCGAAAGATATTACTTTCTCAAAAAGGAAGTGGTTTTTGGAAAGGATTGAATTCAGTTTGTCAATGTCTTCTTCAAAGAGATTAGAAGTATTTAAAAACATGATGCAAGAGATGACACTTCTTCTGCAAGAAGCAAACAAGAAATACAATGAATTACATGAAAAGCATGAAGATTTGAAAAAACTTTGGGAAAACACCTACAATAGTCTCTACGAAGATTACCTGAACTTGCAAGAAAGTTTACTATGTCAAGTTTGTAAAGATCATATAAAGCAAACGGAAGAAGGAATGACAATTGTACTGTGTGATTCTTGCACCAAAATAACAACTGGGAACGGAAAAGCAGCTGTGCACAATCATTTTAATACCTTGAAACATGGATGAAGTTTTGATGATACCAAAACAAGAATTCAATCAATTGATGCAATTCTATAAAGGGCAGCTTATGGAAAATCCAATATTAGAAAAAGCAGCGCAGTTGTCTGTTCAACAACATCAATTGTTAACTGATCCATTCACTCCTCCGCCTTTAATCCGCGCTCAAGTGAAGCCAATTGGACGTGAACTTCGAAATCTACAAAATCAATTACAGCAACAACCTCTTACAGGAGAAGACATAACAGCATCAATCCCCTTACCGACGAAACAGCCTCCCTCAACGACGGAACAACCCCCCTCAAAAACAAAAAGAGCACGGAAATCAATTGTTGAACGTCTACGACCTTTACCAGGATGGGAAGATTGGGCAGAAGGAAGACCCAAAAAAAGAGTACGAAAACAAGTAGGTGGACGAATGGTCAAAAAAAGAAAAAAGTAAAGCAGCGTGGATGGGGAATTGATATTCAAAAAGCAATCACCAAACTTCCATTTGAATTCCATATTCCCGGTTATCAATATGCAGGACCTGGTACAAAGTTACAAAAAAGATTGAAACGTGGGGATCCAGGTATCAATCGACTGGATCGAATTGCCAAACAGCATGACATTGATTACAGCAAAGCAAAGACATTAGAAGACAAATGGAGTGCAGATTCAAAAATGATCAAAGCCATTGATCGATTGCCTGGGAAAAAAACTTTTACAGAAAAAGCAGTAAAAAAAATAATTCAAATCAAGAAACGATTGAAGTTGTAAACAATCTTTTATTCATTGCTCAATTTTTTACATTGTGAAAAAACAATTGTAACACTTTTAAAAGAGCAAAAAAATTACATTGTGAAAAAACAATTGTAACAGTTTGAAATAAAAGTTTAAGAGTCATCGTTGTAAAGAGCGAGCATGATTGTCATTATGGTTGATGGGGAACAGTTAAAACAAAACATATTTCTCACAATTTTCCCACAACAACTTCTTCTTGCGTGACCGGTCATTAAGACGAATCCTTGTCCAATGCAGCCTGTTAAGTCATCACGTTTCCGAAACGGTAATTCTGGAATCGGAAGATTGTCTCGAAAAAACTTGTACTCTGCAAAATTCTTTAAAAGCATACACTGAAAAAAGTAATGGAAAAATCTTCAATTAAAGAATATGGTGAACTGTGATAATAAGTGCTGCTGCATATGGAGAAATCATAGAAATTCTGTGAATTTTGTATTGTATTTCATCCTCGATCAAGATAGACTCGATTTCAAATTCTTTCTCTTTCCACTCTTTTCTACTTTTTGCAATCAACGGCTGAAAAGAAAAGAAAAACCATTGTCATTCTTCAAATCGAACTGTCACTCTCATTGCTCTCCACCCAGGTGGTGGTGGAGGAATAACTGAAGGATTTAGAAAACGCCACTCCCTTTCTTCCTCTGATAGTAATGGCAAAACAATTGAATGTTCTCTTTCAACTCTTTCAACTTTCCGTAACTTTTCTCTTTTCTCTTTCCATTCTTGAGGAGTTTGACATAACAAAATCTGAAAAAAGATAAAATCACAATCCTTCCATTGAAAGTCCTTTGACCTTTTTCACTGAAGGATGTTTCCGTAACCATCTTTTCATGTCGCAAAGCCATTTTAAATTTTTACAAAAACTGTGACAACGATGTCCATTATGAGCAACACCGCAAGTTGAATAACGTGGGTCAAAAAATCCTTCAGGAAGAGGAGGTGGCGGATCATCCTTGAAAATCTTATGCAAAGTTTCAATTGTAAATTCACTTACAAGGTTTGTAAATTTGCGACAGTGAGGGCACTTCGGTTGGTCTTGAATGCATCTCTTTAGACAATCCTGATGGATACTTTGCCCACAGCAGTTCGTTACCGGCAAACACCATTCCTCTTCTAGACAAACAATGCATCTCTCTTCGATCTCCTCCGGAAACGAAAGAGAAAAGAAGAAGAACAACGAGAGAAAAAAGAAGCAAAAAGAAAAAAGAAAGAGACAGTAGTTGAGGAAGTGGATGAGATCATTGAAACCATTTTGAATGATGATGAATGGAACAAAATTTGCAATCTGGCCATGGATGCCACAGAAAAATTGAATGAAGCCGAACTGGATTTCATTTGTCGCGACCCAAGCAGTGATGAAGATATGTTTTCTGATGACGACGATAGTCTCTGTATCAAAGCCATGGAAGAAATGGAAAAACAACAACAGCAGCAGCAAGCTGAAATTGTTGAAGAACAACAAGTCTCTGATGACCAAGATGTTGAAGAACAAGATGCTGAAGAACAAAGCGGGGGAGAATTAAAATTTGAACTTTCCCCTCATTCAGACAAACGCGTCAAAAAGTTTGGGATTCATCGCCGCGTTTTCACCACCCGTCTAACACAACCTGCAGACCTTAAAAAGATTCCTCACAAGAATCTCCCTCAAATGATAGAGAAAGCCTTGCAACAAGCCATCAATGAGCAAGTCCTGGATGGACATGAAAACAACAACGATTGGCTCATGATTAACATGTCGTCTAACCGACTTAAACACGCTTACAATTCCCATCAAGTTCGTGTGGGGCAATGGCGGCATGATACACAACCTGCAAGAGCTATCTTAGAACAGATTTCAAATATTCTCAATTCAAATGAACAATTTGAAATTGACGACTCTTTCCACATTGAAGTCAGTCACATTCGAGAGTCTGGGTCTGGGAGTGGAACCAATCAAGGAAAAGGACGGGGAATAAGGGTCAATCCAAAAATCAAAGCCGTTGAACAAGTCCTCAAAAACAAGAAAAGTGTGATAAAAATAAAGAATCAAGATGATCTTTGCTGTGCGCGCGCCCTTGTTACTGCCCAAGCGTACCACGAGTATGGAATTCGACATAAAACATATGAAGATATCAAACGAGGACGGAGCGAGCAAGGAAAAAAAGCCAAAGCCTTGCATCGGGAAGCGCGTGTTCCCGAAGGTCCTTGCAGCAGAGGAGAATTAGAGCTCTTCCAAATTGTTCTCTCAGACTACCAGATCGTGGTTGTCTCCGTGGACCATGGCTATCAAATCACTTACAAAGGACCCGCCCAACCCAAACAACTCGTCTTGATCCAAAATGGAAATCATTACCATGCCTGCACCTCTCTCAGTGGGTTTATGGGGAAAGGCTATTTCTGTGTGGAATGTGAAAAAGGATTCAATAACAATGATATTGCACACCATCGATGCAAAGGAAAAAAATGTTTTGCCTGTCATCAAGTTGATTGCTCTGATTTCAAAAATGCCCTTGGGCAAGAAGCGCGTCTCCCCTGCAATGTTTGCAATCGATTTTTCATGGGAGAAGTCTACAAACAAATGCACCACCATCGATCAAGTAGTGGAACAGATGCGGATGACGAGAACAGTGTCTGCAACACACACAAACGATGCAAAGTGTGTGATAAAACTTACACGAAAAAGGAATCCAAAGGAAAACACGTATGCGGCTATGCAGTATGTCCTTCTTGCCACGAGTACCTGAATCTCTTCACCCATCAATGTTACTTGCAAAAAATCAAAGAAAAGCCAAAGAAAAAAAACCGGAAACGCAAACGTGGTGCTGCAGCTGGATTGGCTACCTTACGTGCCAATGAAAACGAGGACGAAGAAGAAAAACCTCCTCCACCTCCGCTCTTTGTGTACTTTGACATTGAAGCAAGACAAGACGATGGGCAACATGTCGCCAACTTACTCTGCGCGGAACGAGAGGATAGAGATCAGTGCGAAGTGTTCGAAGGTGAACAATGTATCGAAGCATTCCTAGATTGGGTGGAACAGCAAAGCAAAACAGACGACCCTGAGGTAACGCGACAAGTCATTGCAGTGGCTCATAACTTCCAAGGGTATGATAGTTATTTTATTCTGGAGGAATGCTACAAGCAAAAGATCTGTCCCAAACAAATTGTGAATGGTGCCAAGATTTTATCCATGGAAGTGGGAGCATTGAAATTCATAGATAGCATGGCCATTTTGCAAATGGCACTTTCTGGATTCACGAAAGCCTTTGGACTCACGGAACTGAAAAAGGGGTTCTTCCCTCATTTCTTTAACACCCAAGAAAATCAAGAGTACGAAGGTGTCATCCCTGCCCAAGATTATTATGACCCTCTGGGAATGAAACCGGAACGACGACAAGAATTTGAAACGTGGCACAAAACCAAACGCGAAGAAAACTACGTGTTCAACTTTCAACGAGAACTTGTAGATTACTGCGTATCTGATGTTCGTTTGCTCAAGGAAGGATGCATGAAGTTTCAAGAAGAATTCAAAACCTTGGCTGATTTCAACCCCATGCAAGAATGTATTACCATTGCCTCAGCTTGCAGTCGCTACTACCGCAAGAAATGCCTCCAAGAATACACCATTGCTTCCGAACCCATTCGAGGTTGGCACGGTAAAAGCAAACCCCATTCGCTCGCTTCCATGGAATGGTTGCATTGGATTGAACACAAATTGAGAGAAGAACGTAACACAACAGAAGATTCACTTGCACATGCTGGCAACACAGGAGAACACACGATTCAATTGGGTCCGAGACGAATTCATGTGGATGGTTTTGACAGGCAAACCAACACGGTCTATGAATTTCAAGGCTGCTTTTACCATGGTTGTCCTACGTGTTTTCCCAATCGAGACCAGCGCCACAAGAAACTCAACGACTTGTCAATGCGCCAAATTCACCGTTCGACCATGGAACGCAACCAAGTCATTCGAGAAGCAGGTTATGGAGTTGTCGAAGTATGGGAATGTGATTGGAATGCACAAAAGAAAGCAGACGTTCGCATTCAAGATTTCCTCCACGAACTGAAATTGGTGGAACGACTGGAACCGAGAGACGCCTTCTTCGGGGGACGCACCAATGCCATTCAGCTCCATTGCAAGACCCAGCCCGGAGAGGAAATTCGTTACTGTGATTACACGTCACTGTACCCATGGGTCAACAAAAATTGCATCTACCCTGAAGGCCATCCAATGATCATCACACAACCCCCCAGCAACGACATCACCAACTTCTTTGGACTGGTCAAATGTACTATTGAACCACCTTACAACCTCTATCATCCTGTCTTGCCTTACCGTTGCGAGGGCAAGTTGACATTCCCACTGTGTCGCACGTGCGTCGAAACGCAATTGAAGATGTCACTCCTCGAACGAAGAATTGATTGCCCTCACTCTCCCGAAGAACGTGCACTCACTGGCACCTGGTGCACGCCTGAAATTCAAGAAGCATTGGCTCAAGGGTACATGCTTCGGAAAGTGCATGAAATCTGGCATTTTCCCAGAACGAGTAAAGATCTATTCACTTCCTACGTGAACACGTTCTTGAAATTGAAACAAGAAGCCTCCGGATGGCCCGAGGATGTTGCGACCAACCCCATCAAGCAACAGCAGTACTTGGAAGATTATGAACGACACGAAAGCATCCAATTGGATTACCAAAACGTCCAAAAAAATCCAGGCAAACGTTCCCTTGCCAAGATGATGTTAAACTCCTTCTGGGGAAAGTTTGGCCAACAACCCAACAAATGTCAAGTCGAAGCAATTACTGAACCTAACAAATTGTACGCATTGCTACACGACGATTCCACACGAATCCATAGCATTCGCATCGCCAACGAAGAACTGTTGGAAGTGGTGCACGACAGTCAAGAAGAATGTGCTTCCATTCAACCCAACATCAACATCTTTGTGGCATGTTTCACCACGTGTTGGGCACGATTGAAATTGTATGAAGGAATCAAGACACTGCAACCCCAACAGGTGTTGTACTTCGACACCGACAGCATCGTGTACCATTGGCGTCCCAACCTTCCTTCACTTCCGCTCGGCAACTACCTGGGGCAATTCACAAATGAACTTGACCAAGACGACTTCATTACTGAATTTGCGGCTGCTGGACCCAAAAATTATGGGTACAAAACCAACAAAGGGAAAGTGGAATGTAAAGTGCGCGGCTTCAGCCTGAACAGTCGAGGACAACAACAATTGAACTTCGACATTCTCAAAGAAAACGTAAAAGCAGAACTCCAACAACCCGAAGTTGAACCGCGCGACATCCCTGTGTGGAATCCTTTCAAGATTGTGAGAGACCAAGACACCAAACAACTCCTTACTCTGACAGAAATCAAACGCTACAAATTGGTCTTTGATAAACGGGTAGTGAACCCCATCACGTTCCGTTCCTACCCCTATGGATTCAACAAATTCGAACTGACTACTGTCGATGATGAACTTATCCAAGGTCTAATGGAAACTTTCGATGAGGAGATTTTCTCAAACTAAAAAACGATATAAAAAACGTTTCATCGTTTAAACTTTTCATTCTTGACAATGACACCCAACATTGAAGAACCTTGTCCTTTCACTCCTGAGCTTAAAGAAGAATTCATTCAATTATTACAACATTCGTTAATTGACATT